>OY284477.1:26390154-26847465 GCA_958336345.1 Dorcus parallelipipedus | reverse complement strand
ATAATTTTCAATTATTTCTTAAACCACAGGTCTCTCTTTTACTAATTTTTAGTGTTAATTTTGTTATTTTTAGATAGTTTTAGTAGTATAGATAATATGATCAGGTAGGTAGGTAGGTAGCTGTTAGATTTCAATGTAGTTTTATATAAATATTAAATTGTACTGAAGATGGCAGCTTAGCTGCCGAAATACGTATCTACGGATATAAAATTATTGTGGGCAGAGATAAATTTCAATTATTCCTTAAACCACAGTCTCCTTTACTATTTTTAGTCCAAAAAGTATAGAACACTCAAAATCTTTACATGATTATTTGTTAACTTTGAGCAGTATTCTATTTCATACTTACTTTTAGATCTACAGGAACTCCTGTTGACCGTTGAATATGTCACATGTGGGGACGCATTGAATGAATTAAATTGTTTGCTACATTTTTGACACCCTGAAATAATTATTGAATTCTCGATCAGGCAAATTAAAAGGATTGCTCGAATCTCTTAGAAATCTCCTCTCCTCATTCAACGCATTCCTGAACAAATAACTAAGTACAGATACAGTGCAAACGAAAGTATAAATTTGAATTGGGCTTTTCAAATTTAAAATTAATTTAAAAAGTCCAGACAAAATCTATGCTCCCCTCGAATGTACATAATGAACTTTTAAAAATTAAAACTTGATACCTTCCGACCGCATTTGGTAATTCAGCTAAAATTGCTAGGTTAAATAAACCGTCCATTTCCGATAAAATTTTTAACCGTTAGAAGTTATACTCAACAGGTGGTTATATGTCAAAGTAAAACGATGGGGTTATTTTACTCATAACTGCCAACAATTAACACTTGCAGTTAAATGTTGCGGATATATCATTCCGATTTTCAAAATTTAACACTAGGAGCTAAAATAACTACGCAAGAGCGCAGTTATATTTAACACTATTTGATACATCACAGGGCTGATTTTATGTAGGATCTCAGCGTCACTCTTCAATTGTCAATCACCTATAACATACAAAACAATAATTCTGTATAACTATAATAGTTACTCGACTTATGTACCTTTTCTACATAAATTGTAATTGTCTCCTCATCACTATTTTCATTGAAGGTTTTACTTAAGTAGTCATTGTCCGAGTCAACAACGGATGCAATCACACTGACAATATTCCTCTTGTTGCATTTTGTAGGTTATCGTTTCGTACTGGGTGCACTATTTTGCTGCAAACGCGTTCGTTTGTGAGCGTGCACTTTTTTCAAAACTTCTGTTCAAGGTTGTCTTGTGACGTCATCAACTGTTGTTCTTTACATTAATTAACAGCGTTTTCGATTCGCATGCACCGGTTGCACTCGGTGTATTTGCATCTTCTTTTAACCTCATGTAATAACACGAGATGAAGATACTCTGAGTGCGCACTAGTGCGGTCAATCGAAAACGGTATTAGTGCAATAAACGAACACAACTATAATGTTTCCTCCTGGGTGAAGAATTTTTTAAATGTATATAAAAATTTTAGAACTTAACATACTCAATACTTCTATGTTAAGTTCGCAAACTCTAACAGTCTAATCCATCGAAATGTGTTTTACTCTAAACACCCTGACGTCACGTGAATACAAGTTCCATTCCATCGCTGGGTTAACAAGCCCAAATAATAACATAAAATGAAATTCTAAAATATGAAAATATTTTGAAAGATTCAAGAGAGAGAAATAGTTATAGTGGAGATAAGCATGAATTTTAATTTAATTTATAAAACATGATAATGTCAATTACTGCCCCTTAATTGGAGGAATCGCTATCACTACTTAAAGAATTATTTACAGAAATTATTAGTAGCTCCATATCTTGCCTTTAATAATTTATTTTTCAGTATATGGAATACGCCTTTGACCTAACATCTGGAGTTAATTTGGACAATGCTGTCAACTACATAGTCTTAATATGCTCATCACTATATCCGTCTCCACCAATATGGAAATTTTATTAGTTCTTACAAGTTCCCCACACAATTTCTGTTGGAGTCTAGTGGCATAGATGAAATGTTTCTAAAATATAATTTTTCGTATGGCGTTATTTTTTGTTTTAGAGTTCGTACTCGTTAGATTTTTTTTGTTCGCCTCCCCCCCGAAACAATCTATCTACGCCACTGGATTAAACTGGCAGTGGTATCGTGGAAGCCTCAAAGCTTTGTGACCGTGTTAACTAAGAATACGATCAATAATACACTTTTTCTCTTTTGAATTATTTTTAACAATTTGCAGAAGTTCTGGTTTCAACATTTCTGCATCGTAGGGTAAATTGCTGCTATCATGCCAATTTGAAGTAGGCATTTTATTGAAAATTCCAGAATGATAGGGAGCATTATCCATTAGAGGCTTGTAGAATCAAAAGGGGACATGTCACATTTTTTGCCGAATGAAACCACGATGTACGTCATGCTCTTCCATAGAATCGCTAACATGTAGCAGACTATTTGGTTGCAAAAGTGTACCTTTCCGTGTTAAAACTGTATTCGAATATCAGATTAGGTTTCTGAATCGGACAAGTCTACTGCGCGTTTATGGCAATATCGGACTTGTCCATGCCAGCCAATCAGATTATCGAACAAGATGACTGCTTGCAGTGCCACCGTCTAATACTAATGCGAACACCATGGAGGGCTCACGTGTGCGTTTATTTCTTAATAGTTTACTCTCATGGAAAATAACGAATCGTTTGTGAAGGAAGTGGTATGGGGTTCTGAAAGGAAAAAGAAAGTACAGAACAGCGGTTGGAAAAGAACAATTGCAAGATACCTTACATAAAATCGATCTTTATAACCTCACTATCTTATCACTAGTTTCTTATTTTTGACTAGATATTTGTCATACACCAAGTCGTAAGCGTTCCAGACATGATACCAAACTCAAATCAAAAACTACCATCTATTTTGCTCAACGACAAAATCATGTACAAGTAAGAGTTTACAGAGCTGCGTTTTGTAGAATATTGGGCTTCACAGTAGATATAAAAAACAGACCACACCCTTTTTTCCCCATTTGAAATGCATTGACTTCCGGCCGAGTTTTCTGCCTCATCTGAGCCCGTGGTAAAGAGTGAGATGGAGCTCCAGAGAGAGAGAGACGGAGACAACGTAGTTCGGGCGTCCGTCCGCCAGATGCCTGCGGCGCTGCTGCTATTTTCGTTAGTTCGGAAATTGTCCGCCAGATGGCGGTGGCGTTGCGCCGTCTGAGCGTTAGTTCGGAAATTGTCCGCCAGATGGCGGTGGCGTTGCGTAGTCGGAGCGTTAGTTCCGAAATTGTCCGCCGGCTGTCGCCACCGGCGCTTCGCTGCGGAATTTTTTCCTCCGTCCTGAGAGAGATTCGAACCCCGTTCCTCGACGTTCGTGAGGCGTCCACCTAAGCCGCTCGGCCGTCGAGGCAGTTGTTCGTATTCGTTCGAGATGTGTAATATTAACGACGCGCGCGGTGAATGATGTCCTTATATTTTTTTTCGTCGAACACGGATGCGATGCTGGTTGCGTCAATTTTTTTCCTCCGTCCGGAGAGAGATTCGAACCCGTTCCTCTGCGTTCGTGAGGCGTCCACCTAAGCCGCTCGGCCGTTGGGTCGGTTGCTCGTATCGGTTCGAGATGTGTAATAATAACGACGCGCGGCGAAGGATGTCGTTTTTTTTTTCGTCGAACACGGATGCGATGTTGGTTGCGACCGGCGGTGTCCATCTGCTGACGAATTGCGAAAGGACGATCGCCGGCGTCCATCTCGGAGACGTCGCGTCGCGTCGGTGGGTTTCTGTAAAAAGGATGGCGCGCGCGAGCATATAGATCGCTGCACGCAGAGCGGCGGCGGCAATTTCGAAAAAATGGGTCCCCGGGGCGTGCGCATTTCCGCGTGCGGAGGCGGACGATACCGATGTTCGTATTAAGAAATAAAAGATGCGTTTTGCTTACGTATGTAGTTTATTACTATGAAAAAAACTTATATTCATAACTTGATAATACATATTTACAAATTACATTTGCGTTACTCATGGAACAAATTTTAATTTATTGAAAGGAACGTCGGGTGGACCGAATACGAAATGTGCTATGCCACACGCATCTCTGATTGCCATTTCTTTTACCACAAAACGTTCCAATTGGAATCCTTCTATGTCAACAACTAGCGATTTTACGTTTGCTTCTTTCTTGTACAATTCGTGCTTCCGGAGTAGAATAGGGTCGAGAATTTTCGATAATTTCTTAAAACGTTGACGGAAACGGATTCTGTCACGTGCGTTTTGCATCCAGTTATTGTCTTGCTCTTCTTCTTCATCACTCCCGTTAAATTCTATTACAACGGTCGGTTCTTTGGCAAATGTTACGTTTTTCTTCATAATTTCGCGTACACTCACCGCTCGATGATGCAAACGCAAAGACTGAGCGAGAAAATGCACTCGGCCTCTTTTCGTTTAGAGTGGAGGGGAAAATGAAAGCACTCATTGTTTAAAAAAATATATTTCAGATAATTCAATACATAAAATAATATATATTTTGTTTAAATTATATCTCTAACTATATTCGTTGCAGGGTTATATTCAACGATCTTGTCGTGGATAATTAGACAGTATGCGACCATATCCGCCTTAAATTCCTGTTCGCTCTCTAATTCTAATTTTATGTCGACAGTCGAAGATTTTACGGACTCGTTCTGTTTCGAACAGTCTATAACGTAGAGAGCTTTCTTTTTGAATTCCGCCAAATTTAGAATCGGTTCGTTGCCACGTCCGTAATAACTGTTTTGAAAATCTGCGTACATCAGATAAGCAATGCCAAATTTATTTTTACTCATTTCGAGATTTAAATTTTATACGGATAACTTTCAGAATTGAGATGTAATTTAATATTTCGAATGTGTGCATGATCAAATTCTGACGCGTTTTTAGTAGGTTTGTCTTTTTTAGCGTCTTGGAAAGCGACGATAACATACCTAGGTTTTTCTAAATTCGTAGACGTTCTTATTGGCCACACGTCATTAAGGGTTGGGCGCATGCTTGGTAATTCATGTAGTTCCCATTGCCGATAAGGAATGAAAATAGATTTTGACTCTTGTAGAAACTGTAGCATTTTCAATTTCATCTCGTCATTGAGCGTAATGTGTGGCACGTGCCATTCGATTTTTTCTAAGCTTATGCTTGCCGTTTTCGTTCCCGTACTCATGTAACAATTATTGTCACTTCTGGAACGAAGTAATATTATTTCTTGTTTGGCGTTCATTATGATTTTCTTGTAGTCCTCGCAGAAGCCGAGCAGAAATTTTAACGGTATGCATGCCACAAATTTATCATCTAATAAAGTCGGATGCTGGTCCTGAAAGGGCACCCATCCGGCCACTTGTAATACTTTACTTTCCGCATCGTTATAGGATAGGTACGCCTTAATGGTAGTTGTCACGCCTACATTTCGAACTTTATCTATTTCCTTACCGTCGATTTCGTATCGGATCTCTTCAAAAAGGAACGAATAAGGATTATTTGTCAGACGACACTCGCCGGTACCTTCGTCGCTCGGCTTGAAAGTTCCCTCGATATACAGATAACTTTCGTGCGGATAGGTGTAAATATCTTGATGATTGATTAAGATTCTCACTTCGTCGTTGTTGTTAAAATTTTTGTACGTCGGAGAATACCAGTGAAATTGCTTCTTAACGATAACTTCGTCGAAGTCGAGTCCTTCGGATAGATGCAACATTACCGTCGATATTTTTCACTTTATAGCCTAAACTTTGCAAGAACAATATATTGCTCGATGTTAACCTTTGGGGGGCTGTCTTTTGAATGATGAATTCTGCGGGCTTGTTTTGTATATTATTACTGCTGTCGTTATTTTTGTCGTGGAAACGCAGGCCCATCACTTCACGTTTGCTTTTTCAATTCCAGACTGATTCGAACTTGTTCACCTCTTAAATTTATCGACGATCCGCTCTGATCGAGTAACGACAACGTAATGTTATCGATCTTGCGCACTCTTACAGGTAAATAGACGATGTTGCTGGGATTAATGTTTATGCTGTAACCGGGATCGACGGACGGTGAAAATTCAAAAACCGTATGCGATATCTTTTCGTTGTAAAACGAATCGGTAGCAACGTTACACTCCACACGGATTGTCGTCACCTTTATAATTTCCACTGGTAAATCCGATTGATGTAATAGATTCGGTTCTAATATTTTCGGCGAGAAGCCCAACATTCGGCCTATCGAATCTGGTTTTTCAAAGTCGATCTTAAACACGCACTTAATTTCACATTTTAGCGTATTGTTGTTGGGTTTTAGCGAAAGCGTACCATTTAGTTCTGTCTGCAGGAATTTCTCCAGATCCTCTACTTCGTAGGAGCCCGTTGGAATTTCGATAATCTTGCCGTCACCGTAATAAAATTTGTTATTCTTTCGCTCTTCAACGTTAGGCACAGTATTGTAGGTGTAAAGACTTAGTAATCCGATTTGATATTCGTAACGGGGATCCAGTTCGATAGGTGGGTAATAATTTGCCGAAAGTACGCTACTGTTGCCCACCAACGTGAACGTTCTCGACATGACTGCGTATTTTTTTTGCCCTCTTTATGTAAAAATTCTAAGCACAGATGTCCACAATTGTTGGCGTTGAATTTTTGATATCTCCTGTGATTGTAGATTATTCGACTGCCCTCGAAATATCGAATCACTTCCGACGGCGGCGGAAGATTTCCAAAACTGTCGAAATACAGCACGTGTTTATTTCTTTTAAAATAAGCGACCCAGTGCGTTCCGGGACCGTTTTTCGAATCTAAATTTATTATGCCGCTTTCGAATTTACGAGGTTTTCTAGGTAAATCGTCACGCATAAAGACGCCTCTGAAATGTGGCACGTTTTTGTTTGCAAATTTCGCCAGATGGAAATCGGTCAGGGCTGTTCGGGGCAGTCTATCAATTAGTTTTTTTGTTGTTTCGGTGGACGAATGTAGAGACGGCTTGTTTCAGAGCAACCTTGACCGATGCTCTCGCGAGTTTTATAGCTTCGTTCGTATTGTCCAGACGATCGAATTTTTTGACATTGTTGCGAATCTTCCTGACAACTTCTCCGAAGGCCACTTTACGAGAACCTCCGCCTCCGCCGTGACCGCTTCCGAGTTTTCGTTTGATTTTCATCGCAGAAGTAACAGCAAGAGACGCTATTCTCTCTCCGGGTTTCGCGTCTTTCGATTTGACGCGATTCCAAGCGCGCTCTTCTAGCTTCTTGTCTGCCAAATGTCTGTTCGGTAAATCTTTGTATCTGGAGTACGCTATGTCGTGTTCTTTGCAGGCTCGATCTAATTCGTTAATGCCGACGTCTCCGCGTTCCAAACGCTCTTTTAATTTCGTACCGGGTCCGCAGAATTGATAACCTCCGGGTAGATGCAATTCGAACGGTAATTTATTGATGAGAGAATTTAAGAGACCTGCACCACTACGCGCAGTCATTTGGTCTGAGAGACACTGCGGTCGACAGAAGCAGAAGTTAAATTTATATATATGTGCGCGAGTTATGTACGGTCATTATACCTGGTCATCGGCCCAGCCAACAGGACGCGCATCAGCATTTTTGCGTATATAAAATTAATTGCTCATGTAAACATTTTCAGTTATTACAGTAATTCCGTGTAGCTAAAATCGCTGTCGGTTTATTTTGTGATTTCTCATTAAAAATTGTTTTTAAAAATTCTTTTGAATTTTCCAAAAACATAAGTGGCGCAGTCAGTAGGATAGTTAAAGCCCTTCGAAATCAAAATCTTTCGAGACTTTTGTTTTAACAATTTGTTAACTATCGAACTTTGTCCGCTCTCGGGTTAGTGCGAGAAAGTGATATCTAAAATCGATACTCCGCTCGTGTAAAGTAACAGTGAGAGCAAGAAAAGAAAAAGGAAAAGGAAAACTCCAAGAAAGGACCGAGTTGCCGAGCATCGAATTCTGCTACGGACCGACCAGAAGGAAAAGCATGAAATTTTGCATACTGCTTCTGTTGTAAGTGACTCATTCCTTTATTTCCGCAATTATTACCACGTTACTATCATTCAAACAAACATTTTTACGAAACCTTATATTTTAAACAAAACAAATCAAAATGCCTAGTGTAGCTGATATCACGAGAAATCATTTAGAAGTAATACCAAAATATAGCGCAGACGCGACGACGTTACCTATTTTTATTTCCGCTTGCGAATATTTGTTAAGTACATTTTGTAACCGCGAACACCCAGATGATCCAATTAACGAATATTTACTTCGCCTAATTATCGCCAAATTAGAAGGTAGGGCTCTTCTACTAATAGGTAGTAGAGAACAAACAAGTACTTGGGGAGAATTAAAAGATCTTCTGCAACAATATTTTGGAGATCAAAGGGACGAAAGGTGTCTAGCCAGAGATTTGCAAGATTTGAAACCTATGAAGGGTGAATCTCCGTATAATTTCGGAATGAGATGCCAGGACGTCCGCAGCTTACTCCTTGCCCAATTAAGAATTTTCGAACCCAGCGTCGAAATAAGAATAATTAAATCACGAATTTACGACGACGTTGCCTTGCAGACTTATCTACGAGGATTACCCGAAAATTTACGAAACCTTGTGAGACATCAGAAGCCAAATAGTTTAGAGAAAGCGATGAGCCTTGTTATCGAAGAAGAAAATTTTAATTACACATTAAATCGCAGCACAACACTCAACGAACAGCGCAATTATAATCCGGTTCCAAAATTCACTCCAGCATCACCCAAACCTCAATTTAATTTTTCTAATTCGCCAAATCAATTTCAATTCCGGTCACCTAAACCATCGCATTTTCCTGGACCAGTTAATAACATCTTTCCTAAACCAGTAAATAATTTCTTTCCCAGGCCTGTAAATAACATCTTTCCTAGATCCGTAAATAATACTTTCTCCTCAAATGCAACAAGATTTAATCCTGTCCAAAATAGTCCATTCAGACAACCCGTAACCTCTCCCATGCGATTTGGAACTCAAACGAATCAGGCCCATCAGCCGAATCAGAATAGACACAATTTACCGGAACCTATGGACACCAGCTCCGGAAATACAAGAATAACAAGAAACCTGCCGAGGATTAACGCATCACCGCAGCAAAATAAGCATTGGATAGCCGAGGAATTATTTTATCAAGAAGATCCGGAACAAGAAGAAACCAACAACTATAATGATTATGGTACCGCACAGGAAACAATAGATGGAATGAATGAATACGCAAACGAATTTTATGCCGAACATCCAGAGCAAGAAATGCAGGAAAATCAGGATTTTCCCAAGGTTTTGAGTACAGACACCCCGAGATAATTCAACTACATAACACGACAATTAGTAAATTACCTTACATAATAATACCGGAACTTAACGCTAAATTTATGATAGATACCGGATCGAGCAAGACACTTATTTCGCAAGAATTAGTAAAACAAAATTATTCAAAATTCGTGTACGAAGAACCCTTTTTGATTCAATCAGCGCATTGTGTTTCTCAACATAACTACGTAGCCAAAATTCCCTTGCCGAAATTATTTAAAACACCAGAAGAGCATAAATTTTATATTTTTAATTTCAACAATAAATATGGAGGTTTGATTGGTACCGATTTACTAAAAATATTAGAAGCCAAAATAGATTTTAAAAATAGAAACTTGCAAACTAAAAATGCAACTATTCCAATTTATTACGACGATCCGAACGATGAACTAGGAAGACACCGGAAGCCATACGAAACCGCGACTTGTTATCAGTTGACACTGCAACCAAGGTCAAACACCGTAATAAAACTCCCAGTTGACCTAAGTAATGGTGTAGGTTTGATGAACCATATTAAGTTCCCGTCCGGTGTTGAAATTCCAGAAGCGCTTATTTATATAAAAAATAATTATGCAATTACAACTGCAATTAATCCCAAAGAAAATACCGTCACAATTAAAATTCCGAAACCGATTAAAGTTGAACACACAAATGAATTAAATAATTACGAATTAATGGAAACTGACGCTTTAGAGGAACGAGCATTAGATCAAGCACAGCGAGAAAACTTATTAAAATTACGTCTGGACCATATGAACGACGAAGAAAGCAGCGCAATAAAGAAGCTTTGCCTAGAATTTAAGGACATATTTCACAATGACAACATTCCCTTAACCTTCACGAACGAGATTAAACATCACCTGAATTTAAAGGACGAAAAACCGATTTATACTAGGGCATATCGACAAGCTCCAATTCAGAAACAGGAAATAGCAAGTCAAGTTCAATCACTTCTACAACAAGGAATAATTCAGCCAAGTGTTTCACCATGGTCGTGCACGGTTCACATTGTTCCAAAGAAAATGGACGCATCGGGAAAAAGGAAGTGGCGCATGGTGATTGATTATCGGAAGCTGAACGAGAAGACGGTTGACGACAAATACCCATTGCCTAACATCACAGACATATTGGACAAATTAGGAAGAAGTCAGATATTTACTACGTTGGATTTAGCCTCAGGATACCACCATATTGAAATGGAACCGGAAGACATCTCAAAGACAGCATTTTCGACCGAGCAAGGACACTATGAATTTAGAAGAATGCCGTTCGGTTTGAAAAACGCACCAGCGACGTTCCAGCGAGTTATGGACAACATTCTGAGGGGCATACAAAATGAATATTGTTTAGTGTATCTGGACGACGTTATTATTTACTCAACTTCGTTACAAGAACATATCGAGAGATTGCGAGCAGTTTTTGAGAGATTACGAAAGGCCAATCTAAAAGTGCAATTAGATAAATCGGAATTCATAAGAAAGGAAGTAGCATACTTAGGACACATTATTACACCGAAAGGAGTTAAACCCAATCCAGATAAAATTCGAGCGATCGTAAACTACCCCATTCCAAAAACTTCAACGGAAATTAAGGCATTTTTAGGACTTTTGGGATATTATAGAAGATTCATTCAAAATTTCGCGAAATTAACTAAGCCTATGACTAGATACTTGAAAAAGGGAGCAAAAATCGAATTAACGCCTGAATACGTAAAATGTTTCAATCAGTGTAAGAAAATATTAACAAACGATCCGATTTTAAAATACCCGGATTTCAGTCAGCCATTTATCCTTACGACTGATGCATCGAATGTAGCATTAGGTGCAGTATTATCACAAGGAGAAATTGGAAAGGACAAACCCATTGCTTATGCATCTCGTACGCTATCGGACACAGAATCCAAATATAGCACGATTGAAAAGGAACTTCTAGCGATTGTGTGGGCAACCAAATATTTTAGACCATATTTGTACGGACAAAAATTCAAAATTTATACAGATCATAGACCCTTAGCATGGCTATTTAATTTAAAAGAGCCCAACTCAAAATTAACAAGATGGAGATTGCGTTTGCAGGAATTTGACTATGAAATCATTCACAAGCCCGGTAAGCAAAATGCCATCGCCGATGCATTATCGCGTATACAAATAAACGCGTTAGAAACGGATTCAGTAATAGTCAACCCCGATGAAGAATTAGACAAATTACTACAAGAACTGGAACAACCGTCCACATCAAGAGAAGTTAATACGCCAGAACTGGAAGAAGTAATTCAAAATTTATCAGCACCATCAATTGAACAGTCAAGGATTAGTGACGAAGAAAATTTATTAACAATAGATTCTACGGACACTACAGAGCCAACACAAAGTATCGAAATTTTAAACGAAGCCATTGATTCGAAAACAACACAGGTACACATTCAGGAAACTCTTACAAATAAATTAATATGCAAAATCAATAAGAATAAAAGCCAAACAATTTATAACGTCAAAATACCCAAAAATCGACAGGAAAAACAAATTTTAAAATTCATCAAGGAATTCATGACAAAAACTAAAACGTATCATATATATTGCAACGATGAAATATATAAATCTCTCTGCACGGTTTACACGAAACATTTGTCAAATAATGGACCCAAAATAATAAGATGTACAGAAAAATTAATTGTAGTTAATGATCAAGACGAACAGGAAAACCTCATTCGTAACTATCATGAGGGTAAGACAAATCACAGAGGAATTATTGAAACTTTAAAACAGCTGCAGCGAAAATATTATTGGACCAACTTAAAAGAGAGTGTTACTAATTACATCAATCAATGCGGTATTTGCAAAGTTAGCAAATATGAGAGAAATCCTCCGAAATTACCATTAATGTTAACCGATACGTACATGCGACCGTTTCAATGTCTACACGCGGACACACTTTCTGTAGGAGCTAGAAATTTTCTAACCATTGTAGATGCTTTTTCAAAATTAGGCCAAGCCATGGAAATTAGCGGTAAAAACGCAATTGATGTGACGAATGCTTTCACGGAATATTTTAGAATGTACGGCACCCCAGAAAACATAACTTTAGATAACGGAACCGAGTTTAATAACGAGACTGTAAAACAACTATTAAAATTGCATAAAATTGAAATTCACTTTATTACTCCGCATAATCCAGAATCGAATGGAATCATAGAACGGTTTCACTCGACGATCATGGAACATTTACGGATGCTGAAGGAACAATACAAAGAACCCATCGATCAATTAATGAAGTATGCGATCATTGCTTACAATAATACGATTCATTCGGTAACGAATAAAACACCAAATGAATTAGTATTTGGACACATTCATAATAGGAATATATTTGATTTAGACTACACCCATCAGCGTTATCAGGAATACATCGATTCGCATAAGGAGAAGATGCAGAAAATTTACGAGAAAATTCACGAAGGAATGATTACTAATAAAACAAAAATAATAGAGAAAAGAAACGAAAACAAAAAAGGTCACGAGGTATTTCGCATAGGTCAAAACGTTTATGAAAAAATATTAAGCAATAACCGAAATAAGTTAACGCCAAAATATAAAGGACCATTTAAGTTAATGAAAGTGAACAACGATTACACTGCCGAAATAAAGGATGGTAATAGAATAAGAAGAGTGGCACTACGCAACTTAAGACATCCTGTTGTTGCAGATTCTGTCCTTGGGACACCGAAGCCGACATCATCAAGGAAATAAAAAATAATCCAGGGATGTATCCAGTACGTTTAGGATTAGCGCAAAATGTAATAGACTATTGGAAGTTTATTAGGACCATAGATTTGGGAAAAGTAGAAGTAGAAATAGAAGCATTGAGAAATAATATTAATAATTTAGAAATGGGATTATCTAGTGAAAATGGGAAAAACTATCAAAAAGAAATGTATAATTATCGTTATATTATAAATAATAAGATTAGGAACATAGAGAAAACTTTAAATAGAATAATACCGCAGCAACCGAAGAGGAGCAAAAGAGGACTCATTAATGGATTAGGTGGAATAATTAAATGTATTACGGGAAATTTAGACCAAGCAGATGCGCAGCGTTATGACCATGCTGTAGAATCTTTATCAAACTCTCAAGATAACATGAAAACGTTAATGAAGGAACAAATCTCGTTAACAACCACAGCCATCGAACGCTTTAATAAAACAATTAAAGGGTTGATCAGTAATCAATTAGTTATTCAATCACGGATAATGCAATTGGAATACACAGTGAACAATACAAAATTAGAAGACGCTAAAATCATGACCCTACTCACTTTTAATACTGTTTATGATCAATTATTTATGTCCGCGAGTGTGATGCAAGAATTACTAGATACATTAGAAGAGGCGATTACATTCGCAAAACTCAATACTATGCACACATCTATCGTGGAACCCGATAATTTAATACAAGAGCTAAAATCTGTTCAACAATGGTTAACAGAGACAACAAAATTTCCATGCGACATAAATGAAAATAATATTAAATTTCTCGAAGACAGTATAGAAGTGAAAAGCTACACGAAAGGTAATTTGATTGTATTTGTTTTATTGGCACCCCTCGTAGAAAAACAACCCTATGAATATTATCATTTATATTCCTTTCCTGTAAATATGCATGAAAACATTTTCCAAATCATAATTCCTCAATATAAATACCTAATTATACATGAGTCGAATTATGCAGTAGAAAACGAGAAATGTCAAGAAATAACAAATAATCAATACCTATGTCACTCGTTAAATGTAAATAGAATAACGCAATCTGCACCATGCGTAGTTCAGTTGATTCAACATACACAAAATTACAGTCGTTGCTCTCCCGAGACAATTAAATTAAAGATAACAAAATTCAGAAGATCCGCAGCGATGAATGGTTGTCGATATTTCCATACGAAACTGTCGTAATTAAACAGTGCGAAGATCAAGAAAGCCGTGAAACCCTTCATGGAAGTTACGTCGTTAAACTACAAGAAAAGTGTAAAATCAAGATAGAAAATTTGGTACTGCAATCGCATCAAACAACATCCCAGGAAATCAATATCGTGAAGCTGCCGAAGATAGAAGTTAATCGAAGCCAATCAAGAGATAAAGAAGAATTCAGCCCACTGCGATTGGAACACGTAGATCTCGACGATGTTCATCCACTGCTAAGTCAACTTAAGAACCTAAGGCATCAAATCGACACCAGCCCAAAATCCGTACATTTTTCCGCAAGTGTTTGGACAATTTTACTGTATTGTTTTCTAATAGTAATATTTATTTGTTACATCATCTATATAAGGTGGAAATGTCTTCATCCAAGTAAGGCGCCCAATCCAGCTGCATCAAGTATCCCCCTGGAAGAAATTGGAGTGAAGCCAACGCCTCGGACAGCCCTCAGCTTCACGTCTTAAGGGTGGAGGAGTTATGTACGGTCATTATACCTGGTCATCGGCCCAGCCAACAGGACGCGCATCAGCATTTTTGCGTATATAAAATTAATTGCTCATGTAAACATTTTCAGTTATTACAGTAATTCCGTGTAGCTAAAATCGCTGTCGGTTTATTTTGTGATTTCTCATTAAAAATTGTTTTTAAAAATTCTTTTGAATTTTCCAAAAACATAAGTCGCGCGCGCGTGTACGTGAAACATGCGAATTGTCAAGCAGGCGCATAAGCTTCCCGTAATGAATATGAATTTTTTGTGCGAAGAGACAGAATTGAACCGTCATCCTTTATTACCCTCAACGATGAGATGTCTCGTCGCGGGAACGTCAAATTCTGGAAAAACCAACATTGCGATTTCCTTGATCGTCCATCCGAACGGCCTGTCCTTCGAAAATGTCTACGTTTACTCCAAGTCCCTGTATCAACCGAAATATCGAGCGTTGGAGCAAATTCTAAGTGAAGTGAAAGAAATAAACTACTTTGCGTTCAAGGACAACGAAGAAATACTGAATCCGGAGGAGGCAGAAGAGAATTCGGTTTTCATATTCGACGACGTCGCTTGCGATAAGCAGGATAAGATACGAGATTACTTTAGTATGGGTCGTCATAAAAGGATTAATTGTTTTTATCTCTGTCAAACTTACACCCGAATCCCTAAACATTTAATTCGCGACAACGCTAACTTTTTGATTTTATTTAAACAAGACGAGACGAATTTGCGGCATATATTTGAGGACCACGTATGCATGGACATGTCATTCGATCAATTTAAGTCGATGTGTGCTGAGTGTTGGAAGAAGAAATACGGGTTCATTACGGAAGATATCGTAAAGGATTTGACAGTTACATACTGATATAAGCGTCGCCGCATCCAGGCAACTAAAACAGTATCTAAACAGCTTTACAACCGGTAACTGATCGGTAAAACAGCTTTACAACTGCTCGGAAACGGATATTAACCGGTGGAAGAACTGGACCAGACAACTAAAACAGCTATACAACTGGTTTTAACTGCTCGGAAACCGGCCAATTGGTTTAAGAATGGACAAAGAGAAGAAAATGAAATTAGAAATTATCAAAGCAAGTAAAGCAATAAGAAACAAGTATCTGGCTTTGAAAAGAGATAAATTGGAACGAGACTATGAGCTGGCGCAAAAGTATAAACCGATCACCAAGTCTCTCAAAGAGCTTGAGCGAACGGTAAAAACTGAAAAAGATTCCGCTAATTACTTACCAGTAAAGAAATCTGCCGACGATAGCTTGGCGGAACCGGAAAGAAAACTGCAAAAGCAAATCGGTCTTCCACAACCCAGTTTTGTTGAATCGGAAGCAGCTGCCGGATATAGTCCGCTTTCGGACGTTGTTCCGCTTTCTTCGGACGTCCAAGAACGACCCAGTTTTGTTGCCGGACAACAACAACAACGACGATTCAGTCTTCCACAACCCAGTTTTGTTCAATCGGAAGATGTTGCCGGATATGATCCGTTTTCGTCCGAGGAGGAAGAAGAAATCGATGAAGAGGGAAGACTTTCCGACTACCAAAATTTATATCAAATAATGTCTCCCACTCCTAGAGACGAATACCTTAAGATGTACGATCCACTTCCCAGAGGATACATTGATGGTTTATTACAAGACGTCAATAATGAGTACGGCAATGTGTACGGCATTCGCTATAATCCTGTTACGGACGCTTGGCGAATCGGCGATAGCGACGTGCAATTAAAAAAAAAGATTTGATAATTAAAGGTGTTATATATAGCGGTACACCGGGGCTTTATGAATTACTCTTTAAAAAGCAACCGATCGGTCATAAGAACGAAGATCTCGAGAACTATCATCATATACTAGATCGCACGCACGCTCACAGAAGAGGCAATGATCCGGCAGGGCAAATAAAGGGAAGTCGAAGTGAAAAATACAGAAGTATAATTCAACCGTTGTTCGAAAGAAGATCTCGCGCTAAAACTTGGAGCGGTAAAGGATTAGAAATTGAAAATAAACCGTTTCAGTATATATACTGGGATAACATCAACGAGCTGGTGGATCGTCTGAAATTGTTGAAGGCTTCTCAACAGGTGGGACACACGGGCCATAATAACGAGATTATTGCGATCATCGAAGAACTGAAAGAAGCCGATGTAATAGAATGAGCGTCGATAAATTCGGCAGATATTTACGCAAAACGAAAACAACTCGAGGACCTCCCGGTTTAGGATTTTCTCTCACAAGTGATAAACATTATGATATCGGGAACAAGCGACTGTGCAACGTCGGCTCGAGCATCAATCCAAGAGACGCGACCAATAAAAAATACGTGGACGAGATAAAGGAAAAAATCAAAAACGATTCTAGGACCATACAAAATCAAGTTACGGACGTGAAATCGAAAATCGAAGGAATATTTCGATCGCAAGCTCTCTATCTCGGCGATCTGAAACGAGAGCTAAACGTATTTCAAGAACAAGTGAAGCTGATTAATATTAGATTAGATAAGTTGGAGCAGCGGTTCGGTGAAGGGCACAGCAATGAGCCAAATTAAACGTGATCGTCAATGAGTTACACAAACCTGCGAGGAAGAATTTCTCGAGGAGATCCATAATTGTAAAGTCTGTGGACGATCTTTGGCAAGCTGATCTGTGCGAATTTATTCCTTACGCGCGTGAAAATAAAGGTTATAATTACATTTTAGTTGTCATAGATTGCTTTTCTAAGTATTTGTGGGCGCGGCCGGTGAAAAGGAAGACAGGCGAGCTCGTAACTCAAGCTATGCTCGAAATATTGAATACCGACAAGAGGACGCCCGCAAATTTACACACCGACGAGGTAAAAGAGTTCTACAACCAAAAGTTTAAAGATTTGACAAATAGATACGGAATAAATCATTACTCAACATTTTCTCCGATAAAGGCCGCCATGGTAGAGAGAGTTATACGGACAATTAAAGAAAATCTGTACAGAGAATTCAGTATGCGCGGCAAATTTAAATGGTTCGATTTATTGCAAACGATTGTGGACAAATACAACGCGAGCGTGCACAGAACAATAGGCATGGCTCCTAAAGATGTGAACAAGACAAATGAAAAGACACTTTTAGAAACGGTATACAATAAAATTAAAATTGCGGGCAAAGCGAAATTTCGTGTCGGTGATGTCGTTCGCATCAGCAAATATAAAGGAGTATTCGAAAAGGGGTTTACACCGTCGTGGTCCACGGAACTGTTCAAAATCGCTAAAATTCAAGTTACTAATCCCGTTACTTACCTGCTAGAAGACATGTCGAAGCAACCGATTTTGGGCGCCTTCTATAACGAAGAACTCCAACGAGCTAAACACGAAGACGTTTATTTGGTGGAAAAAATTTTGAGAAAAAAAGGAGGAAAAGCCTACGTGAAATGGTTGGGCATTCCTGAAAAATCTTGGGTTAAATTGTCAAATATTGTTTAATTGTATGAACATATAGAAATAAATTGATTTGCTTTTTTTAAAGAAAAATAGTTTTATTAACTCGTCTTATTTAAAAAACACATTTTATATGACACGTACAAATTATCGTTAACAATATATTGAAAAACAGTGCGATACAACTTACAAAAAATGCATGCGAACAATAAGTATTTTCATTATCGTTATACAAAAACAAATTATGGTTGAAATCAATTTGCGTTAAGTTGCCACATTCCGAATCGAAAAAATAATCTGCATATTCGTGCGAAATATTTAGCGCAATCTTCCAGTCACTGTCTTCAACTTGCCGACGACCTTGATGAAAACAACGAAGTTTGTAATACAGCAACGCCTGATCTTGATTTGTTAAATTTACGTCGAACATGTTTGAACCTTTCCATGCAAGTTGAATCCAATTCTCAGGCCAAACGCTATTTTCATAATCTGTACACACGTAACACTCACTTATGTTCGAATTATTAATGTTTATATAAAACGTATTGTTCGCAATTACTGCGAAAACAATCGCGGCAGCAAGGAGACCCATTTTCACACGGACGCACTCTCGTCGTTGTTTAGGCACACGGGGCACAAATGCAGAGAAATCGGAGGTCCGTCCCACTGCGTTTCGCCGGTGTTATAATGTAAATAACAAGGTAATTTACGCTGCAGCTCTTTATCTTGCTTCAAACGATCGGGTAATCGCTCCCAAATATCAATTAAATTTAACGTAGATTGTTGCAGTAAAATGTATCTGGGAATGTAGGGAATTAGATCCGTATCGATATTGCTCAAACCGAAATTTTGATTGTTATATTCCAATATTTTATCCACGATTTCAAGTATCTCTTCTAACGTTTTCATGGCGACTGACCGACGACGGTTGATCCCATTAAAATCGAGTTTTTATATCTTCCCACGTCGAGTTTTATTTTGTCCTCGTGATTTGCCAACAATTCTAGCAAACAATCGATACTTTCTGAATACCATTGCACATTTCCGTCCTCTGCTTTTGGGATTCCGATAATAAAATTACGGGCATATGAAATTAAGTTTTCATTATCCGGGAGATAAGTGGCGATTAATTCTATAATTTTATTGTAGTAGCCGTTGAACGTAAGTTTCTCGAGCCTTTTGATGCGGTAATCGACGACATGTAATAATTTACTTAATATTTTAAACATAGATTTATCCAATTCTATTTCTGTTTCGCCTTTAATAATTTTCACTTTAAATTTACCTTTGGACTCGATAAAAAATAATTTGATATCACTGTCGCAAAGCTCGAAATTGGAAATCGTCTTCGTGTCCGCACATTGTTGGCACCTCGTACTTTTTAATTTCAGATGATCTTCGATGCGAGGAAAGTATTCGATGAATTGATTCCACTCGTTGCCGTTAAACGTTAAACATTTTGGTTTTGAGCTGTACGTTAGTTTTACCAACGGTTCAAAATTATTCATTACACTGAGTCCCGTTGAAATTTTTGTAGATCTGCTTAGCTTGTAAGACACCTCGCTAACAAAACGAAAATCACTACTTCGTCTGCATTCTTGCAGGAAACTTTCCAGAAACTCTAACGACGACGATGATGCCATTTTCAGATATATACTTGCACTTATTTACGCACGCTGCGAGACTAAACGATCGAAAGCAAACTTGCGCTCTTAAATAAGGAGGAGAGGAAAAAATGTGAGCGTAATTTATTTTAAACCAATAAAAAAAGACGTATTATACACGATGTTTCATAACGCGAAGTGAAGAATTAAGGAACGTGTACGCGGTGATAAAAAATGTTAAATATTTTTGTAAGTTATGAAATAAATATTTAACTTTTTTTTATCACCCCGTATACGTTCCTTAATTCTACGCCGCGAGTTATGAAACATCCTGTATTTTTAATTTTAAATCTAATGCGCACACGTAGATTACTCAATGCATTGCAATTTACTGATAAGAAAAATGCGCTGCGAACTGCAGCACAGCACTTTAGTTTGCATCATCTGTCTCTACAGAAAAGAGTTCATTTTACGTTTTCTCTGTGCGCGTTAATTATGGATACCATTTCGAATATAAATAGTGCTACTTCGTTAAAATCATTACCTATTAAGAAGTTGTCGGAGCTGGAAATCGACCGCAAGTATCCGTTGTCCGATTTAAAATATGTAAAAACGAAATTTGGAGAATCATTGCTGGCGGAACTCGATCAAGAGTTTGTCGTGTTTCTGCCTCGTCGATTTAACAAAGCCATACCCGAAGATAAGATAGGAGACGTGTTGTCTTCACAATGCGGCTTGATTTACAAAGGATTGGTGAAATTAGCCAGTAAACCGCAGCCGGCTTATGACCTTGAATTTGAGAAATATTAAAAATACAAGTAAGTACAAAATTTATTATCTTATTTCAAGTCACTAGAATTGGTCTCTCTTTTTTTTCAGCTCGTTAACGTAAAAAATTATTAGCTTAGTTATAAACATAATTTTAAAATTAGATTATTATTAAACATTGAAATGGATTTACGAGAATATTTAAATGTGTTTCGTTTATTGGATGAGTGCGCCGATAAATCAGATGCTTATAAAATTGCAAAACTAAACAAAAAAAATATTAAAACATTAAACGAGCTAATGAGAAATTGTCCGTCGGTGCACGATAAGAAACAAATTGAAAGCTTAATTGCAAAATTACATTCATTCGACGTAAAACTGGAATTAAAAATTAAAATGTTGCCGATTGGTCGAGGTTTAAGAACAAGTCGTCGTCCCGGAACAGAACGGAGAATTAATAAAATCAACCGAATTCAGTGGAAGGATGTAAGTTTTAAATTAAATGCGTAAGTATTTTTTCTAATTTCTTTTTTTTTTAATTTACAGCTGCAATCTGCATTTAAAAGCAGAATTGGTACCGGAGTAATAATCAATAAAACTCATACACAACCGCAAAGCTTTTTTCTAGACGCCTCGTCTCTGATTAGAACTAGAATCGGAAATCAATTGGTGAAAACGCCTTCGATGAAGATAAATTTGGTATTTTGCGGTGAATTTGTAAAACCTCAAACCGATGTCTCGGAATATAAGTTTTTCAATACCAAAAATCACGTGATCAACATTGGAGCAAATCTAGACGAAATTTTAAACGAATTGTTTAACGAAATCATGGTGCAGGTAAGTTTAAAACGAAATAAGCTGCCACATATTAATTTTCTTTTTTTCACTTTCTTATCAGCTTTCAGAATTTCAAGAGAGACAGAGCGGCTGGGCGTTATCGGCAATCGTGAACCTGGTCGTGGCGTTTTGCAAGTACACGCCGTTGAGAGGAGGAGGAAAGAAAGATAACGGTAGCACTTACGTGGATCTGCCGGACGAATTTCGGCGAAAAAGTAACGTCATATTGAACATCAAAAATCGAGACCGACGATGCTTCGCGTATTGCCTTTTGGCGCACCTATTTCCGGCGAGAAACGGTCAAGATGCGTGCGATCCTTCTACGTATCATCAAAATATATACGATTTTTTTAATTTTAAAGGTATATGTTTTCCTGTAAATCTGTGCGACTTACAGAAATTCGAAAACGCCAATAAATTTATTTCAATTAACGTATACGGTTATGAAAACAAGAGCATCGTAGGTCCGCTTTATCATACAAGAAATGTCAAAAACTGTCACGTAAATTTATTATACTTAAAGAAAAGTCAACGCGTAGGTCATTTTTGTCTCATTAAAAATTTATCAGAACTGTGCAGGTATCAAATTTCATCAAATATGCGTGTCAAGTTCATTTGCGATCGCTGCTTGTGTTATTTTTCATCCAAGGACAAATTAAATCGTCATGTGTCAGATTGCTCGCGTCACGAGGCCGTAAAAATTGAATTACCTAAAGACGGAGAAAACATTGTTAAATTCAAACAATTTGCAGCCACCATGCCTTTGCCGTTTGTCATTTACGCGGACTTCGAAGCTTTAACGAAACCTATTCATTCCTGTGACGATACTTTAGAAAAAGCATTCACGAACGCCTATCAACGGCACGAAGCCTTTAGCGTTGCATATTTAACAGTCTGTTCTTACGACGATCGACTAAATCATTTTGAAATTTACCGCGGCGAAAACCCTGCTGAGTGGTTCGTAAATAAATTATTAGGAGAAGCAACAAATGTTCAAGAAATAATAAAAAATCACGTTACGGTTCCTATGAAAGATTTAACGTTTGAAGAATCTACGGCATATGCAAATGCCGAAAAGTGTGAGATTTGTGATTCTAATTTTAACGAAAATAATGCTAAAACTTATCACCACGACCATTTTACCGGGAACTATATTGCAGCTTTGTGCAATAATTGTAATTTACAATGTCGCGTTAAGAATATTATTCCCGTGATTTTACACAATTTATCTCATTACGATAGTCACTTTATAATAGAAGCTCTGGCAAACGTAAACGACGAAAATGTCGAAATTTTGGCAAACACAACTGAAACTTACATATCGTTCTCGAAAAGGGTAGGTGATGTGAAGTTACGTTTCTTAGATTCGTTTCGTTTCATGCCCTCGTCTCTTGAAACATTAGCGAAAAATTTGAAACCAGAACAAATAAAGTTCGTACAAAAAGCGTTTCCGAATCCGGATTCTTATAAATTAGCAACTCGTAAAGGATGTTTTCCCTATGATTACGTGAATTCTGTTGACAAATTGGAGGAGACAAGTCTTCCCGATAAATCGCTATTTTATAATAAATTACATGGCGAAAACGTCAACGATGATGATTACCAGCACGCCGTAAACGTTTGGCAACATTTTCAATGTAAAACTCTCGGTGAATACGCGGACTTGTATTTAAAAATTGACGTATTTCTATTGGCAGACATTTTTGAAAATTTTAGAAAATTGACGTTCAAAACTTACGGGTTAGATGCGTGTGGATTTTTCACAGCTCCGGGCCTATCATTTTCGGCGGCTCTTAAAACAACAAAAATTGAACTTCCCCTTTTACAAGACATCGATATGATTTTATTCATAGAAAAAGGTTTACGCGGCGGTATAACTCAAGTTAGTTCCCGATATGCAAAAGCGAATTGTGTACACATGGGAACCGATTTCGACCCCGATAAGGAAATTAGCGAAATTATTTACGTAGACGCGAACGGACTATATTCTTACGCGATGACGACAAAGTTACCGTGCGACAACTTCAACTGGGTAAGTGACGAAAAATTAACGAATCTTTTAGAAATGCTCAGTACGACCGACATTGATTGTTCGATGTATTACGAGGATGAAACGGGTAAATCTTGTATTTTAGAAGTTGACTTAGAATATCCTGAAGATTTGCACGATTCCCATATATTTTTTCCATTTTGTCCGGAACATATATCCACCACAGGTAAAAAGGACGACAAAAAATTAATGCTAACTTTATGTAATAAAGAGAAGTACGTCCTCCATTTACGCGTTTTAATTCAAAGTTTAAAACACGGCTTAAAATTAAAAACAATTCATCGTGCGATAGAATTTGACGAGAGCAATTGGTTAGAAAAATACATTAAATTAAATAGCGATCTGAGGGCAAAATCTACGAACGCTTTCGATAAAGATTTTTACAAGGGCATGTCGAATATGGTTTTCGGAAAACTTATGGAATCTGTACGCAAATACAGAAATATCGTGTTGACAAAGAAATGGAAATCTGCTGAAAAATATATTAGTCAACCAAATTTCAAGAAAGCTACGATTTTCAATGAGAATCTGGTCGCAATTGAACTGAACAAATTATCTGTCAAATTTGATAAACCGATCTACGTTGGCATGGCAGTCCTTGACATTTCAAAAACAGTCATGTATAGTTTTCTTTATGATTACATCAGAGAAAATGTGGAGCCCTTATTTAATGTCACAGTATGTTACACGAACACGGACAGTTTTATTTTTAAATTCTCTGCAAAACATCCCGAACGCGTCTCGAGTATTTATGAAATTATAAAACGGGATGCAAATAAAATTTTTGACACTTCAGATTACGCCGCAGATAACCCTTTCGGAATACCTTTGGTTAATAAGAAAGTTATCGGTAAATTTAAAGACGAACTGTGCGGACAGATAATAACTGAGTTCATTGGAATTAGAGCTAAAGTTTACACCATCAGAGTGGGAAAAGAAGTAAAATTTAAAAAATTGAAGGGCGTAGGTCGTTCGGGAATTAAAAAAATAACTTTTCAGGATTATTATGACTGTTTGTTTGATAATAAAAAATTAATGTCAAAATTCAATAGCATTAGGTCAATAAATCATCAATTATTAACCGTTACCATAAATAAAACTGCCTTAGATGCTCAAGATGACACACGACATTACGATCTTGTAACGGACATTCATTCGTTGCCGTTAGGACATTATAAATAAAAATGAAATTGTATGTAATTTTGTAATTATGTATTAAAATTAAATTATATGTAATTAGTAATTATATTGTGTGTTAATAAAGCATTTTGTAACATACATCCGTAAGTAAAACGTATTTTTTATTTTTAGAATTTTATTTAAGACGTTTTACAATTAGACAGTCATCGTTTTCGTCCGCCTCCGCTCGCGGAAATGCGCACGCCCCGAGGACCCATTTTTTCCAAATTGCCGCCGCCCGCGCGCGCGCCATCCTTTTTACAGAAACCCACCGACGCGACGCGACGTCTCCGAGATGGACGCCGGCGATCGTCCTTTCGCAATTCGTCAGCAGATGGACACCGCCGGTCGCAACCAACATCGCATCCGTGTTCGACGAAAAAAAAAACGACATCCTTCGCCGCGCGTCGTTATTATTACACATCTCGAACCGATACGAGCAACCGACCCAACGGCCGAGCGGCTTAGGTGGACGCCTCACGAACGCAGAGGAACGGGTTCGAATCTCTCTCCGGACGGAGGAAAAAAATTGACGCAACCAGCATCGCATACGTGTTCGACGAAAAAAAATATAGGGACATCATTCACCGCGCGCGTCGTTAATATTACACATCTCGAACGAATACGAACAACTGCCTCGACGGCCGAGCGGCTTAGGTGGACGCCTCACGAACGTCGAGGAACGGGGTTCGAATCTCTCTCAGGACGGAGGAAAAAATTCCGCAGCGAAGCGCCGGTGGCGACAGCCGGCGGACAATTTCCGAACTAACGCTCCGACTACGCAACGCCACCGCCATCTGGCGGACAATTTCCGAACTAACGCTCAGACGGCGCAACGCCACCGCCATCTGGCGGACAATTTCCGAACTAACGAAAATAGCAGCAGCGCCGCAGGCATCTGGCGGACGGACGCCCGAACTACGTTGTCTCCGTCTCTCTCTCTCTGGAGCTCCATCTCACTCTTTACCACGGGCTCAGATGAGGCAGAAAACTCGGCCGGAAGTCAATGCATTTCAAATGGGGAAAAAAGGGTGTGGTCTGTTTTTTATATCTACTCTTCACCAAACATCGTGCAAATGTTGTAACTGTTATCAACTGATTGTGAGTGGAGACTTAACAGAAAAAAGGGGAGGTGACAGGAAATCGAAATTGTGGGCCTATAAACTAATAGCAGTGAAAAGTTTCATAAAATCTTTAAAAGCTGATGAATATCATTACTGCAGAGGCATATCTGTAAGACAATACCTTCCTGCTGAATTAAACATCACTAAACTATATAAAATGTACAGTCAAAAAGCCGATGCAGATAAACAAGTAAAATTTTGCTATTTTCGCCATGTTTTAACCACATATTTTAACGTCGGATTTGAGTTTTGTTGCATCGAATTTAAAGTAAAAATCAAGGTAGAGGGGGGCTGAAAAAATAAAATACTGCAAATTGAAAAAACGGTCCATACGATGCGTGCCAATTTTTTTTTTGATCTCCTTAAAGAAAAGTAAGAATGATTGATGACTTTTTCGTATGAATGTGAAAAGAATCTAGTATTGCCCAGAAAGCAGAAGTCAACCAGAAGTCGTCAGCTTTACTGTTATAATTTTACAGTCGTTAAGAGTTCATCAAAATGTCCCTTGAATAATAACAATAATTTGCCCACTCATGGTTAGAACATGAGAGATTTACAGGGTCAAATGAAACTGCCTCCGCGGTATGTCACTGCCTGAAAAGAAATGAGCCAACAATGGGTGAAACCCATAAAATACGTTTGGTGTCAGACGGATGTCCTGGACAAAACAAAAATTGCACTCTCTTAACTACGCGTCTTAAATGAAGTACCTTGACATATTCAGGAACTTATATTTCCGGTTACAGGTCACTCGTATTTACCACCCGATAGAGACTTTGGTGTTACAGAGAAGAAACTGAGGAGAAAGGACACCATCATTTTGCCTGCAGAATACCATCGTGTTTTTGAAGAAGATGCAACATTGTTCCTTGTTGGAAAAGACTAGACCGTCTAAAATTAGAAGAAAGAAGCAGAAAAGAATGTTAAACCTCGGGACTCTCTACATTTCAAAATCTCCTAAATTAAGCGTCTTATGCTTAAACGAACGCCTAGAAACCTTATTCTCGTAGCCGATAACTAACTAAGTTATCGAATTTCAACATCTAATTCCCTAACTGTAACGAAAAGAGGAGGAAAAATTTACGATATAGCTCCCCAACTACCAATGGGGGTTCTTGTAAAGGAGGCGAAGAAAAAACACGTGGAATCGTTACTTACCATTCATTTTGAAAAGGACTGGCAAAATTTACCAAATTTGGCTTTTACAATGGTGTAATCAACGTCAATACTGTACAAGAAGATGCAAGTGAAGATGAAGCTGGGTCAAACTGTGACTTTTTGGAAGAACTTTGTCCCATATTGTAATATACCTTCAATAAAAATTATCGCAATTTAACTTACCTCTATTGCTAATAAAACGTAAAAAATTCCAGTTATGTTTCATTACCAGACAAGTCCAGATTTTCGTTACAAATGCGGCCATGATTAAAATTAATATCGTTTAAAGTATTGAAGCTATTTTAAAAAAATGCAAAATCAAAAGGAGTTCGATTTGTTTCCGCCAATCTTGAAACAAAGCAAACCTACTTATTGCAAGTCAAGGTACTTTAATAGGTTGCCGTTTGAAAAAAAGGGTTTTCTCGTGTCAAATATATTTGACAATTTTTTGAGTTTTTCTCAAAATTATATTCGTGTAACATATCTGCTTTTGATTCTACACGCCTCATTACTTTTAAGGAAAGTACTTTTATGGAGCGATTCTGCTCGTATCTGTAGCAACGGTACGATCCGTAAATCTGTAACTCAGTTATTGAAATATCGAATTTTGAAGTTTTGACGAAGGTATGATTTCTTCGAGGTCTGTAGGATTACTTATAAGACTCTGTGGTATTATTTTATAGACGTACAAGAAATCATATCATGCTGAGAACTCCAAAATTTCACTTTTCAATAATTGACTTACAGGCTTACAGATCTTACAGCTTACGGTTGTTACAGATATGAGCAGAATTGCTCCATTAATCCTGGCAAAAACTGCATTTCAACCCATTTTTGTAAGCCTACAGCATTCATGGAATTATGGTAGTCGCTGCTTTTGTTAGTACATGAATATACTAAATCAGCTTCTTCAATGAAACGATATTTTGGCCTAGCATGGATTATTATGTATCTGTATGAGTGTGCTTCATACACTTCCCACTGTAATCATCCCAGAAACGCTTGAAATTTCCTTTGGTAAAAAATCCATGTTTAATCCAAACACATAACCTGCTTACGAGGGTAATTTGATAATTCAGTTAAATTTTTATGAGATAGCATTTCTATCTGCTTGGAGACGTCACAGTTAGCAAGGGTCAGTTTTTAAACAAAATCATGCAAAATTTGAAGCATAAGCTGTGCATTGTTTATGTTCTACAGACGTGTTAAATATGCACTGCAGCTGTTAATATAAAAATGGAAAAAGGTGAATTATAAGAATTTGTTGATGCGCCAGATAAGTCAAACGATCTACGTAGAAACAAAAACAAACAGGTAAAGAATGATCATCTAAATTTGAACTACCAATTTCATAATCACCTGAATTATTGGTGGATAGAAGCTAAGAACAACTGATTGGTTGTGCTGAATTTAAAGGAGATAAATTTGATCAACTTATTCGATAAAGCAAAACAAAAAAGCACAAAAAGTAGTTTTTATTAAACTTTAGGATAAAGAACATTGAAAGGATATCTAGCATGTATATTGTTTAGGACGTTGATTATATACGGAACCAAAGAGTATTCAAGTACAGGCCTAACGTGTGATTCAAATAAATCACGACTCTGACTAATGCGCTGGCTGATGGCGCTGGACACAGGTTCCGGAAAGTAGTTTTGAAGAGAAATGAGAAAATCTTTGTATTTTATGTCGGTTGAAACTTCCTTCCACTGAATGTAGAATTTTCCATCTTGGTTGTACTTTCCTCCTCTCAGTAATATATCCACGAATACGTTGGCTGAAATTAAATGGCAACAATTAAAAAGATTAGGTGAAATGTGAAATAACTGGGTGAATGAGGAATATGCAGTGGAACTATGGTTGTGATTTTTAAAGACTGACGCTACCATATATAAGTTTTAAGTTATCTTAACCATACTACCACAACTCATAATAGATATTATTTCAAAGTAGCAATTTTGGATAATGTGATTGAAAAATGTAAAGCTGTAAATGTATAAATACGAAATCGTAGTAAATTGCTTTCACTTGATGTTGTATTTGTGCTCAAAACCATTAAAAAAGTCTTACTTATAGTTCCATATGATCTTCCTGTGCCATGAAAAGGCATTCCAAAAATATTTCCAGCTCCGTTACCAACCCCACTAAAATCTAACTTTGGCACTCCCACTTTGATCCTGAGAGTCAATGCGTCCGGATCTACGTGATAATCAAATATTTGAAAATTACTGGCTCCGGAGAAAAAGAAACTTGATACGGCGACGTGATACGTGGCTACGGAGGAGACATTGCGGGTCAGGCTAAACGGTGGCACAGAGATCGATTCTAGGGGAGGGATACCCAACTCCGGAATACCCCAGGTAAGAGTGGGTCTCAAGATTTCTACAGTTTGTTTCCAGCATTGAAGAAAATGGCGGTCGGTAAGCTTGCAATTAGATACCAAATTAGCTGAAAGAAAATAAAAATTAGTAGTATTATTTTCAAATGCCTCAGAACTAACTAAAATCACGTGGTTTGACAAATTGAATCAAAAACAAAATGTTTCAATACTATTATTTATCTACGACAAATAAATGACGAGTTACGTACATACAACGTATAAATTGACTGTGTGATAAATATAGGCGAATATTTGTATAAACATTTTGATGGGGCAAAAGTTTATGTTCTGGTCGATTAATTTTTAAGTAAGCGGGTGTTTACAAATGTAATGCGTAATGTAAAGTACAAAATCGCACAGCGAGGACATTTGCACCTAACACAAATAAACACTTCATAGATCTTTTATTGGTATAACCGGATGATTTCTCCTCCCCAAATTCCAGTGTAAATACATGGACGAAGCAACAAAACAAAACATGTTGTAAAAACTCACATTTGTAATAAACACTGAAAAAAAAAGGAAAATGAAATTCAATAAATTTGATTCATTCAAAAAATCAACAGCAGAAAAACAATTCTTTTTTTGATAAAATTCAATTTAGTTTAACTAAATTCTGATATGAATCTGTTAACACTTAAATTACAAAAAAAATTAACAGGAAGTCGTTTGTCTTTTCTTATCATAATCAAATAGATGTCAGAACATAGATACTTGGTTTTATAAAACGACTTAGTGAAGAGAAGTATGAACTAATAAATGTTTAACTAAAAACGTCCTTAGAAAATCTAAGGGCTTGACCGTGGCAGTAATGGAAAACGGACCTTACCTAAAAGCAAAACTGTCAAAACTCTAGATATGTACTTCTCGATTTCAGAAAACTGTTGTCACCCTTGAAAAGTAATTACATGATCGACGGAAACGAAGTTATAATTAAATACGGCATGATTTTTAAAAATTTTTAACAACTCTTGCTAGAAGATTTATACTTCTTGTCTTAGCTTTATTGTAATATAATTTACCTTCTTAAGATTGATGGCTTTTGACATCTTAACCTTAAGCTTTTTAAAAATTTTGTCTAAAATCGCAGTAACAATGCGTCTGTTTTGTTAAAATAGACTGTAACTTCGCAGATATTGTACAATGGAAGTAAACGTTGTCAAATGTGGGACTTAACGTATGGGAAATCTTCTCATCAACAATTGACGGGCACGCAGTGCATTGCATCCGGATTCCCCATAAATTATACCCATGTCGTTATTCGAAATATTCATCGAGCGACAGGATTGCTTCAATATCGCTACGTGAAGGAGCAGCAGCGATTTGATTGCAATTCAGGAAGGGTTTTGATGGTGAAATACTGACAATACAAGAGAAGAAACTTAGTATTCCATCATAAACAGTTGTACGTTTACGTAAATGTATTTTGGGATCTCACAGAAACATCATAGCCGATAACTGGTTCAGTTCCGTCCAACTGGTCTTGGAACTCAAAAGAAGAGGCTTCACATACGTAGGAGCGTTAATAGTTATTTACGTGTCAAGCTTTGTAAATTAATTTTTACGGGCGAGCTGCGAGTACAGTGAGCCTAGTAAAGATTAATTGCAAAGCGTGTCGCGTACAATTTTTTATTTCCACGTTCAAATGGCGATTTTTAATTAATTTACTTTAATTTTTTTATGCAAATGTTTTTTTTTATCGAAGGCGTTATTTCTAGCTAGACGTAGTCATGGTCATGTAAACAGATAACCAAACCTAAAATTTTACAGGTCCTTTATACCAGACCGTAAAATATACAGGTCTGTTCCCGTAATATATCGTTTACTTGGTTACCAATGGTAACCTTTTCTTCTTCTTTCTGGGGATTGATTTTGGCACTTTGTCGTACTTTTTATGATTGAATAATGTTTGGATTGTAAATATTTAATACAGAAGTATGAAGCGTATTTTCGATGATTGATAACGGTACTATTAACAGGTGATCAATATCTTTTCTAATCAAGTGACCTATGGAAATAATATCATGTGTCTTTAATTAGTTATACATTTACTTAAATGATTAAATCATTACAATACAGAATAAAATTCTAAATTCTACTCTGCTTAGTAGAAATTTAAATGATGAGGTGTTGGGGCGCAGCAGCCACGCACCCCAAAGTGGCCGGCGCGGCGCCCCAGGGCACTGCCCGTCTTGCCCTTATGTACATTATTGGCAGTATTGGCACTATTTGTTACAATTGGTGTGTCTGAACCACTCTCAGATGTGCAGTCTTCATTTTCAAACATAAAATATTCATTTAGGCGTGTGTCTTGACTATGTTCTATGTCTGCAAAAGAAAAGCTTTGGACTCTTTGTGCTGAATCTGCATTTCACCCAACAGAAGCTGTTTTGTTCTTTTTTGTTTAGGCGCCCACTTCAATTTGAACGAAGGATGCGTGATACTCGCTAAAATAGCATCGTTTGCCTTTGGTGTTAATGAAAAGTAATCTGTGAACCTATCTTCTAAATTTTTCAACAATTTTTTTTTATTACATTTCTTTCGTTTTTGTAAAACTGCTTCTCATAACCATTTATTTTTAATAACAAAATACCTTTAATTTCTATTTAAAATAGAAAATGGAAAATGATTTCACCATCAATATTTAAAATAAAAAATATAAAATACCATTTTGTATTTTCAACCGGCATTTGAAATGAATTAATTTGAAATAGAAGGGGAGGGTGGGGAGATTTTGGACAAATATCACATTTATTTTTAGATTTCATAAACAATGCACTTTTATCATATGTTCCTACTGCAACATTCTTTAACATGTTGTCCATGGGACCCGAAGTTTAAAAGAACAATTGTTAAGGACATTTCCATAAAAAATAAAATAATTAAGGTCGAGAGCCATGTCCAAATTCTCCCCACTACGAGGGTGACATTGGACAAGTGACGGGGAGATGTTGGACACCTGTTGAAAGACACAATTATACATAAAGTTGATTTTTTTTCTATTGACTAATGTCAAACAGGCAGTAAATAAAATGGAATTGAGAAAGGGTTGGGTATTTACCATATTAATTTAGGGTACGTATTCATTGATAATTTGAAGATATAATATAAACAAATTCTAATATTTGAATAGGTATTCATAAAACGGTGAAAGAAATTGACGACTTCAGCAATAACGAACCAATATCAATTCCTACTGCAAACTAAACTCTACCAAATCGACGTTGATATACAGCATTTTTTTGTATCGTTCCCTAGTTTCGGTAATTGGTGTGGGAAGTTTACAAATTACATCGCAATATGGAACGAAAGCTTTATCATCGCCAGTGGTTGAAAATCTATTTGAGGCTATGTGACGTTTTAGGAAATGTACTTCAAAGCCATCATAGTTTTCAATTTCTTCCTTCTCGGGGGTATCAGTAGCTCGTATCACATTTGCATCGATTTCTAGCTTTTATAGTGGTTTTTCTTTCAGGGGCTTTTGGAAATGGTTTTATGGCTTCTGGGCTTACAAATGGTTTAGTTGGGTTATTAGTTGGTGATTTCAGTAACATATCATCAGGTACTTTTGAAGTGGATGGCTGAGCTTCATCTTGCACCATATTGGTTTGAGCAGCATCAGATGAAGGAATTGGTTTATCACTTACGTAGGAGGATAAAAAGTCTTCTTCACCGAAAATATTTCTATCAAATGGCATAATACCTGTACATTTAAAACCTGCTTTTATATTAGCGGGGGTTGCAGCTTTATCAAGCCTGAAGACAGAGTTTGGGTAGATCATAAATTGATATGGTCTGACCAGGGTGCATTTAATGCCACGAATTCATTCCTTGGTTACAAAATGCTTTAAATGGCCTATAAACAGTCCTATCTAGAGGTTGTAATTTATTAGAAGTATGGGGAGGTAATGTTAATATTACAATCCCATTACTTCGACAGTATTCGATCCCATTAACGGACAAGTGAGAGTCGTGATTCTCCATTATCAATAAACATTTTTTATCACAGGAACATTTGGTATATTTGGCGACATGTTTTAAAACTTCTAAAAAATTGTCAGCAGTCATCCAACCACTTGGATGTACTAGTCCCAAGGCTCCACTTTCGGAAAGTTCCTGCATCATACGTTTTGCGTCAAAGCGATGTCTTGGGAAAACCCAAACAGGAGGTAAAGCTGTTCCAATTGCTGAAATTACTCCTACATGTGTTAGTTCTCTTTCTAGTGAAGTGACTTGACCGATTTGGTGTTCACCTTTCTTTCCAATGATTTTAGGAACCCTTTGCACGGTCGTTACTCCCGTCTGAAACAAGTTATGTGTACTTAAACATACAGATTTTGAGAAAATGTTAATTTTGTACCTCGTCCAAGTTATAAATTTGCATATCTTCAAACGAATATCGCCCAATAACTTCAGCTAACTTATCCTGGAAAGTTTTTACATTTACAGCATTAAAGCTAGTCATCCTAGCCAGACTAGTGGCTTCTGGTTTTCGAATAGAAACCTTGGGTGGCGTTTCAAAAAGCCCCAAAGCCAATCTTTTCCAGCTAATTTAGTTTTTTTCCAGGTATTTGGCATGTGTAAAGAAATTCTGGATGCATATTCTATAGCAAGTCTTCTTACATCATGTGGAGTTAATCCGTAAAACATCTCGGAACATTTAAGTAAATAATTGGATAGTAGATTTTCCAATTCTGCAGAAATTACTTGAGATTTCTTGTAATTTGGTGAAAAACATATATTTTCTATTCCATTTTCCCGTGCTGCTTTTACGTAATTAGCAAGACTCGATTTTTTAACACCATTCTTGATTGCACTTTTCCTCAATGATATGTTGTTTGAAATAACATCAACTACTGCTTGTTTCATTAATTGAGGATTGAAATTCCGTTCGGTAATTTTCTTGTACATTCAGGGCATTGCTTTCCTGGAATATACTTAATTACATTTAGTAATTATACGCCAGAAGTACAAATTAATTTTAACAATAATAAATTTAATAGTAAATAGGGGAGACTATGGACAGTGCGGGAGAGTTTGAACAATGTCCAGAGTCTCCCCTTCGGAAGGAACGGCACATTCGAAATATTATTATCAAGAACCGCAAAGAATGCAAACGAAAATACCATAACCTAAATTCTTAATTACTTGTTGCACCGCAATATATGAAACAAAACTATTGACCAAGAAATGAATATATTATCACTTACCAAAGTGTTTCCAGATATTACATAAATATCGCACAATATAATAAAACCGTTATATCACTCCAATTTATTAAATGGTACGCGCCAAAAGCATCAGGTGCACTCCATGCCCTGCTCACTTCAGGCGAGTGGCGCGGAATCGCCGAGTTAAACCGAAGATGACCGAAGTATGACTACACGTGTTTCCGTTGCCATTGGTTACCATCAGTTACCATTTTGAATTTTTGTTGCGTTGTAGCGTTCGTTGTCAGAAAATTGTGTTCGGATTTACCGTTCTGCTAACTATTTCTAATCTATCTAAAATGGTTTTCTGGTGCTGTGTTACTGGCTGCAATAACAGCAATAAACAGGAACGGATATATTCGTTTCCAAAAGAGGTGGAGGTAAGATCACATGTGTATTTATTGGATTACGTTTCCTACCAGGTTTTATTTTTTCAATATAATAATTTTAGGCGACAAAGAAATGGCTACGTCTTATTGGCAGAAATGAGCTTATCAATGTGGATATAAGCAAAGTTAGAAAGAATTACCGGGTATGTGCTACGCATTTCGATAGCAGTGCTAAGTTTATAAGCCATCATAATAGGACAGATTTAAAATTCAATAGTGTCCCCACTTTGCATCTGCCAGGTAAATACATGAAATATCTGTTTTCTTTTTTTTTTGGGTAATCCTGCTGTTTCGGGACCCGATCTTGTAATGCCTTGTAAAAAAAGTTTTTGCTTTATGCGCCCCGTGTGGTAATTTTTTGCTTTATTTATTTCAGAACGATTTCCATGAGTTTAATTTGTGTCTTTTTAATGTTTGCTTCATTTGATGTTTATCACAATTTAAACAATAACATACTCCATTTTTAATTGAGATTAGCTATATTTGATTGAAAAATGATTATTTTGTTAAATACAGACAGAATGAGGCAACCATTAACCCTCTCATGCGCAACTTTTTGAAATTTTGATTTTGGGCACAAAAAAAATATATAGTTAGTAGGCATGTGTACTTTTAATAATAAAAGAAAAAAATTGATTCTAATTTTACGCAAAATGTTTATTTTTTATTAAAACTTAAACGTACACATATGTGGACAATGTGCTGAAAACATTAAAACAAATACAATTTTTTTTAACTGTGATATGATTCGAAACATTCAGGACATATGTATACTTCACATCTTCTGCAAATATACCTTGTTCGTTTATCACAATTAAAGCTTTTACAACGGGCTGCGTTTTTCAAATCTTTTTTTTTTTTTGGAAAATGTGGTCCTTTGTCCAATCTTTTTTCTGTTGGAACTACAATTCGTTTTCTTTTTTTTGTAGCAGGTGGTGTTACACTTTTAGGACGTCCTTTTGATCTTGTCATTTGAGCATCACCTGAGAAAATTAGCGCTGTTGCAATTCTACTTTTGAAATGCAACAGATATAATTTTTCATGTGATTGCTTACCATCCCATCGCCACAGGATCCATGTATTAACAATCGCTACATTTATCAAATGGTAAAATATTCTCATATACCATCGAGAATTTCTAGTATTATTTGTATACAAAGCAATCAGAGAATCCATGAGGTCCACACCTCCCATATGCTCATTATGTATTTTTATTGAAAATGGTCGAGGAATTTCTACTCTTTTCTTTTCTGCAAAATCTTTCTGATTTGTCTATTGGAGATACACCTACATAATTTGATATTGTGTGAACCAAATTATTGTCGTGCCAACGGACAATCGTTATATTTTTTTCTGACGTTGCGAAAGAAAAACTTCCTCTCCCTTCTTTTTTCAGTTGTTTACTTGACTTGAGTACCTTATCTGCACCTTGTAATCTATTCTGCCTTATGGTACAGATGTACCAAATATTTTTATGTGTCAAGTTTTCTATCAATGGAATGCTTGAGAATAAATTATCCGCATAAATTTTATAATTCAAATTCTCTATGCCATGGCATAATCTTACAACAACATCTCCTGCTGCACCCAACTCTGAAATTTCCTGTCTGTTTCCAGACGCTCCTTGAAATATTTCAAAACAATAGACATATCCTGATGTTCCTGCACGAACCCATATTTTATATCCCCATTTTTTGGGTTTACTTGGAAGATATTGTTTCAAGGACGATCGACCTTTGAAAGGTACCATCATTTCATCTATTGACATATATTCTTCAGGATCAACTGCCGGGTGAAATGTTTCATGAAGATGGTCTATAACTGGACGCAGCCGAAATAATTTATCGGTATTATTGTTATCTGTTTGAGATATATCTACAAAATGAATGTATCTTCTTATTTCTTCGTATATTTTCGAAGACATAGCATCTGCAATGAAATTCATTCGCACTCCACCCTCGCAAGACCAATACTGACGAATTCTAGGATATTTGATGTAACTCATCATAGTTGTGATTCCTAAAAATATTTTCAGTTCGCTAAGTGTCAGATTGAAATTAGTTTTATTTTTCTGATGAGCATATAGATTGGATTGAAAAACAATTACATCTCTCAAAAAGGATTCAGAAAAAAAATGGGCGAAATAATCTATTGGCGATTCGCCATGAACATGTACTCTGTGCTCTCTGTTACATTTTGGCATATCGCTTGTAAGTTTATTTTCTTTATCAAGTATCCAATTCGGTTTATCACAATTTTTTTTTCTGGGTTGATGTGTTTTTGTTTTTTTTATATCTTCGTCATTCATTTCTCCTGGTTCATTTCTATTTTCTTCATCATCTTCCGTCTCTTGATGAGTTCTGTTTCTTTCATCATCGTCTGGTTCCTCATCAGTTCCATCATCTAATGTTCCATCTACCTCGAATAAGTTTCTTTGCGGTATTTCAGAGTCACTATCTGATACTTCATTTTCTAATCCATCTTCAGAATCAACAGTGTAGAGAAGCGCTTTTAATTTTTTTGTTTTTCAACAGTAGTATTTTTTTTTTTTTTGGGATAAGTTGTTGAAGTAGACTCTATTTTTTTTTCATGATATTCTTATTTTCATTTTCTTTATCACTTTCATCATCAGAGCTTTCGTCAGGTACATATTCAGATCCACTATCAGATAGATACAAATATCTTTCTAGTTCACTTACTGATAGTGGTCGTTGTGAATATCTCTTTGAAGATCCTGCTGCAGATAGCCTGTCTCTTTCAAGTAATATTTTTTTATTTTTATTGTTTCTGAAACCATCGTTTTTCATTTTTACTAAAAAATAGGAAATAATAAAAATGAATTTTACTTAATAAAAATTGATTTTGGTGATTTCTAAAACACAAAATTGTAACAATAATTGATAACTGAAGGAAGACCTTTTGAACATCACATATTTTCATTTTGATGTTTTTCGCAATCTGTCAATATTGTGCAGAAAGACGAAAGCTCTCTGTTAGTTCTTCCTAGACGATTGACGAATAAGCACCTATCTCAAAAATTAGTAAATATCACCGATTACATTCAAAGTAATCAAATTCTTGTACTGTGTAAATTTTTGTTATATATGTAGATGTAAGCACTAAGATTTGAAATTGTAATTTGCGCGCTTTGTACACAAGTGTCTACAAAGACATTTTATCATATTTGATAATCATTAGATTATAAAAACTGACAAACAATGATTGATTTTTGAAGAAAGCACTTAAAACAAGGTAAAAATATTTTTTTCTTACCTTCGCGTTCGTTATTTTAGTAATAAAATAAATCTTTTCGAACACTACATCACTCACGATTGTTACACATGCGCAATACCGCAAACTCTTACTTTGCTCTGGTTAAAATAGGTTATGCAATTCACTATAGCCATCTATGTTCAGTTATAACGACTATAAGTTCACAGGATGTAGACTAGAGTCATTTATATATTTACTTTAAAATTATAATACAATATTTGATGCAAAATTGTCACTGTCCACATATGTGTACCCAGCGCATGAGAGGGTTAAAAAGAGAAATATTAAATGAGATACTGTTCTGAAATACAAAGCAAAATATTAGGTTTTAGCAAGACGTACGACAAAAATGTCGTACATTAAAGACTATATTGCTTAGCAACTTTATGGATTTAGCCAATCAGGTATCGAGTTTCAACGTTTAACGTACGTAAACTTTAACGGAACGTCTTGCTAAAACTCCCTATTACAGAACAGAACCACACATAAAGCACTCACTTGTTTCCAAAGTCCTGAAACTGCAGAATTACTCAAAATTTTATATTTTATGTTGATTAAAATCTAGATTCTTGAAGAGATTAGGCTTCATATAACTCTTACTCTTTCAGTTTCCTCCACCCCTCAATTAAATGATGGGACTGTAAGTGTAAATATTGTGGATAATACAACTCTGAGGATTGATGGTTTCTCACAAGAAGAGGTTGCTTTAGAAAAACACAATTATGTTCAGAAAGGTGTGTGTGTGATAGTGTGAATGGGTCGACAATTATTCCAGAACATGGAAAAATTCTAAGGTGTACAGTAAATTCAGCAACATCTCATATGGAATTTCGGAATGAAGCTGTAAAAGTTCTTCAGTCTGTAAAATTTCGTAGCAGTAAAGGAAGAGAATTTATTCCACCTACCTTAAAAAGTTGGATTATAACATTAAGAGGTTTTATGTACCTATGGCAAAAACTTAAAGGCGTTGGCTTTCAATTTCTATGCCCTAAAAATTTCTTCTGCAATGAAGAACGAAACGTCGGCAGTAGAAGTCAACGTGACGCGGTTCCAACCGGAAGCCAATTCAAACATGGACGACGGCCGCGGAAGCCTTCAAGTTAAATTAAGAAGCCTCTACGGAGAGGACATCCATAAGAAGACGAGACAGCTGGGACAACTTGGACAAAAATTGGTATGTTTAATTTGTTCTTTAACTTTTCTTATTCGTTGTCGTAATAGCAGTGTTATACCTACTTTCCTAACCGTCAAACACCACATCAAAACCTATACTTCTAACAAAATCCTTCGACGCACCAGTTTGGCCTTAGTTCGAGAACGTATCCAGTTTACCCGACATCAACTCTCTAATCTCTCGGCTACAATATTTCATCTTCATCTAGAACTTACCCTCACACCAACGGACTGGCAACTAATAGACAGACTTACCTACGAACAAGCCTCCCGCACCCGTGAATACATCATTAATACCCACATCCGTAAATTCAATCAGTTAGCTTCCAAACAACTACCCAATCGTCATCATGAATCTCATTCTTTAACACATACTGTGATAAATAAATCTCATTATTCCTTATCTGAAAACGAAATCTCCGTTCTCTCCAAAGGTCCTAATTTCGCCATCACCCCAAAAACGATACCCACTGACAACATCATAGCTGGAGTTGAATCCGCCCTTACCAAACTTCTTTCTCACATTGCAGACCCTATCCGCCACGAAACTTCCAAAATTTAAAAGCAACCAAACCCCCTAAACCAAATTGTACAAAATCTGAATTTCAAGCCCTCAAAACCCTGAAAAATAATCCAGACATAGTCGTACTCTCCGCAGACAAAGGGAATGCCACTGTAGTTTTGGACCGCGCAGAATACGACCAGAAAATCAACACCCTATTAGACGACCCCGCCTACCAACCCTTACGACGGAATCCAACCTCACGCATAGAACGTAACGTAACGACCTTAATAAAAGCTTCTTCTATCCCACCAGAAACACAAAAAGTCTTGATCCCCCGTGACTCCAGAATTCCCAGACTTTACGGTATCCCTAAAATCCACAAACCCGATACACCTTTACGTCCCATAGTTAGCGCAATTAACTCACCAACCTACAAAGTTTCCAAATATCTAGCACAGAGTCTCAAACCGTTTGCAGGTAAAAGTGAAACCTTCATCCTCAACTCTCAGCACTTCGTCCAAAAAATTCACGAGATTTCCTTAGACTCTCAGGACATTCTGGTCAGCTTCGATGTAGAATCTCTTTTCATCAAAGTGCCAATTCCCGACACCATCACAATCATTCAACAACTGTTCACAGTCCATAACCAACCCGAAGATTTAATTCCCTTAATAGAATGTTGCTTAACCTCAACCTATTTCATGTTCCGTGATCAATATTACGAACAAGTCTCAGGCACAGCCATGGGCTCTCCTCTCTCCCCAATAGTAGCCAACATTTTTATGGAAGCATTCGAACAACAAGCCCTTACTTCTTTCCCACTTAAACCCAAGTGTTGGTTCAGATATGTAGATGATGTCTTTGCTATTTGGCCACAAGGTAAGGAATCCCTAAACAACTTCTTTGAACACCTAAATTCTCAACATCCTGACATTCGCTTCACTTTGGAATATGAAACTGACGGCCACTTACCTTTCCTTGATATCTTAGTAAGCCGCCTCCCTAACGGTAGATTAGGACACTCTGTGTATCGCAAACCAACCCATACTGATCGCTATCTGAATGCACATTCACACCATCATCCTTCTCAAAAACAGTCAGTCATTAACTCACTAGTCAGCCATGCTTATGCCTTATCAGAACCCTCTTCACTTCAAACTGAACTGAACCACGTAACAAAAGTCCTTCTAAATAACAACTACAAAACGCACGACATCCAAAGATCCATTTCTCGTCATCGCACCCCAATTCCTCCACGTTCTAAACCTGATACACCTCCAGTCTCTACAGCTTACCTACCTTACATTCACACCATAACAGATCGAATCGGCAAAATACTCAAACAACAGAATATCAAATCAATTTACTTACCCATGACGAAACTTTCAGATTGTCTACCCTCCACAAAAGATCACATCCCCTTACAATCCGAAGGTGTGTACGGAATTCCTTGTTCCTGTGGACGTGTGTACATCGGTGAAACAAAACGGTCTGTTAGCACTCGTGTTTCTGAACATGAACTCTGTACTAGACTACTACAAACAACTGGCTCGGCCCTAGCTGAACACAAACTAGAAACCGGTCAACAAATCCTATTCTCCGACACAAAACTTCTAGCCCGCTCATCTCATTTTTTCAATCGTAAAATCCGTGAATTCATAGAAATACTCAAACATCCCAATAATCTGAACCGTGATACTGGCTTTTACCTCCACAATGCCTGGAAACATCTCATTAACGATCCGTCACGCCCCAACAGACCAATCCCCGGTCACCGTTCCGACTCACTACCCCAACCAGTAGATATAAAAAACAGACCACACCCTTTTTTCCCCATTTGAAATGCATTGACTTCCGGCCGAGTTTTCTGCCTCATCTGAGCCCGTGGTAAAGAGTGAGATGGAGCTCCAGAGAGAGAGAGACGGAGACAACGTAGTTCGGGCGTCCGTCCGCCAGATGCCTGAGGCGCTGCTGCTATTTTCGTTAGTTCGGAAATTGTCCGCCAGATGGCGGTGGCGTTGCGCCGTCTGAGCGTTAGTTCGGAAATTGTCCGCCAGATGGCGGTGGCGTTGCGTCGTCGGAGCGTTAGTTCGGAAATTGTCCGCCGGCTGTCGCCACCGGCGCTTCGCTGCGGAATTTTTTCCTCCGTCCTGAGAGAGATTCGAACCCCGTTCCTCGGCGTTCGTGAGGCGTCCACCTAAGCCGCTCGGCCGTCGAGGCAGTTGTTCGTATTCGTTCGAGATGTGTAATATTAACGACGCGCGCGGTGAATGATGTCCTTATATTTTTTTTCGTCGAACACGGATGCGATGCAGGTTGCGTCAATTTTTTTCCTCCGTCCGGAGAGAGATTCGAACCGGTTCCTCTGCGTTCGTGAGGCGTCCACCTAAGCCGCTCGGCCGTTGCGTCAGTTGCTCGTATCGGTTCGAGATGTGTAATAATAACGACGCGCGGCGAAGGATGTCGTTTTTTTTTTTTCGTCGAACACGGATGCGATGTTGGTTGCGACCGGCGGTGTCCATCTGCTGACGAATTGCGAAAGGACGATCGCCGGCGTCCATCTCGGAGACGTCGCGTCGCGTCGGTGGGTTTCTGTAAAAAGGATGGCGCGCGCGCGGGCGGCGGCAATTTCGAAAAAATGGGTCCTCGGACGAAAACGATGACTGTCTAATTGTAAAACGTCTTAAATAAAATTCTAAAAATAAAAAATACGTTTTACTTACGGATGTATGTTACAAAATGCTTTATTAACACACAATATAATTACTAATTACATATAATTTAATTTTAATACATAATTACAAAATTACATACAATTTCATTTTAATTTATAATGTCCCAACGGCAACGAATGAATGTCCGTTACAAGATCGTAATGTCGTTTGTCATCTTGAGCATCTAAGGCAGTTTTATTTATGGTAACGGTTAATAATTGATGATTTATTGACCTAATGCTATTGAATTTTGACATTAATTTTTTATTATCAAACAAACAGTCATAATAATCCTGAAAAGTTATTTTTTTAATTCCCGAACGACCTACGCCCTTCAATTTTTTAAATTTTACTTCTTTTCCCACTCTGATAGTGTAAACTTTAGCTCTAATTCCAATGAACTCAGTTATCTGTCCGCACAGTTCGTCTTTAAATTTACCGATAACTTTCTTATTAACCAAAGGTATTCCGAAAGGGTTATCTGCTGCGTAATCTGAAGTGTCAAAAATTTTATTTGCATCCCGTTTTATAATTTCATAAATACTCGAGACGCCTTCGGGATGTTTTGGAGAGAATTTAAAAATAAAACTGTCCGTGTCCGTGTAACATACTGTGACATTAAATAAGGGCTCCACATTTTCTCTGATGTAATCATAAAGAAAACTATACATGACTGTTTTTGAAATGTCAAGGACTGCCATGCCAACGTAGATCGGTTTATCAAATTTCACAGATAATTTGTTCAGTTCAATTGCGACCAGATTCTCATTGAAAATCGTAGCTTTTTTGAAATTTGGTTGACTAATATATTTTTCAGCAGATTTCCATTTCTTTGTCAACACGATATTTCTGTATTTGCGTACAGATTCCATAAGTTTTCCGAAAACCATATTCGACATGCCCTTGTAAAAATCTTTATCGAAAGCGTTCGTAGATTTTGCCCTCAGATCGCTATTTAATTTAATGTATTTTTCTAACCAATTGCTCTCGTCAAATTCTATCGTACGATGAATTGTTTTTAATTTTAAGCCGTGTTTTAAACTTTGAAGTAAAACGCGTAAATGGAGGACGTACTTCTCTTTATTACATAAAGTTAGCATTAATTTTTTGTCGTCCTTTTTACCTGTGGTGGATATGTGTTCCGGACAAAATGGAAAAAATATATGGGAATCGTGCAAATCTTCAGGATATTCTAAGTCAACTTCTAAAATACAAGATTTACCCGTTTCATCCCCGTAATACATCGAACAATCAATGTCGGTCGTATTGTACATTTCTAAAAGATTCGTTAATTTTTCGTCACTTACCCAGTTGAAGTTGTCGCACGGTAATTTTGTCGTCATCGCGTAAGAATATAGTCCGTTTGCGTCTACGTAAATAATTTCGCTAATTTCCTTATCAGGGTCGAAATCGGTTCCCATGTGTACAGAATTCGCTTTTGCATATCGGGAACTAACTTGAGTTATACCGCCGCGTAAACCTTTTTCTATGAATAAAATCATATCGATGTCTTGTAAAAGGGGAAGTTCAATTTTTGTTGTTTTAAGAGCCGCCGAAAATGATAGGCCCGGAGCTGTGAAAAATCCACACGCATCTAACCCGTAAGTTTTGAACGTCAATTTTCTAAAATTTTCAAAAATGTCTGCCAATAGAAATACGTCAATTTTTAAATACAAGTCCGCGTATTCACCGAGAGTTTTACATTGAAAATGTTGCCAAACGTTTACGGCGTGCTGGTAATCATCATCGTTGACGTTTTCGCCATGTAATTTATTATAAAATAGCGATTTATCGGGAAGACTTGTCTCCTCCAATTTGTCAACAGAATTCACGTAATCATAGGGAAAACATCCTTTACGAGTTGCTAATTTATAAGAATCCGGATTCGGAAACGCTTTTTGTACGAACTTTATTTGTTCTGGTTTCAAATTTTTCGCTAATGTTTCAAGAGACGAGGGCATGAAACGAAACGAATCTAAGAAACGTAACTTCACATCACCTACCCTTTTCGAGAACGATATGTAAGTTTCAGTTGTGTTTGCCAAAATTTCGACATTTTCGTCGTTTACGTTTGCCAGAGCTTCTATTATAAAGTGACTATCGTAATGAGATAAATTGTGTAAAATCACGGGAATAATATTCTTAACGCGACATTGTAAATTACAATTATTGCACAAAGCTGCAATATAGTTCCCGGTAAAATGGTCGTGGTGATAAGTTTTAGCATTATTTTCGTTAAAATTAGAATCACAAATCTCACACTTTTCGGCATTTGCATATGCCGTAGATTCTTCAAACGTTAAATCTTTCATAGGAACCGTAACGTGATTTTTTATTATTTCTTGAACATTTGTTGCTTCTCCTAATAATTTATTTACGAACCACTCAGCAGGGTTTTCGCCGCGGTAAATTTCAAAATGATTTAGTCGATCGTCGTAAGAACAGACTGTTAAATATGCAACGCTAAAGGCTTCGTGCCGTTGATAGGCGTTCGTGAATGCTTTTTCTAAAGTATCGTCACAGGAATGAATAGGTTTCGTTAAAGCTTCGAAGTCCGCGTAAATGACAAACGGCAAAGGCATGGTGGCTGCAAATTGTTTGAATTTAACAATGTTTTCTCCGTCTTTAGGTAATTCAATTTTTACGGCCTCGTGACGCGAGCAATCTGACACATGACGATTTAATTTGTCCTTGGATGAAAAATAACACAAGCAGCGATCGCAAATGAACTTGACACGCATATTTGATGAAATTTGATACCTGCACAGTTCTGATAAATTTTTAATGAGACAAAAATGACCTACGCGTTGACTTTTCTTTAAGTATAATAAATTTACGTGACAGTTTTTGACATTTCTTGTATGATAAAGCGGACCTACGATGCTCTTGTTTTCATAACCGTATACGTTAATTGAAATAAATTTATTGGCGTTTTCGAATTTCTGTAAGTCGCACAGATTTACAGGAAAACATATACCTTTAAAATTAAAAAAATCGTATATATTTTGATGATACGTAGAAGGATCGCACGCATCTTGACCGTTTCTCGCCGGAAATAGGTGCGCCAAAAGGCAATACGCGAAGCATCGTCGGTCTCGATTTTTGATGTTCAATATGACGTTACTTTTTCGCCGAAATTCGTCCGGCAGATCCACGTAAGTGCTACCGTTATCTTTCTTTCCTCCTCCTCTCAACGGCGTGTACTTGCAAAACGCCACGACCAGGTTCACGATTGCCGATAACGCCCAGCCGCTCTGTCTCTCTTGAAATTCTGAAAGCTGATAAGAAAGTGAAAAAAAGAAAATTAATATGTGGCAGCTTATTTCGTTTTAAACTTACCTGCACCATGATTTCGTTAAACAATTCGTTTAAAATTTCGTCTAGATTTGCTCCAATGTTGATCACGTGATTTTTGGTATTGAAAAACTTATATTCCGAGACATCGGTTTGAGGTTTTACAAATTCACCGCAAAATACCAAATTTATCTTCATCGAAGGCGTTTTCACCAATTGATTTCCGATTCTAGTTCTAATCAGAGACGAGGCGTCTAGAAAAAAGCTTTGCGGTTGTGTATGAGTTTTATTGATTATTACTCCGGTACCAATTCTGCTTTTAAATGCAGATTGCAGCTGTAAATTAAAAAAAAAAGAAATTAGAAAAAATACTTACGCATTTAATTTAAAACTTACATCCTTCCACTGAATTCGGTTGATTTTATTAATTCTCCGTTCTGTTCCGGGACGACGACTTGTTCTTAAACCTCGACCAATCGGCAACATTTTAATTTTTAATTCCAGTTTTACGTCGAATGAATGTAATTTTGCAATTAAGCTTTCAATTTGTTTCTTATCGTGCACCGACGGACAATTTCTCATTAGCTCGTTTAATGTTTTAATATTTTTTTTGTTTAGTTTTGCAATTTTATAAGCATCTGATTTATCGGCGCACTCATCCAATAAACGAAACACATTTAAATATTCTCGTAAATCCATTTCAATGTTTAATAATAATCTAATTTTAAAATTATGTTTATAACTAAGCTAATAATTTTTTACGTTAACGAGCTGAAAAAAAAGAGAGACCAATTCTAGTGACTTGAAATAAGATAATAAATTTTGTACTTACTTGTATTTTTAATATTTCTCAAATTCAAGGTCATAAGCCGGCTGCGGTTTACTGGCTAATTTCACCAATCCTTTGTAAATCAAGCCGCATTGTGAAGACAACACGTCTCCTATCTTATCTTCGGGTATGGCTTTGTTAAATCGACGAGGCAGAAACACGACAAACTCTTGATCGAGTTCCGCCAGCAATGATTCTCCAAATTTCGTTTTTACAGGATGTTTCATAACTCGCGGCGTAGAATTAAGGAACGTATACGGGGTGATAAAAAAAAGTTAAATATTTATTTCATAACTTACAAAAATATTTAACATTTTTTATCACCGCGTACACGTTCCTTAATTCTTCACTTCGCGTTATGAAACATCGTGTATAATACGTCTTTTTTTATTGGTTTAAAATAAATTACGCTCACATTTTTTCCTCTCCTCCTTATTTAAGAGCGCAAGTTTGCTTTCGATCGTTTAGTCTCGCAGCGTGCGTAAATAAGTGCAAGTATATATCTGAAAATGGCATCATCGTCGTCGTTAGAGTTTCTGGAAAGTTTCCTGCAAGAATGCAGACGAAGTAGTGATTTTCGTTTTGTTAGCGAGGTGTCTTACAAGCTAAGCAGATCTACAAAAATTTCAACGGGACTCAGTGTAATGAATAATTTTGAACCGTTGGTAAAACTAACGTACAGCTCAAAACCAAAATGTTTAACGTTTAACGGCAACGAGTGGAATCAATTCATCGAATACTTTCCTCGCATCGAAGATCATCTGAAATTAAAAAGTACGAGGTGCCAACAATGTGCGGACACGAAGACGATTTCCAATTTCGAGCTTTGCGACAGTGATATCAAATTATTTTTTATCGAGTCCAAAGGTAAATTTAAAGTGAAAATTATTAAAGGCGAAACAGAAATAGAATTGGATAAATCTATGTTTAAAATATTAAGTAAATTATTACATGTCGTGGATTACCGCATCAAAAGGCTCGAAAAACTTACGTTCAACGGCTACTACAATAAAATTATAGAATTAATCGCCACTTATCTCCCGGATAATGAAAACTTAATTTCATATGCCCGTAATTTTATTATCGGAATCCCAAAAGCAGAGGACGGAAATGTGCAATGGTATTCAGAAAGTATCGATTGTTTGCTAGAATTGTTGGCAAATCACGAGGACAAAATAAAACTCGACGTGGGAAGATACAAAAACTCGATTTTAATGGGATCAACCGTCGTCGGTCAGTCGCAATGAAAACGTTAGAAGAGATACTTGAAATCGTGGATAAAATATTGGAATATAACAATCAAAATTTCGGTTTGAGCAATATCGATACGGATCTAATTCCCTACATTCCCAGATACATTTTACTGCAACAATCTACGTTAAATTTAATTGATATTTGGGAGCGATTACCCGATCGTTTGAAGCAAGATAAAGAGCTGCAGCGTAAATTACCTTGTTATTTACATTATAACACCGGCGAAACGCAGTGGGACGGACCTCCGATTTCTCTGCATTTGTGCCCCGTGTGCCTAAACAACGACGAGAGTGCGTCCGTGTGAAAATGGGTCTCCTTGCTGCCGCGATTGTTTTAGCAGTAATTGCGAACAATACGTTTTATATAAACATTAATAATTCGAACATAAGTGAGTGTTACGTGTGTACAGATTATGAAAATAGCGTTTGGCCTGAGAATTGGATTCAACTTGCATGGAAAGGTTCAAACATGTTCGACGTAAATTTAACAAATCAAGATCAGGCGTTGCTGTATTACAAACTTCGTTGTTTTCATCAAGGTCGTCGGCAAGTTGAAGACAGCGACTGGAAGATTGCGCTAAATATTTCGCACGAATATGCAGATTATTTTTTCGATTCGGAATGTGGCAACTTAACGCAAATTGATTTCAACCATAATTTGTTTTTGTATAACGATAATGAAAATACTTATTGTTCGCATGCATTTTTTGTAAGTTGTATCGCACTGTTTTTCAATATATTGTTAACGATAATTTGTATGTGTCATATAAAATGTGTTTTTTAAATAAGACGAGTTAATAAAACTATTTTTCTTTAAAAAAAGCAAATCAATTTATTTCTATACGTTCATACAATTAAACAATATTTGACAATTTAACCCAAGATTTTTCAGGAATGCCCAACCATTTCACGTAGGCTTTTCCTCCTTTTTTTCTCAAAACTTTTTCCACCAAATAAACGTCTTCGTGTTTAGCTCGTTGGAGTTCTTCGTTATAGAAGGCGCCCAAAATCGGTTGCTTCGACATGTCTTCTATCAGGTAAGTAACGGGATTAGTAACTTGAATTTTAGCGATTTTGAACAGTTCCGTGGACCACGACGGTGTAAACCCCTTTTCGAATACTCCTTTATATTTGCTGATGCGAACGACATCACCGACACGAAATTTCGCTTTGCCCGCAATTTTAATTTTATTGTATACCGTTTCTAAAAGTGTCTTTTCATTTGTCTTGTTCACATCTTTAGGAGCCATGCCTATTGTTCTGTGCACGCTCGCGTTGTATTTGTCCACAATCGTTTGCAATAAATCGAACCATTTAAATTTGCCGCGCATACTGAATTCTCTGTACAGATTTTCTTTAATTGTCCGTATAACTCTCTCTACCATGGCGGCCTTTATCGGAGAAAATGTTGAGTAATGATTTATTCCGTATCTATTTGTCAAATCTTTAAACTTTTGGTTGTAGAATTCTTTTCCCTCGTCGGTGTGTAAATTTGCGGGCGTCCTCTTGTCGGTATTCAATATTTCGAGCATAGCTTGAGTTACGAGCTCGCCTGTCTTCCTTTTCACCGGCCGCGCCCACAAATACTTAGAAAAGCAATCTATGACAACTAAAATGTAATTATAACCTTTATTTTCACGCGCGTAAGGAATAAATTCGCACAGATCAGCTTGCCAAAGATCGTCCACAGACTTTACAATTATGGATCTCCTCGAGAAATTCTTCCTCGCAGGTTTGTGTAACTCATTGACGACGTCACGTTTAATTTGGCTCATTGCTGTGCTCTTCACCGAACCGCTGCTCCAACTTATCTAATCTAATATTAATCAGCTTCACTTGTTCTTGAAATACGTTTAGCTCTCGTTTCAGATCGCCGAGATAGAGAGCTTGCGATCGAAATATTCCTTCGATTTTCGATTTCACGTCCGTAACTTGATTTTGTATGGTCCTAGAATCGTTTTTGATTTTTTCCTTTATCTCGTCCACGTATTTTTTATTGGTCGCGTCTCTTGGATTGATGCTCGAGCCGACGTTGCACAGTCGCTTGTTCCCGATATCATAATGTTTATCACTTGTGAGAGAAAATCCTAAACCGGGAGGTCCTCGAGTTGTTTTCGTTTTGCGTAAATATCTGCCGAATTTATCGACGCTCATTCTATTACATCGGCTTCTTTCAGTTCTTCGATGATCGCAATAATCTCGTTATTATGGCCCGTGTGTCCCGCCTGTTGAGAAGCCTTCAACAATTTCAGACGATCCACCAGCTCGTTGATGTTATCCCAGTATATATACTGAAACGGTTTATTTTCAATTTCTAATCCTTTACCGCTCCAAGTTTTAGCGCGAGATCTTCTTTCGAACAACGGTTGAATTATACTTCTGTATTTTTCACTTCGACTTCCCTTTATTTGCCCTGCCGGATCATTGCCTCTTCTGTGAGCGTGCGTGCGATCTAGTATATGATGATAGTTCTCGAGATCTTCATTCTTATGACCGATCGGTTGCTTTTTAAAGAGTAATTCATAAAGCCCCGGTGTACCGCTATATGTAACACCTTTAATTATCAAATCTTTTTTTTTTAATTGCACGTCGCTATCGCCGATTCGCCAAGCGTCCGTAACAGGATTATAGCGAATGCCGTACACATTGTCGTACTAATTATTGACGTCTTGTAATAAACCATCAATGTATCCTCTGGGAAGTGGATCGTACATCTTAAGGTATTCGTCTCTAGGAGTGGGAGACATTATTTGATATAAATTTTGGTAGTCGGAAAGTCTTCTCTCTTCATCGATTTCTTCTTCCTCCTCGGACGAAAACGGATCATATCCGGCAACATCTTCCGATTGAACAAAACTGGGTTGTGGAAGACTGAATCGTCGTTGTTGTTGTTGTCCGGCAACAAAACTGGGTCGTTCTTGGACGTCCGAAGAAAGCGGAACAACGTCCGAAAGCGGACTATATCCGGCAGCTGCTTCCGATTCAACAAAACTGGGTTGTGGAAGACCGATTTGCTTTTGCAGTTTTCTTTCCGGTTCCGCCAAGCTATCGTCGGCAGATTTCTTTACAGGTAAGTAATTAGCGGAATCTTTTTCAGTTTTTACCGTTCGCTCAAGCTCTTTGAGAGACTTGGTGATCGGTTTATACTTTTGCGCCAGCTCATAGTCTCGTTCCAATTTATCTCTTTTCAAAGCCAGATACTTGTTTCTTATCGCTTTACTTGCTTTGATAATTTCTAATTTCATTTTCTTCTCTTTGTCCATTCTTAAACCAATTGGCCGGTTTCCGAGCAGTTAAAACCAGTTGTAAAGCTGTTTTAGTTGTCTGGTCCAGTTCTTCCGCCGGTTAATATCCGTTTCCGAGCAGTTGTAAAGCTGTTTTACCGATCAGTTACCGGTTGTAAAGCTGTTTCGATACTGTTTTAGTTACCTGGATGCGGCGACGCTTATATCAGTATGTAACTGTCAAATCCTTTACGATATCTTCCGTCTTTTATATCATGCTCCTTATCAATGCAAATGAACCCGTATTTCTTCTTCCAACACTCAGCACACATCGACTTAAATTGATCGAATGACATATCCATGCATACGTGGTCCTCAAATATATGCCGCAAATTCGTCTCGTCTTGTTTAAATAAAATCAAAAAGTTAGCGTTGTCGCGAATTAAATGTTTAGGGATTCGGGTGTAAGTTTGACAGAGATAAAAACAATTAATCCTTTTATGACGACCCATACTAAAGTAATCTCGTATCTTATCCTGCTTATCGCAAGCGACGTCGTCGAATATGAAAACCGAATTCTCTTCTGCATCCTCCGGATTCAGTATTTCTTCGTTGTCCTTGAACGCAAAGTAGTTTACTTCTTTCACTTCACTTAGAATTTGCTCCAACGCTCGATATTTCGGTTGATACAGGGACTTGGAGTAAACGTAGACATTTTCGAAGGACAGGCCGTTCGGATGGACGATCAAGGAAATCGCGATGTTGGTTTTTCCAGAATTTGACGTTCCCGCGACGAGACATCTCATCGTTGAGGGTAATAAAGGATGACGGTTCAATTCTGTCTCTTCGCACAAAAAATTCATATTCATTACGGGAAGCTTATGCGCCTGCTTGACAATTCGCATGTTTCACGTACACGCCCGCGCGCACATATATATAAATTTAACTTCTGCTTCTGTCGACCGCAGTGTCTCTCAGACCAAATGACTGCGCGTAGTGGTGCAGGTCTCTTAAATTCTCTCATCAATAAATTACCGTTCGAATTGCATCTACCCGGAGGTTATCAATTCTGCGGACCCGGTACGAAATTAAAAGAGCGTTTGGAACGCGGAGACGTCGGCATTAACAAATTAGATCGAGCCTGCAAAGAACACGACATAGCGTACTCCAGATACAAAGATTTACCGAACAGACATTTGGCAGACAAGAAGCTAGAAGAGCGCGCTTGGAATCGTGTCAAATCGAAAGACGCGAAACCCGGAGAGAGAATAGCGTCTCTTGCTGTTACTTCTGCGATGAAAATCAAACGAAAACTCGGAAGCGGTCACGGCGGAGGCGGAGGTTCTCGTAAAGTGGCCTTCGGAGAAGTTGTCAGGAAGATTCGCAACAATGTCAAAAAATTCGATCGTCTGGACAATGCGAACGAAGCTATAAAACTCGCGAGAGCATCGGCCAAGGTTGCTCTGAAACAAGCCGGCGGTAAGAAGAACATTCGAAAACCTCGAGTGATACCCGTTCCGAAAGTAGGAGGCGTCATACCGTTTCTCATACCGTTGTTAGCGGGTCTCAGCGCGGCGGGTTCCCTTGCCGGAGGATCCGCGAGCATTGCGCACGCAATTGGCAGAGCTAAGGAGGCGAAAAGGAAGTTGGAAGAAGCAAGACGACACAATCGAACGATGGAGACCATCGCGCTGGGAAAGAAGGGCGAGGGATTATATCTGAAACCGTATCGTAAGGGACTCGGTCTCTACATTCGTCCACCGAAACAACAAAAAAACTAATTGATAGACTGCCCCGAACAGCCCTGACCGATTTCCATCTGGCGAAATTTGCAAACAAAAACGTGCCACATTTCAGAGGCGTCTTTATGCGTGACGATTTACCTAGAAAACCTCGTAAATTCGAAAGCGGCATAATAAATTTAGATTCGAAAAACGGTCCCGGAACGCACTGGGTCGCTTATTTTAAAAGAAATAAACACGTGCTGTATTTCGGCAGTTTTGGAAATCTTCCGCCGCCGTCGGAAGTGATTCGATATTTCGAGAGCAGTCGAATAATCTACAATCACAGGAGATATCAAAAATTCAACGCCAACAATTGTGGACATCTGTGCTTAGAATTTTTACATAAAGAGGGCAAAAAAATACGCAGTCATGTCGAGAACGTTCACGTTGGTGGGCAACAGTAGCGTACTTTCGGCAAATTATTACCCACCTATCGAACTGGATCCCCGTTACGAATATCAAATCGGATTACTAAGTCTTTACACCTACAATACTGTGCCTAACGTTGAAGAGCGAAAGAATAACAAATTTTATTACGGTGACGGCAAGATTATCGAAATTCCAACGGGCTCCTACGAAGTAGAGGATCTGGAGAAATTCCTGCAGACAGAACTAAATGGTACGCTTTCGCTAAAACCCAACAACAATACGCTAAAATGTGAAATTAAGTGCGTGTTTAAGATCGACTTTGAAAAACCAGATTCGATAGGCCGAATGTTGGGCTTCTCGCCGAAAATATTAGAACCGAATCTATTACATCAATCGGATTTACCAGTGGAAATTATAAAGGTGACGACAATCCGTGTGGAGTGTAACGTTGCTACCGATTCGTTTTACAACGAAAAGATATCGCATACGGTTTTTGAATTTTCACCGTCCGTCGATCCCGGTTACAGCATAAACATTAATCCCAGCAACATCGTCTATTTACCTGTAAGAGTGCGCAAGATCGATAACATTACGTTGTCGTTACTCGATCAGAACGGATCGTCGATAAATTTAAGAGGTGAACAAGTTCGAATCAGTCTGGAATTGAAAAAGCAAACGTGAAGTGATGGGCCTTCGTTTCCACGACAAAAATAACGACAGCAGTAATAATATACAAAACAAGCCCGCAGAATTCATCATTCAGAAGACAGCCCCCCAAAGGTTAACATCGAGCAATATATTGTTCTTGCAAAGTTTAGGCTATAAAGTGAAAAATATCGACGGTAATGTTGCATCTATCCGAAGGACTCGACTTCGACGAAGTTATCGTTAAGAAGCAATTTCACTGGTATTCTCCGACGTACAAAAATTTTAACAACAACGACGAAGTGAGAATCTTAATCAATCATCAAGATATTTACACCTATCCGCACGAAAGTTATCTGTACATCGAGGGAACTTTCAAGCCGAGCGACGAAGGTACCGGCGAGTGTCGTCTGACAAATAATTCTTATTCGTTCCTTTTTGAAGAGATCCGATACGAAATCGACGGTAAGGAAATAGATAAAGTTCGAAATGTAGGCGTGACAACTACCATTAAGGCGTACCTATCCTATAACGATGCGGAAAGTAAAGTATTACAAGTGGCCGGATGGGTGCCCTTTCAGGACCAGCATCCGACTTTATTAGATGATAAATTTATGGCATGCATACCGTTAAAATTTCTGCTCGGCATCTGCGAGGACTACAAGAAAATCATAATGAACGCCAAACAAGAAATAATATTACTTCGTTCCAGAAGTGACAATAATTGTTACATGAGTACGGGAACGAAAACGGCAAGCATAAGCTTAGAAAAAATCGAATGGCACGTGCCACACATTACGCTCAATGACGAGATGAAATTGAAAATGCTACAGTTTCTACAAGAGTCAAAATCTATTTTCATTCCTTATCGGCAATGGGAACTACATGAATTACCAAGCATGCGCCCAACCCTTAATGACGTGTGGCCAATAAGAACGTCTACGAATTTAGAAAAACCTAGGTATGTTATCGTCGCTTTCCAAGACGCTAAAAAAGACAAACCTACTAAAAACGCGTCAGAATTTGATCATGCACACATTCGAAATATTAAATTGCATCTCAATTCTGAAAGTTATCCGTATAAAAATTTAAATCTCGAAATGAGTAAAAATAAATTTGGCATTGCTTATCTGATGTACGCAGATTTTCAAAACAGTTATTACGGACGTGGCAACGAACCGATTCTAAATTTGGCGGAATTCAAAAAGAAAGCTCTCTACGTTATAGACTGTTCGAAACAGAACGAGTCCGTAAAATCTTCGACTGTCGACATAAAATTAGAATTAGAGAGCGAACAGGAATTTAAGGCGGATATGGTCGCATACTGTCTAATTATCCACGACAAGATCGTTGAATATAACCCTGCAACGAATATAGTTAGAGATATAATTTAAACAAAATATATATTATTTTATGTATTGAATTATCTGAAATATATTTTTTTAAACAATGAGTGCTTTTATTTTCCCCTCCACTCTAAACGAAAAGAGGCCGAGTGCATTTTCTCGCTCAGTCTTTGCGTTTGCATCATCGAGCGGTGAGTGTACGCGAAATTATGAAGAAAAACGTAACATTTGCCAAAGAACCGACCGTTGTAATAGAATTTAACGGGAGTGATGAAGAAGAAGAGCAAGACAATAACTGGATGCAAAACGCACGCGACAGAATCCGTTTCCGTCAACGTATTAAGAAATTATCGAAAATTCTCGACCCTATTCTACTCCGGAAGCACGAATTGTACAAGAAAGAAGCAAACGTAAAATCGCTAGTTGTTGACATAGAAGGATTCCAATTGGAACGTTTTGTGGTAAAAGAAATGGCAATCAGAGATGCGTGTGGCATAGCACATTTCGTATTCGGTCCACCCGACGTTCCTTTCAATAAATTAAAAAAGGAACATAAAAGACAAATTATTTGGTTGGAAAATAATTATCATTATCTACGCTACTCTGACGGTTACATTCCTTACAGACAAGTGAAGAATATTCTTCATCAATTTACACACGGATATCAGCGAATCTACGTAAAAGGTCACCAAAAAGCAAATTTCCTCCAAGAGCATTTACCAGCGTTAGAAATCGTAAACCTGGAATCCGATCCTGACTGTCAGAATTTAAACAAAACAAATTCATCTTGCCTGCATCACACAAACAATTACAGTATTTGTTCCATGAGTAACGCAAATGTAATTTGTAAATATGTATTATCAAGTTATGAATATAAGTTTTTTTCATAGTAATAAACTACATACGTAAGCAAAACGCATCTTTTATTTCTTAATACGAACATCGGTATCGTCCGCCTCCGCACGCGGAAATGCGCACGCCCCGGGGACCCATTTTTTCGAAATTGCCGCCGCCGCTCTGCGTGCAGCGATCTATATGCTCGCGCGCGCCATCCTTTTTACAGAAACCCACCGACGCGACGCGACGTCTCCGAGATGGACGCCGGCGATCGTCCTTTCGCAATTCGTCAGCAGATGGACACCGCCGGTCGCAACCAACATCGCATCCGTGTTCGACGAAAAAAAAAAAAACGACATCCTTCGCCGCGCGTCATTATTATTACACATCTCGAACCGATACGAGCAACTGACGCAACGGCCGAGCGGCTTAGGTGGACGCCTCACGAACGCAGAGGAACCGGTTCGAATCTCTCTCCGGACGGAGGAAAAAAATTGACGCAACCAGCATCGCATCCGTGTTCGACGAAAAAAAATATAAGGACATCATTCACCGCGCGCGTCGTTAATATTACACATCTCGAACGAATACGAACAACTGCCTCGACGGCCGAGCGGCTTAGGTGGACGCCTCACGAACGCCGAGGAACGGGGTTCGAATCTCTCTCAGGACGGAGGAAAAAATTCCGCAGCGAAGCGCCGGTGGCGACAGCCGGCGGACAATTTCCGAACTAACGCTCCGACGACGCAACGCCACCGCCATCTGGCGGACAATTTCCGAACTAACGCTCAGACGGCGCAACGCCACCGCCATCTGGCGGACAATTTCCGAACTAACGAAAATAGCAGCAGCGCCGCAGGCATCTGGCGGACCGACGCCCGAACTACGTTGTCTCCGTCTCTCTCTCTCTGGAGCTCCATCTCACTCTTTACCACGGGCTCAGATGAGGCAGAAAACTCGGCCGGAAGTCAATGCATTTCAAATGGGGAAAAAAGGGTGTGGTCTGTTTTTTATATCTACTCCCACCGATCACTATAAATACCACGACAACAGACATACCCACTCAGTCTCAACTACTAACCAGAAGCAGCAGCAACACCACCAGCAGCAGCAGCCCTGAAGAAGTTCTTCTGCAATGAAGAACGAAGCGTCGGCAGTAGAAGTCAACGTGACGCGGTTCCAACCGGAAGCCAATTCAAACATGGACGACGGCCGCGGAAGCCTTCAAGTTAAATTAAAATAGTAACATTGCTTTTGTCTGCTACTGTGACAATAATGTTAGGATTTTCTTTAAGAAATTTTTTACAAGCCAAAAGATCTCGAATAAGAATTTTATATTTTGATTTTTCAAAAGTCCTATTAATATTCCTAATGTAATTTAGAACTAGAAAAAAGTGTCATTAACTCATTACCTTTCAATTTATATTTTCGTTACGTCGATGATATTTTATTGATTTTGCCTTCAGATAAAGTAGACTTTGTTTTAAGTAGATTTAACTCTTTTCATAATAGATTACAATTTACAGTAGAAAAAGAAATTAACAATTCACTAAGTTTTCTAGACGTAAATATCATCAGACGTAATAACAAATTAATAACGAATTGGTTTCATAAACCTACGTGGTCAGGTAGATATATTAATTTTCATTCGTATACATCTAAAAACTATAAAATTGCAACAATTATTTCTTTAACAGATCGAGCTGTTTTACTTTCAGATAAACTTTTCATTTATGATAATTTAAATTTAATAAAAAAGACTCTTGTTCAAAGTTCTTATCCAATAAATCTTATAGAATCAGTAATAAAAAATCGTGTTAAATATTTACAAAATTCAAAAATCCACAATAACAATAAATAAACTTCAAACAAAAAATACATATCATTACCTTACATTGAATTACATGACACATTTAAACACATATTCAAAAAACACAATTTCATTTTAGCTAGCAAATCTGTAAATAATTTAAATAGTATTTTCTTAAATTTAAAAATCAAAACTAAAACAACCTAACGTAATTTATGAAATTAAATGTTTAAATTGTAATTCATGTTATATTGGAGAAACAAGCCAAAATTTAAAAAAAACGTCTAGACCAACATAAATATCATATCCAAAAAAATAATCAAAATCATTCAATGCTTGTAGAACATTCATTAGAAAATGACCACAATTTTGATTTTGAAAATACTAATATTTTATATTACGAGTCTAATATTTTCAAAAGACGTTTTATAGAAATATGTAAAATAAAAATGTCGTCGAATTCTATTAATAAACGTACTGATTTTGCAAATTTAAACGATACATTTTGTACTTTTCTCGATTCCTTAAATAGAATATAGATCTGTCAATTTTTTAGCATTTATAATGTTCAAATTATTTTTAGATTAAAAAAAATCAAGTTACTTTATCAGTTTCCGTTGACAACCTTGTTTATTTTGACAACATGTTTAGGTTTATATTTTTCACTTCTGACGAAGCTGTCGAACGACTGCGAAACGTTAAGTGTTTATGCGCCATTTAGTGTCCGTTTAAAAGAGTTTGTGATACAATTTTCATCGGACAAGAACCAGCTTTAATTTAAGTTAGAAATATAATTAAAAAAACGGTCTGACGGACCGATGTTGTCACCTGGGTTACAATTTTTTTTTTTAATTTATCATTGCATGAAATTATTTCATATACATTTTTTTGCTGTAAGGGACAGGAGGTTAAAGATGATAATAGAAAGGGGATGAATTTATCCTTTGCCTTTCAACTTTACCACTTCTACAAGGCCTCGTCAGAACACTATGTCTCAACGAGAGTAAGAGAGAAGATTTATTATCACTCAAAATAATCAACAATTTACACTTCTCCTTACTCTTTCACCAAAATTTTAATCAACCCACAAAGGACCCAAATAGCAATATCTTTGTTTGTGCGTAACTGGTTTTAGGATTTGCAGCCAGAAATTGCTATGGAATCCTCTTTAAATGGGATGAGATTTTAGCCCTTGCCCCGCCACACATATAATTTTCGGGATTAACGAAAAAAATTACGTTCTTTCTTTTAAGAATACCCTTGACTTGGAAATAAAGAGAAAATCTATATAAATAAATATATTCAAAATAAATAATTCAAAATATAACAATTAAAAATTGATTTTGACAATTTTAAAAGTGATTATCTAATATACAGCACTCTGGTCAAATTACGAGATCTCACAACTTACAAAATATGAAATTTAAATACAAATTCAGATTACTAAAGAACAATATATGGGAGAACATAAAACAAATTCAAAATAATTTTACAGCAAGAAAAACCAGCATCTCATAATTAAATTAAGCAAATGTTAGTTTACAAAAACATTAAAACATAGGCAAAATAATAAAATCAAACGATACTTTCTCACCCTTAGACCATCGCAGCTGGTACAAAGAGACTGACGGAATTCAACACTCACTTCGATTACGGAGATGTTGATGAACACATATTCACTTAGCAATGTGTTGTTTCTACATGGTTCGGGGGGTCTTATATACTGCAAGGAGAATGGGAAAACCCGATGACTCATCTGTTCTTCCCGATGAATCATCTCGGTAGTTTGCCTACATCCTGCAGTGAGTGAGTCATCCTTATATGAGTCATTCTCCTTGACATTTGCCTTAGTGAACACGTGCGTATGACTCATACATTACATAAAACACAGATGTGCTCTACGTTGGTGGTCTAAAAGGTCAGCTCTGACTCAGATCGGTGAAAACGTTTGTTTATGTTAAACATTTATATATATATTTTTTTCTTTCTATGGGTATGATTCATCGACTTAAACTTACGTACTGAATTTGAATAGTTATGAAATGCGATTTCTTACATCGCGAACATTGGTTGTGTTTGTTAATTGTGTAGAAAATGTCGTATGAGAAAGAACAAGCAAGACTTCTACGGTTATTAGAAGAATGCATATTTGACATATGATGATCAACAAGATGAAGATGAAGTAGATCATGCAGATCTATTAGATGAAAATACGGATACAGAGCAAAACATATCAAAAGGAGAAATAGAAAATATTCCGAACGTGAGCCAGAGAGAATTATATTTTCTTGGTAGATATAAGAAGAGAAGTGGAGTACACATGTTCCTCCAAGAAATGTAAGAACCCGCACAGAAAATCTGATTAGGCATTTACCAGGTGTTAAAAGAACAACCAAACAATTAAAATCACCATTAGACATTTGGTACTCTTTCTTGGATGTTGATATTTTGGATATTTTATTTGATTTTAATTACATATTGTGATGATTTTAAGGGTTCTATTAATTTTTATTTTAAAACAAAACACGAAATAGTTAAAAAACTAATTTATTTAAAATAAAACTAATTTATTTGTTATACTAAATATAACACTAACACTAAATTATTTACAAAGCTTATACCTAATTTATTTTAACAGCCGAGCAAAAATCTAACGCGAACTTTATTGCCGAACTGTCCAACGCCGCTTTTATATAAGCCGGAGCTGTTTTTACGTGAACTTTTGCGAATGGTTCCAGAATGTCTAGTTTTATTCCGCGGCCGAAATTCTCTAGGCTCTAGGCTGCCTGCAGAAGGTTCTCGCCTAAAGCTTTGGCTTCTTACAACTGAGAGCGACGTACGACTTACGCAGTTTCCTATTCTACCAATGTGCATACAGTGGAAAATCTGAGAATATAATGTTTTATAATTCCACTAAAGGCGTAGTGGACAAACTCTGTGCAACTTATAACACGACAAGAGCTACACGAAGATGGCCTATAGTAATCTTTTATAGTATACTGAATGTAGCAGCCATAAATTCATTTGTAACATATTTCGCAAATAACAAAGACAGTTATACAGGTCGCAGTGAATTTTTAGAAAAATTATCTTTAGCCCTAATAAAACAACAGCTACATATCAGGTACGCTAATCAACACATTCTTAAACTGATTCTTTCTCGAATACAAAAATTTTTGGATATTTCCTGATATATAAATGATATGATAAATCCTGATTTTTGGAATTCTATAATTTTATACGGACCGTTAATGAATGAAGTTCTCGTCAAAAATTGTCTTTTGCTAACGTGAACTGCGGCAGCTATCGTAAGCCCGAAAAAAACGGTGAAATGGAAGAACTGATGAACGAAAGCTGAATTCTAATAGGGTTGGCCATATGACCTTAGTAGTTAGAGCCTAAGTTACAAGGAGTATTCCGCAAGTCGATACCTTGCCCATAAAAGGGGAAAAACAGTCAGTTTCTCGAAAATTATGTTTGACAAATGTACTTTGAAATATTGTGTTAAAAAATGGGACGTGATGAAAAAATTATTACATTTTTTTCAAACCCAGGAACACCAAACCTACTACATAAACTTAGTTTTATGTCATCCGCCAAACCTTCGCAGGCTAGTGTTATTATTGCATCAAACAAGTAAAACCGCCTTAATAAGCGTAATGAATACCGTTTACATTGTTTACTTACATTTTAAAGGTTTAATAATACCGTCAACTGCCGTCAACGTTACTCACAGGAATACCAACATATCTAAACTAGCTTCATTAAACGGATTAATCTGAAATACCCGTACCAATTTAAATGCCATTTAATTTTAAGCTTTGGTTTAGTAAAACTCTATTTTAAACGGATACTGAAATCCTGTCCTTAATAATCCAAATACCGCAATTGATTGTCGTAAACATGCAATTATGTTATTAGCAATACTTGATTTCAAAATCCACGCATCAACCCATTTGCTACTAGCATCAATCAATATTAGAAAAGTAATCCCATTCTTTTTTGCTAAATCTAAATGTAAACGCTTCCATTTTCTAGTACACCATGACCATGAAGTTAAAGGTGCTGTATTATTGGTAGTGCCGTTTAGTTGACAAGATAGACATTGTTTTAAACTTTGTATAACTGTCAAAACATAATAGTTAAATTTTAATCATATAACAAATACTATTCGTAGACGATTCGCAACAATCGTAGTTGGGTCATCTAAACCGAATAAATTTTAATACATACAAATACTTTCTAATTGAAAGTAAATTGGAGACGATTAGCAACAATCGTAATCGATTTATAAAACTATTAGAAATTACAATACACACTTTTTCAAAATTTTAAATTACGAAAAGGCTTTCTTAACTAAAAGTACCTACAACCTGAAGTAAGCCTCACAAAATAAAAAGGAAAAATCCTATTAAAAGAAGAATACAAAAGAAAAAGAAAGAATCAATAATAAGAATTTAAAAGGATTTTAAATTGACAGCCTCAACCTTACTTTGACTAGGTGACAAATTCTGCGCTGTATTAACTATCAGCTATCCCCTCGGCTAGCAACAGTGAGAAGGGAATGGGTCAATACGATGTTAAATTCTTAAGGGCGCCAGGACGGAAGACCTCAGCTGATAGACAAACAACCCCGACAGTATCCCCGAACTGACTGGGTTGGGCAAAAAGTCAAAAACAAAAATAGAGGCTACACTTTACTTAGTGGTACATGAATGTAGAAATCAAAATCAAATTTAGAGTTAGCAAATTTAAACTTTATTGAATACAAAATCGTTGAACAAATAGAGGATACACCTTGCACGAGGTTGCTTGTTCAAAACAAAATTTAATCAAATCGCAGGTTCTAATAAATCTACAGTTAACAAAGTTATTCACTTTTTATCATTTAAATCTCTACATTGCAACACTGTATTTAGCCCAAATTCACTCTCTGATAAAGCATGCAATAACCGTTCACAAGAAAATAAATAAAGTGAGACTTCAAAACTCACGACCTTTCTGTCAGTCGAGCCGCGGATTGAAGTTGGCACTCACGACGCCACCTGTGGGTTGCTTCTAACACCGGTGATCCGGTTCAAAGCGGATTCGTAAGGTACGTCACAGGAATGCCCGAACTGGTTTCTTTGAAGCGGAGACAAATTGGCTCGATACGATAATTGAAATTTATCTCCGCCCACAATAATTTTATATCCGTAGATACGTATTTCGGCAGCTAAGCTGCCATCTTCAGTACAATTTAATATTTATATAAAACTACATTGAAATCTAACAGCTACCTACCTACCTACCTGATCATATTATCTATACTACTAATACTATCTAAAAATAACAAAAATAACACTAAAAAATAGTAAAAGAGAGACTCTGGTTTAAGAAATAATTGAAAATTATCTCCGCTCACAATAATTCAAATTATTATGGGCGGAGATAAATTTCAATTATTCCTTAAACCACAGTCTCCTTTACTATTTTTAGTCGATACGATAAATCGAAATAGTACTTCGACTTGTCCGAAAACTGAAAGTCGAAGTCGAACTAAAAGCCTGAATTGGAAGCCTGTACTGGAAGCCTGAAGAGAAATGAAAGCCGTTAGCATCCCAAAATGGCGTTAAACAATTTGCTTAATATTTTACCTGAGATTTGTGGGAATCTCAAGCTTGGAATGGGACTGAAAATACCCCAAATCTAGCTCGGTGGTGTGAATTCTATTCTGGCAGGGCCGGTGTTAAATTCTCCTCACTTTCAGAGCAAGAATTTCGTTATCATAAAGTCACGCAACTACACACCAGGAGAGTCTAATGAGGACTGAACAAAGCGCTAACGTAAACCGGAAGGACGCCAAAATATCATTACATCATAAGCGGCAACCAATAGCATGATTATGACGTCAAGAGTTTTGAATAAAAGAACCAATACGAAGGCGGGATTTCAAATAGAGGCGGGAGACGTTGCCAGCTCGCTATAAAATGCGTCGCAAATTCTCTGCGATTAAATTTGACTGTAACAATGTACACGTGGACCATTTAAGAAAAGCAGATCTTTTGTCAAACACAATATACGCAAGTACTGAATCAACTAACATTGTTCTTAAAAAGGACCATCCTGTTCTCATCGATAATCAAAATGAGATTCAGGAGGTGATGGATGGAAAAGAAGTTAAAGACTGTTCGGAAAAAACCGAAGAAAATTTTGCGTGCAATAATCCATAACCTCCCTCATTAAAAAGACCTAAGAGAACTATTAAAATCCCTCAGAGATATTTATATTAATAAGTAATATTTAAGAAAGAAGGAATGTACTATATTTTAGTATGTAACAGTTGGAAACACTGATTGTAAGCCATATTGTAAGATGGATACTAAAACAAAGTTTTGTTCTTAAAAGGTGTATTTTGAGTGCGCCCTAAAATACATAACAATACTGTAGTTTGTTGATCAGGAGCATCTCTATTTTCATGAAACTATAGGTCAGTTCCAACCACGCTTTGTGACGATTTCGAAACCGTCACAAGCATGCACTCGGTGGGCAACTGATTATGACGGTTTCGAAACCGTCACAAAGCGTGGTTGGAACAGAGCTAATGAATCAAGCTCTCGCACGTTTAGCCGCTGTAGCCATACTTCTACAGCACTCATAAACAATATTATAAGGCAAGACTACTTATAATAAAAGGGTATTACTTACAATTTATGTTAAATTTCTAACCAGAAAGAAAAATAGAAAGCGCAACTTAATAAAACTCACTGTCATCCACCTGTCACCTATTTATTATATGATCCATACTACCCGACATAAAAACATCTCGCATTTTCGTTACTAATTATACGGAATGACAAACGAGCGCGTTACAGAATAGCATTATTAATCGAGTCGTTAAAGTAGTTGCAAGAAACCGTTCGTTAATGAACGAAATCTTTCACATAAGAATAATTACAGAACACGGGTGATAGAGTCGTGATTGTAAATACATTTATACATAAGGGCTTTTGGGCAACCGTTTTGTTAAAGAATAATATAATTTATTAAGATTTTTTCAATAAATTTATTGTATAATATTTTTAAATTATATTTTTCATATCTAAAATGAAGCTAATTTTTTTGTGTATGTTTTTAGTAATGTTATTAATTATTACAAATTAATTAAATCTGTTAAATCGTATTTCAGCAACTACGTTGTGCTTCAGTTATTTGAATTTTTATTTTTTTTATATAGAAGCTGGGTTTATTCACTTTCATTTAACTTTAACCTTCAGTTTATTCCCATAGTAGCAATTATAATTGTATAAGGGCCAGTTTCACAATGGAATTTAAAGGCGACTTTAAAATTAAAGTCACATTCAGATGTGTAAACAAATGTGTTTTCATATTTGTTTTTACATCTGGAAGTGAGTGAATAACCTTGCCTTAATCTAAGCTTAATGCAAATTTTCAAAATGGCTTAGCCTATCTTGTCGAGCATTATGTATACAGGGTCGCTAAAACGTATTTAATATATTTGAAAAAAAAAAGATTTTTTTTTGTAATTCAGTGTAACACTTGGCCATCTATTCTATTAAAATCTCAAAAAAATTATTGAACTGAATTCGAAAAATGTAAAATTCAGCTTGGCCTGGAAACGTCGTCTTTATCTCTATCTTTAGTTAATTTAACTTGAAGGCTTCCGCGGCCGTCGTCCATGTTTGAATTGGCTTCTAGTTGGAACCGCGTCACGTTGACTTCTTCTACTGCCGACGTTTCGTTTTCCACTGCAGAAGAACTTCCCCAGGGCTGCTGCTGCTGACTAACCAGAAGCAGCAGCAACACCACCAGCAGCAGCAGTCGGTCTTTAGTTCTTTGCAACCGGTACGTTGACCAAAAATTAAATGAAAGTTAACAATTATTTTAAAAATAACACATTAAACTGAAACAGGACATATTTTAATAAAAAAAGTTTAAACAGGATTTTTTTTTCTTCTGCGAAAGACGCACAAAATGCTCTCCATGTACCGGGTATCCCAACGATGTGTATTTCTTCTGTGGAGCCTACAGGAATAACAAGTAGAACTTGGACTTTATGAAATATGAAAAAAGTTAAAATATCTTTTAACATTACACAAGGCAAACAGTACTTACGAAACACTCAGTATCTCATTTTTTTTAAATGGAATGACCCATTTTTTGTTTCAGAAATAGATAGTACTTAAGTTTAGCTTTTTACTGATATCAGGTTATATACCTTTATTTCTAACATTTGTTTTACTAGAAATATTGTTTATACTACCATTAGAATTTTTTGGTTTTTAACCTTTTATTTTTGGAAATAAATTATAACCATAAATTTGAAAGCTAAAAACTACATTTTTATAAGTAAATTTTCATTTCATTGTTGTTAACCATGCAATAATGAGTAAATATTATAAGTAACCGGCAGAAAGTTGGACACATATGGGAAACTTTTTTATTATTGATTTCTCAGAAAAAATTATTCTTTGTGAAAGTTCCTAGAGCTCCCCAAACTCAAAATACAGATATCAAAATTCGAATTCTACGTCATATACCGAGGAAATAAAAATATGTGAAGTGGATATAAGAGTAAAGTACCTTTATCTACGACCACTACTGTAAATGACGAAACACGTACAACAAATAAATTAAGTAAGCGGGTATTTACAAACGTCGTGCGTAAAGTAAGAAAAACGCACAACACACCTACTTTACGCACATTTGCAGTTAGATCTACGTAGCTGCATCACATTAGATTGACAGTCGTCGAAATTGCAAGTGTCATTGCTGATTACTTTGAAGGTAATTTTTGTGGTCGTAGATAAAGTATAGTACAAAACTCGAGTTGTAAAGCAATTAGGCATTTGTGGAATTACTTGCATTCGCCGCTGCGCGGCTCATGCACAACTTTTCCACCGTGCGTAATTTGCTATTTACAACTCTGGATATGTAATATACTATTATTTTCCAAGATAGGCGGAAATATTATTTGAAAAAGTTATTCTGAATTGTTATAAGATCTCAAATATGAAACCATGGCTGACTACGATGAACAAAATTTTTTTTTCACTTATTTACCTGTTTTTCTCGTATAAATGTGTGTATCGTAAAACTTTAAATGTGTAGACCTGGACGTTTCTTCAGGTATGATATAAATACACTCTGGGATTTACTTTTTTCTCATTTACTATACAAAAATTATAAATGGAAGGGTAAAATGTTCAAATAGTAGTAAAAACAAGGTTTATAATGAAAGAAATGCTAGAAATATACGTATATAACCTGGTATCAGTAGAAAGCTAAGTTTAAGAACTACCTATTTCTGAAATAAAAAGTAGGTCATTCCATTTAAAAAAGATGAGATACTGAGTGCTTCGCAAGTACTGTTTGCCCTGTATAATACTAAAAGATATTTTATTTTTTTTCATATTTTCAAAAAGCCCAAAGTCCTAAGAATATTTTGTTATATTTTCGTAAGTCTGTGTCATTTCCATAGTCAGCATCATAAGTTCAAAATTTGTAAATTTTTAAGGAATTTTCGAAGAAAAAAATTTTTTTTACGAAAATTGCTGAGCGAAATTAATATATCTTTATATTATTGTAATCATCTCTCTGCAGAACATCCAAGTTTATAAGAATATACAGGTGTTCCATTAAAAAAAAATCGCTTTGTATGCACCAACATAAATAATAAAATAAATAAATAAATAAAATAATAAAATAATTTTAAAATGTGCCCTGTGATGTCTAGTATAACTTTCTTAATCTTTTTTTCTGTACTTGTTATTTCTGTAGACTCCACAGAAGAAATACACACCGTTGGGGCACCCGGTACTTACTTCCTGGTAATAATAGATACGTTGAACAAAATTTTGTAAAAATCAAAGTGTTTGGAGAATTATTGCCAGGAAAATATCAAGTGGAGTCAAATCAGGAGACCTAAGTGGCCATTAAGCTGTTCCTCTTCGACCTACCCATTTACCGAGAAACGTTTCATCAAAATATTGGCGCACTTGATGGCCAAAATGGGGCGATGCTCCGTCTTGTTGAAACCATATGATTTCTGCTGGTATATTTCGATTGCAGTGGTTTGGAAATATTTCTCTAAGTCGAGGAACAATATGTTGTTGTAAATGTTGAGTTATGTTTTAGACATTAAATTGCCGTTAATGGAAAAAGGAGTTATGATATTCCGACCAATGATGCCAACGTAAACATTTATTTTTTGAAGATACTGCGTATGAACCTGCTCCATCGAATGTAGATTTTTGCCAGACCAAAATCTAGAGTATAGCGGTTAACATGTCGATTTAGTTGATTTGTCAGAGAAGAGGACTCGATTGATAAAATTACCATCCTGATGTATTCTGTGTATCATAGTTTCGCAAAATTCGACTCTAGGGTTAAAATCGTCTTCACTTAATTCTTGCAGCAGGTGAGTTTTGTAATGATATTTTTCAAAATCAACTGTTGTACTGAATTTTTGGATTTTCTACCACTTTCAACATGACATTGAAGGAATTTTCTTCACTGAAAGAATTTTCTTGGTCGTCCAGATCTTGCACGATCTTCAACGCTACCAGATTCTTGAAATCTCTGTAAAATTTTTGAAACCGTTGTCCTCGACATTGGTTGCCGATTAGGATGAATTTAATGAAATTCAAGAGTCATTACTTGAGCATAACTTCGTCTTCTGTCGCCATATCCAACCATCATAAGCAACTTTTAAAGTTAACTTAGTTTTACTTTTTCAGAATAACATTTTTGAATTTTTACCTTTTAATACAAATAAAGATGGTCATGTGTTATTTCACTGAATTCAGGAAATAATGCTTTCTCTAAAAATATTAAATTTTGACTTCCAGCAATTAAAAAAATCAAATAGCTCTAAAATAAATGACGGTAGAAAAGTAGAGATTCCAACTGTATGCCAAATTTCAACGAGTTCTAATAAACCGCTAAGAAAATATTTAGCTGTATACACACGATCCTGTATAAATATGAAACTAATACCTGAATTACTTTATACACAAGTGACATTCTTTTTATAATACTCACGTGAATTTGCCCATTGTTCACTAAACGTAACTTCAAAAATGTACAAAAAAACTAACACTGTAACCTGCATCTTTCGCATCTTAAGAATGAGGTGCAAAATGCCGACCTTAACACAGAAAAATCCCACTTTCGTTTTCCGTTCAAAATAAATGTTATGATATGCAAATTATTATCGATCGCAAAAAACCCACTTTTTCAAGATCAATCTTATTCATCGGCAGAGAAGCAAGTTTCAAGTACAATGTGTTTGTGTTTAATTAACATCACTTAAAAGAATAATGAATTTAATAGCATAAACAGAGGTTTATTTAAGCTTTTGCATACAAACGTGTTCACTTTCCCTTGCTAATTAATTCATTAATTAAAGAGCAAACAATGTTCCTTTATTATCTCAAAATTAATTACAAACCTTAAATGACCTTAAATTCGAACATTAGTTTCAATCCATTAATGATATTGTGATCTGTAATTTTAAGAAACCATTTTGACTAATGTAATTTAATTACCTTCACATTTCTGCACATAAACGGAGACGTTAACTCGTTGACCTAGAACTCCTCTCTCTGTCTCCACGTAAAGTTCATTTTTTTATTATATGCCGATCGAATCAATCTGAGAACACCTTCGACTGCAAGCGGCAAAGCTGTTTCACGAAAGTTAACGCGAGACCGCTATATAAAACTTCTTAAAATTATTGATGAATCGATTCGCATATATTAAAAAATGCACTGTAGATTAATTTACAACATTTTTTTAATTATATTGCATATTATTCAAACTAAAATTGATTTTTTTTTGTTGAAAATCAGTAATTCACTACTGTACTGTTCAGAAATCAGCGTAACAAGCCTTTTATGAAATGTTAAATCGTAATTAGTCAAGTATGTTTAGTGATTAATGTATCACTAGTAATTAATGTTTTAAATAAAATATTAACTCTACAGGCTTTTTATTTTTATCTCATATCAAACTTATACATATTATTGCTTATTTGGACAATACCTGAAGAACTCATGAAAATGATACCACAACATATTAATTTATTTTCAGCAGTTATTTCGTATTTTGTGTGACAAACAAATCAAATTGAAACGTCTCTTTGAAGATTATTTTTAAAGATGTGAACTGTCAGTGATTGTCACTGATTCTTTATTTTTGCATATTTAAGAGAAAATAATGACTTTCGTATTTAATGAACTTAAAAAAAAAAATGGGTTTAAAAAGTGAGAAAATTATCTAGAGGAGTTTCTTTGGCCATACTTAAAACTCTATTTTTGAAACCCCCGTTGTTGATCTTCATGACCTGCAACAAAGAAATACAAACAAGATCGAAGAGATTAATAGTATACCTAGGATTCATCAAAACGTTATTGATTCTATTAAACGAAGAGCTACATTCTGCCTAACAGAAGGTGGTGGGCATAACGCATTTTATTTAATAAATATAGATAATAATAGAAGTACAGTAAAACTCGGATATAACGAGGGCTCAAGGGACCACACTTATTGTTCGTTATATGCAAGTGCTCGTTATAAATGAAAAAAATATATACATATCGTCGTTGTGCATGCAAATTGCGCTAAGTGCTAACATTTAAATTTTACAGTAGGAACAAAAAACTGTATAAAAAAATTAAATCATATCTTTTTGTGGTAAAAAGGACTGTCCTCTACTTTTTTAAGATATTATCCAATTATTAAAAATACCCAATTAAATAGAAATGTCTTCAATAAATTATTTAATGGCCAGAAATATATTTTTGTTACATAGCGCATTTTGCATGTACAACGACGATATGTGATATGTACTATGAACATCAACAGAATCTGAGACAACTGTACACCTGCATTTTTGAATTTAATTAATAAACTAATAAGTTTGAATACAACTTTAAGCAATTCATTTTGCTTGTTCTATGGTAACGTAAAAAGTACACAAAAGTAAACAAACGAATAATTTCTTTTTACAATTAATTCGTCGTATTTAGATTTTTTGTTGGGCATAGTACATACGTACTTCTATATCAATCATAAATATATTTTCCAATTTTTTGACATTATGCTCGCTATATGCAAGGTAAAACAATTTTTTCTTGCAAAATTGGCCTTTATAAGCAAGTTCTCGTAATAAACGTGCTCGTTTTAAACAAATATTTATATATATAATTTACTACAAACTCTTTTAAACGGACACTAAATCTCGCACTATACACTTAACGTTTCACTGTCGTTCGACAGCTTCGTCAAAAGTGAAAAAATAACACGTTGTCAAAATAAACAAGGTTGTCAACGGAAACTGAAAAGGTAAATTGATTTTTTTCCCTTTTTTTATTTTAAACCAGAATAAATATTTTATTTTAATAAATGTTAAAAATTGACAGATCTATATTTTATTTAAAGAATCGAGAAAACTAGAAAATGTATCGTTTAAACTCGCAAAATCTGTACGTTTGTTAATAGAATTCGACGACATTTTTATTTGACACATTTCTATAAAACGTCTTTTAAAAATATTAGACTCATAATATAAAATATTAGTGTTTTCAAAATCAAAATTATGGTTATTTTCTAACGAATGTTCAACAAGCATTGAATGATTTTGATTATTTTTTTGGATATGATATTTATGTTGATCTAGACGTTTTTTTAAATTTTGACTTGTTTGTCCTATATAACATGAATTACAATTTAAACGTTTAATTTCATAAACCACGTTAGGTTGTTTTAATATCGGTGTTTTTGTTTTTAAATTTGAGAAAATAATATTTAAATTGTTTACAGATTTACTAGCTAAAATTAAGTTGTGTTTTTTGAAATTCTTATCCAATAAATCTTATAGAATCAGTAATTAAAAATCGTGTTAAATATCTACAAAATTCAAAAATCTACAATAATATAAAACAAACTTCAAACAAAAAATACATATCTTTACCTTATATTGAACCACTGTATAACATATTTAAACACATTTTCAAAAATAAATAAATTTAAAAAAACGTCTAGATCAACATAAATATCATATCCAAAAAATAATCAAAATCATTCAATGCTTGTTGAACATTCGTTAGAAAATAACCATAATTTTGATTTTGAAAACACTAATATTTTATATTATGAGTCTAATATTTTTAAAAGACGTTTTATAGAAATGTGTCAAATAAAAATGTCGTCGAATTCTATTAACAAACGTACAGATTTTGCGAGTTTAAACGATACATTTTCTAGTTTTCTCGATTCTTTAAATAAAATATAGATCTGTCAATTTTTAACATTTATTAAAATAAAATATTTATTATGGTTTAAAATAAAAAAAGGGAAAAAAAAATCAATTTACCTTTTCAGTTTCCGTTGACAACCTTGTTTATTTTGACAACGTGTTATTTTTTCACTTCTGACGAAGCTGTCGAACGACGGTGAAACGTTAAGTGTATAGTGCGAGATTTAGTGTCCGTTTAAAAGAGTTTGTGATACAATTTTCATCGGACAAGAACCAACTTTAAATATAATTTACCATATCAAGAAACGGGACTTTTCAATTTCCTCGCTATATCCGAGTTCTCGTTATAACCAGTGCTCGTTATAAGCGAGTTTCACTGTAGTTAAAAAATGATCTATTCCCACAATTATTTTATATTCGTAAATATTGTTATGACTTGGGAGTTCACAAATTGTAATCGTTGTTTATTTTAAAAACACTTTAATATGTACGAACATTTAAGACAATGAAGGCACAATAATATCGAGCTGTACACTTATCTAACAAAATAATACTTAATCGTTGTATTAAGTCGCTTGCTACCATGTCGCTTTCTAAATAAACCTGATTTAAATATCCTGCTGCCTCGGGGATATACCGGGTGTCCCACGCCATATGCTCATCCTTCTAGAACTTTTATTTTTTAATCGATTTCAATGAAATTTGGAAAATAAAAATTAAGCGAGAAAGCGCATTTTCCGACATACTATTGAGAACTAGTAGAACTTCCGGTTTCACCGGAAGTGACGTCAACTTTCTTATTTTAAATGGAATACTGTGTATATTTTTACATATTTGGAATCTACAGATCATTGCGAGTCCGAATATGTATCATTTGGTAATTTTTTTTCCATGACGACGAAAAAATAAACTTTTTTGTTTTTCAATCTAGGAAGCTTTGAATCGTGTATTTTCCTTTTAATGCGATTAAGCAATTCGAGATCATCACTAGTTCGATTGGAATTTGGTTTTTTAACATTTTTACGGCATTTCAAATTTTCATTAGGTTGTAACTCATTTTTTTAATGGACCCCATGTGCTTCTTAGCTTAGTTCGACAGAATATTTTTTTCTGAGTACGCTGATACCAAATACTTCATACTTTCTTTGAAAGTCATTTAAAACAGAGCGGGCATAAAACTTCAATAAATCATGTTCTGTTTTAAGTGGCTTTCAAAGAAAATATTTGGCTTCAGCGTACTCAGAAAAAAATATTCTGTCGAACTAAGCTAAGAAGCACATGAGGTACCATTTAAAAAAAAATGAGTTACGACCTAATGAAAATTTGAAATGCCGTAAAAATGTTAAAAACCAAAATACAATCACAATAGTGATTTTCTCGAATTGTTTGATCGCATTAGAAGGAAAATACACGTTTCAAAGCTTCCTAGATTGAAAAACCAAAAAATGATAAGACAGATTCCAAATATGTAAAAATATACAGGGTGTTCCATTTAAGATAAGAAACTTAACGTCACTTCTGGTGAAACCGGAAGTCTTACGGTGCTCAATAGTATGTCGAAAAATGCGCTTTTTCGCTTAATTTTTATTTTCCAAATTTCATTGAAATCGATTAAAAAATAAAAGATCTAGAAGGGTGAGCATACGGCGTGGGACACCCGGTATAGCAAGTCACGCTATTCTAGAATAGTAGCGAATAAGAATAGAACATTTCAGCTAATTCTTCTTTCATTCAGTGCGAATCTGGAATACACTAGAATCTTGTCTGCACCATATGTAGATGGCGCGACCAGTCTAAAAAATAGAATTTACTTCTCGGAATATAAGAATATGTATTGAAATTGCACTGTCTCTACGATCCTTCTGTATACCGGCATGACTGATGCGATAATTTTTGTGCGTAGTGTACTTTTGTGCTTTCAAAATATGGATGTATTTTAAATGTTCAATGGCCCACAAAAATAACGCTCTTTTCAAAAATTGTGAAATTACTCGATTTTTTAATGGAACGTGGTGTATATTATTACGTGAGTGTTTAGCTCTTTTTACTGACTTTCCAACGATACCATACTTAATGCATTAAATTTAGTAACATCTTAATCATTGTTAATTTATTAATCAACAATTACAAAATCCACAATATATTATTCAGTTGTAATCTGTGTTTCAAAAAATGTTTTTTTTATCAATATTGTATTTAATTTATTATGGTTTATTTTTAACTCCAACCCTACCTTATCTATTAACAGTTGTAGCTTGTATTCACAAGGTGTTAGAACTGGTAGTTTAAAACAAATGTCTTTGAAACTTGTTTCCTTTAGTTTAGCCAATTAAATATTTTCTGCAAGTAATCTATTTTATAAACTCCGAGTTGTCGTTTTACCTTCCTTTTACATACCTGTTGAGTAAAATATATTTCGAGCTATTGTTTACATCATTAAAACATCAAGTGAAAGTATATGTTTTGAACAAATGTTATCACATTCAGATGAGTTTTTTTTTCTAGAAAAATAAGTTAGGATTATTGATAATATACTTTTCTCATCTACCTTTAGTTACAATAAATGTTCTCTTGTAATGGTTGGTGTAGGTTTTCATTTATTGCTAAATTTTTTTATATTAATCTATTTAAAAGGAAATAAAAGATTGTTTTCTGTAGAAAAGTTTCCTTTTTAATAATAAACTAATGTGTTAGGCGTCAGTAAAATAGCAAAGTAGTTGATCAGAGAACAGATAAAATTGATAGATATCGTAAGCGATAAGTGATTTTTGCATTTTTATTATAATGATCAAGGCTCCTGCATTATGCATGTGTTAATTATCATAGTAATTGCCTAGGCTGTTTTGTAAACAACATTTACTATAATTTTTTTAGTTTTTACTGGTTGCAAGTTACGTTTGCCTGAATAGATTCATGTCAAAGTTAAAAAAACAAATTTTATTTTCGCTAAAATTTACAAAATTCAAAGATTTCTTCTAAAATCTACTTAAATCAACATTATTTGAAAAATTAATTGAAAGTAGTAACATATCTAAAATGTAACACACTGAGAAAGATAATTCTTTGTATTTAATGAGTATGAATATGAGTATTTAAAAATTTACTTACAAAAGTAGCAAAGATATTATATTTCTTTCGTAATAAAATATTATTTTCATGTGAATAAGTACCTTTTTAACACAAATAAAATATATTTTAATGCAGTAATATTTATTCCACTGAAATACAAAATGTCACAGGTACAAATTTCTTAACTATAAAGATTCTTTTTCTCGATGCACTTGCCGCAAATGCCGAGAAAATACACTATCATTATAAAAAATTTAAAAAGCGACATCCTGCGATCGCTTTTTGACCTAGCATAGATAGCATTTTTAAGATATTATCGTCGATGTGAAGAGTACATAAGTACCAGAAAAATCGCTTTAAGTTTCAGTTATTGTGAAAACAAACCGAGGAGAGGTATGGGTATTACAAAACGACTGGGTTATTCCGTGACTTTCTTGAGTCTCCAAATACTAGTTGGTAAGCAAAAAGCTTTTAATTTTATAGAATTTATAAAATAAAATAAATAAAATTTTGAACAGGTGCTCATTTTTTGTCATTATTATAAATGCTGTTTCTTCTAAGTTTTCTGGCAATTTCTATTTTAGTACTGTCATGAAATTTTGAGATATAAAAGCAAAATGTTTAATTTAAGTCGTCGTTAATACACGGAAAAAATGAGTTTTAGTTCCTCTTGCATATGTTTGACCAACTTATTAGCAGACGTTTTATCTTTAATATTTGAGAAAAGTATTAACAAGGCAGTTATAAAAATAAAATTGATAAATATGAGAATTCTTTATGAAACCCAACAATTATACAGTGATTTTTTTTTTAAGTGTGGCCATAGGGATTTATATGCTAAAAATTTGACCTCATGTTAATGTTATGGCACAAATTTGAAGCAAATTTGTATTTTTATTAATAATTTAAACATTTTTCTACGAAATGCACATTGCTAGAATAATAATAACATGTTCTATTTAATTATTTTCCGGTTAGAAGTTGACATTAATAAGCATAGAATTAGCCGAAGTCAAAAATCAAGGTAGCTGAAATGTCATTAGGAGAAAAGTTTAGTTTTGTCTGTCTATTGCAAATTTATAAAGAAAATGTCCGTTATTATTAAGCAAGCATTAAAATTATCAATTATGTATGTTATAACAAGTTCCACTCATTTTTCAATGGTATGAAGAAGTAGTTTTTACAGGTGGTAATAATTAATGTTGCAATAATTGGTTTATCAGTAATCACATTGATAAATTATTAATAACGTCAACCTACATGGATTACTTTCGTTTAATAATTTGTGTCTATTTTCTTCAACTTTTCACAGTAAAATAAAATTAAGGAGAACGAGTTAGGATATTCTAGCAAAGTTCAACTTGTAAATCGTTTAATTTACGACTAAATACAAACATTTACTTAAAATTTGTCCCATAACATACATTAACATGAGGTCAAATTTTTAGCATGTAAAATTTATAAAGAAAATGTCCGTTATTATTAAGCAAGCATTAAAATTATCAATTATGTATGTTATAACAAGTTCCACTCATTTTTCAATGGTATGAAGAAGTAGTTTTTACAGGTGGTAATAATTAATGTTGCAATAATTGGTTTATCAGTAATCACATTGATAAATTATTAATAACGTCAACCTACATGGATTACTTTCGTTTAATAATTTGTGTCTATTTTCTTCAACTTTTCACAGTAAAATAAAATTAAGGAGAACGTGTTAGGATATTCTAGCAAAGTTCAACTTGTAAATCGTTTAATTTACGACTAAATGCAAACATTTACTTAAAATTTGTCCCATAACATACATTAACATGAGGTCAAATTTTTAGCATGTAAATCACTAAGGCCACACTTAAAAAAATTCACTGTATATTAATGTAACGAAAAATATTTTTAAAATAAAGATCGCTTTAAAAATATAAATGAAAAAAAAACATAAAAGATTTTTACCTCATGAAAGAAATTCCTTTAAGAATGTAACTTAATCGGTAATGAATTATAACTATTGATTTAGTGTGTTTAAAAGAGTAAATTAGGAAGAATACACAGGGTGTTTCAAAAGTGATGGTAAAAAATATAGGGATGAGGAGTATGAATTAAGAGAAACAAAAAAGTTCCAGTAAACATGATTTCGGAAATTAACCGTTTACGAGATAATGTCATTTTTTGCTGGTTGTAGCATGCTGAATAGTAACTTACTAATTTTAAGAAAAACAGTGAAAATTTTATTTAATTTATCATTCATGAGACATCAGAAATTCATAATTTGAAATTATTAATTTCCACATATGCTACACCTGAAGAATTGCAGCATCGAATTGTACATGCCTTTCAGCAAATGAAGAATGATCCAGGAATGCTAGAGCGCATTCGCGGGTGTTTGCGGAGAAGACTAAATAGATGCATTTCTTCAGTTAACATGCTCATACTTTACTGTACGTCGTTTAGCCGAAATTATGAATTTCTGATCTCATGAATGATAAATTAAATAAAATTTTCACTGTTTTTCTTAAAATTAGTAAGTTAATATTCACCATGCCACAACCAGCAAAAAATTACATTATCTCGTAAACGGTTAATTTCCGGAACCATGTTTACTGGAACTTTTTTGTTTCTCTTCATTTATACTCCTCATCCCTAAATTTTTTACCATCACTTTTGAAACACCCTGTATTATTAGCTTAGACTTGTATACAAATATCGATCAAAAAATTATTTATTGCCTTAATAACCATAAACCTATGAAGCCACCACTGTTTATTAATAAAAGAAGAATAACATTAAAAAAAGGATATCTACTTTTGAAGCATTTTTACCTTACATTTTTTGATCTACTGATATAAGCAAGCGAAGCTTTGTAATCATTGTCCTCCCCTTAAGTACAAAGTTATGACAATACTTATACTGGGCGCTTAAAAAATGGCGAAGAAGCGGCATTCTGCACTATTCATGAACACCCTCTGATCGGGAAAAATTCTATCTCGTGATTCCTTAAAGATATTGAGGTTAAGCCGGGCTCAGACGACTGGTGTACCAATATATCAATATTGGTATACTTGGCAAATGTACCAGCTTATAAAGGCCATTCTACGCAAAGGCGCTCACACGACGTGTACAATTTTTTTTTAAATACGCCAGCGAATTTATACAGTGTTGGCGGAGATAGAAGAGTGCTGGTCATTGCTGGTCATCATGGATATCGGTCATTCTGAAAATTTTGTCCCTTGTGCAGCTTTTTTAGTAGTAGTTTATGGATATTATTTAAATAAATTAGACCACTCCATTTAATTTTTTTATAATTATTAATAAACACTTTACCTTTTCTATCCGCTGATCAGTACAGAATGAATAGTACTTGCAAAGCAATACACAATTATATTAACGATTGTGTGAGCGCAACCACATGAATTTGTCAAGTCGACCAATAATTGTGATCCCTTTGACTTGTGCCATTTTTACCGACAGATGATGGGAAATTGACCAGTACTCACCAGTGACAAATAATTGTACAAGTAAACCACTCACACGGCAAGGCAAGTATACGGCATTAACAAATATTGGCCAAGTACACCAGTCGTCTGAGTCCGGCTTTATAAGATTGGAATTTGATATGTTTATTATTTACCAATTCTGAATATTTCAACAATTTTGCAGCGGAAGACATACAGTCGCACCTCCTCTGTAACTAGAACCTCTACAACTCGAAATTTTCTGTAAGTCGAAATTTACTGATGTCCCTGCACATCTCATAACTCGAAATTTCTATAACTCGAAGCAATTTTCCGGTTAGTTGAGATTCGAGTTATGGAGATATTTAAAATGATAAACAATAATTTTTATTTAAAGTCAATGAATAGTACATGTTTTGCATAAAAATGATCTTGCAATCAAGCTATTAATTTGGTAAATAATTGCATTTAGTTATCTATGAATTTACTTTGACGGAATATGTATTGGGAAAGAGGGGAGGGGAATATGTATTGTTTAATGTCAGTTGACAGAAACATAAACATAAGGTAGAGTTTTTTAACATTCTCTCATGCTCAGAGGGTGTCACTGAATAGTGCAAAATGGCGCTATTTCGCCATTTTTTAAGCACTGTATACGCAACATTATTCACCGCATCACTGTACGTACCATTTATTATCTGGAAGCTGTTTATTACGTTATTTCATATTAATAACAATGAATTTATTCCTTTGAATTCCTTTTAATTTTTTCCCAAAACTCTGTAACGAACTTTTTAACGCACTTTGAATAGAAAGATGTTCTCTTTAGAAATTATTTTGAATGAAATCTACCGGTTAATTTAATTTAGTTGGAGAGTAAATTTGAAAAGTAAATGGTTTATAGTACATGGCCTATTCGACAGTTCAAAACTTGGTCACGACCACTGCAGGTTTTCTATGGAACTGACGTTTTACGTGACATTTAAACGGTGTTTGAAAGAAATTGTGAAATTGTTAAAATTCGGAATACGAAAATAATTTGTTAAGAGTGAGAAATACGACTATTGTGCTGTTGTGCAGATATCAACAAGTTAACACGTAAAACGCCGACGACTGTAGCGCCACCATCGAAATTTTAAGTTGCCAAGAGAGATAAATACAACACCTGTCACAATCGGTGATAACCAGACAAGCATCCATGATCATGATCATCATCCATGAAAAATGTATTATAATTGTTTATAGTGACTTAAAGCAATTCTATTTTATTTTTATTGGGCACTAATATTTTGGATAGTTCTTTAACCTTTAATTAACTTGGTAATCCAATATCCATCTGGAAATTCTCCGAACGCAGCTTCATTTCAAAGCTCAGCCCTGACTCATATTGGCGAAGCTTTTGACAAAGCAAGGTGTTTGTTTAGATCATTTTTAGGTGAACATATTTCACGCTTAGGTGATATTATATAGAGTTTAATTTATGTAATGGGCTTAATCATGATGAAATGCTCGATTTCTTACAGTATTAATAAATGAGGTAAAAACAAGATGCGAATACTTTGAATACACACTAACGCAGCAAATGAAAACTTAAACGTTAAGTGACATTTCACTTTAATCTAATTCAAGACCTGCGTCAAAATATTATGAAAAATTCAAAGGCTACTTGATGAACTTTTCAACTGAACACTTGATATTGTGTAATGTTTAATTTGTAAGTAATAGCTAACTTGATGAATCTGTAATAGATAGAGCAATTTCTTTAATCAAAACTGAAAAAAAGTGATAAATTTCAGTAAAAATTTTAATTTATTTCAACTGAAATGTCTTCTACACAAGCTATCCTAAATTTTTGGTTGTATCGTAAAACGTAAAGATGTACTTTAATGTTCGCAAGCCATGATCGCAATATTGTTACATTTTTCTAGATGCGTCGTAAAAACAATTTTTAGCAAGAAATGAACTTCAAAGACAATGCATCTATCAAGAGAATAATTTAATTAGGTTTGCAAATGTTTTGTTTCTAAAACACAGGCATCTTTTTGAATTTGTAAAAAATCAAATATCTTCTTTATTTATTAATTTACAAGAAAATGACAAACAACAATATTATTCTCTATCGATTAGTAAAATATTATACAGGCTGTTCCATTTAAAAAAGGTGTCTTTTTGTCTTTATCTCATAAACGCGACGTTCATTTATTTTTTTACTGCATCATTGCAAGTCAGCCTGAAAAGTACTTGGTGATTTAAACTAATTTGCAGCTTTTATAATAACAAAGTTAGCAATAGTGACGACTTAAGTTAACTGACTGTATAGCTAAAGTTGTAAGCAGCCACAAACCTATGAAAATACATTTAAAAATTTGTTGCTCAAACATCCTCTGGACAGTAGTATCGGTCCTATTTGTGGCCTCGTCAGCAGAAGAGTAGCTCGAGAACTCCACTGCAATCTCACCGACCTGTCCAAGTTATCTCGGAGTCGAGAAACTTTCTTATATTAGTTTTCCACATGTCAGGATTAAAATACCTTTTTTTCTTTTTCTATTCTCGTTCTTGAAATGCTTGCATTCATAACCTCTATCGGAATCAAAATCGTATTCATAATATTTATCATTCATATCAATTATTTTCTCATGAAAAATGACCTTTTCGTACACAAAATAAGTTACTCGTCACGTGCAACCGCAAACAATCCAGTTTTCTAGAAATAAAATTTATGCCAATAGGGTTACGCTACATTTACATTCAATTTCATGCCAGCACGAATTCGTAGCACGAAAGTTTGACGTGTGCCTTCGTGTGTTACCGTTTACATTGACAGATTGTTAATATAAATGGTTATAGTTATGTGCATATACCGCAAGATGATATTCTTTTTTTTTATTTCTTCAAAATATTTTAATAAGTAAGATTGTCTGCACTGAGGGCCAAATTGGACCACTACCAGTACCTATTCACTATTTCATGTATTTAGTCGCTTTTTCTTTAACCATCTGCTTTCGGTGCTCTAATATGTACACTCCTGTGCAATAAAGATAAGCGCACTGAAATATTACAGTTTAAAGCGGCCATAAAGAAAAATGTAAGTTTGTCAGAATAAAATAAGAGGCAGAGTCATACGAAAGCCTTAAAAGTACCCTAAAAACTATACCTAATGGAACCTTGATTTACGCGTTGGCAGAAAAATTATTTTTGACATATATTAACTATGAAATAATTACTGTGCTCAAGTTTATTGCTCAGGAGCGTACATAATTAATAATTAAAAGAAGTATAAAAATAAAATGGATTGTTTATTTATTGTATTTAATGGAGTAATGTAAGAAATAAACCGTCAAATGTATTCTGCATGTATGATATTTTTAAGCTTGAGTTATCTTGCATTAAAATTATGTTGATTAATCAAATTATAACCGAAGTAATAAAATTGTATCACAAAATCTTTTAATCGGACACTAAATAGCGCACAACATTTCGCCGTCGTTCAACAGCTTCGTCAGAAGTGAAAAATATAAACAAGTTGACGAAGCTGTCGAACGACGGCGAAACGTTAAGTGTTTGTGCGCTATTTAGTGTCCGGTTAAAACATTTTGTGATACAATTTTCATCGGACATGAACCAACTTTAACGAAGTAATAAAACTTGGCAGGCATTTTAATGTTTGAAACGTTCATTTTAATGTCAATTAAACTGATAATGAGTTTAAAGCGTTATTAGTTTAATCAAGGCTACATTCCAAAGAAAGGTTAGTTTTTTACAAAAGAATTTTTTAAGTAAGCGCTCGTTTACCGACTACAAATATGCTTTAACAAAACGCAAATATTTTCATGCATAATTTTAGAAAGAAAAAAATAAACCGAGAATTTTCACTCGATAACTGCTGTCTGTTAAGTGGTAAATAAGGAAAAGATTTGCGACGCTCTTCAAACTTCTTCTCTTTTATGTAGAGAAGGTAAAGGACGAGCATTATGTCTTCTATTATAATTAATTGCTTGATTTTATTTGAAACGTTCCTGTTTTTCTATTATTGCTTCAAAAGTTTTTCAATTTGGTGTAAAATTCTCAGGCGCGTTTCGAATAGTCGACCTTAGATTACGTCCCATTACTCTGCCGCACTACAACTACATTCTAATTTTGCAACTTAAAAAGTCTTAGAAATGGATCTTCTGATCTTCTTAAAATTGATTTTGCAGTTTTCCTTCCAGATTCTGCAACCCGTTGCTTCTCGGATATCCGAGCTACTCTGTTTTAAACTGTTCATTTTTAAATTGAGGACCATTAGTACTTCTGAAAATTTTAGGAATGCCATGTCTTGCTTTTTCTTAATAATAAAAATATTTATTGGGTCATAAATTACACTGTAAAAAACAAAATGTGTCTTGTTTTGCCCTTGTCACAAATATTTAATATTTTATAATTTAAGAGAAAGAAGACAAACGTTAATAACAACGATGACGAACAACAAATACAGTATTTCAATCGGTTGCTTATAACGAACATAGCTTATTCTAACAATCGTGACAGTTTGGTTGCATACCCAGAAATTCGTCGATGGAGAAAAAGCAGTTTTCCGCGAGATATTGTTTTACTTTTCCTTTAAAACGCCTTGTATCCATACATGTCAGAGAATTCTCTAAAGACAGGAGTTTGTTGAATAATTTGTAATGTGGATTGTGTTGACCTACTGTTAGCCTGGAGAAGGGCACTTGAATTTCATTTCTATTGCGTGCTAGATGCCAATGTATTTCGCAACGCTTCTGGCTTTTCTTATTATTCTTTGCATGTATCAGCAATGCGAATACATATAGAGATAGAAGAGTTAACATATCGAGATGTTTAAAACTGCTTCATGATTCCTTCCTCGACAGACCCATCTCATTAATCGGATTGCGTTCTTCTGGGCTATAAACACTCGACTTGCCCCGTGTGCCAAACACCAGTATGTCAGCCCGTAGGAAATAACGGATTGTATAAGTCCGAAATACAGGAGTTTTAAAACATTTATCGATACTGTCATCTTAATGTTCCATATTGGGAAACAAGCTGAACTTACCTTGAGAAGAATGTGATCGATATGTGCTGTCCAGGTGAGCTTTTGATCTGAGAAGACACTTAATAGTTGAGAGATTTTCTTTCTGTTCTGAGTAGTATGTATCGACTATGGTTTTTCGGGTGAAATTCGACCACGGATGTTTTTGCGGTATTAAGTTTGATTCCGTTTCCTGTACACCATATGTATGGATACTTGAGCCGTTTCCTGCTTCTTCTTGCTGTACGATTTGCCTATTGTCGGCATATAATACACTTCTGGATTGAGGTTGGTTCTTCGGGAGGTTGATAAAGCAGTTAAATAATGTGGGTTATGAACAAGATCCTTGTGGGGTTCCTCTACTCGTTAGTTTTTTACTGGATTTGATGGTGTGGATTGCTACAATCTGCTCGCGATCATTTAAGGACGATTTAATCCATTCGAGAGGTGTTCCTCGTACTCCCATTAGGTCCAATTTTCTTGCTAATAGCTGGTGGTCCATCGAGTCAAAGGCACAACTCATATCGAAGAAGAGGCTAAGAGGGTTGTTCTTGTCATTAAGATTTTCATAAATATGTATGAGACAAGGCATTGTCTAACACTGTTTGGGTAGACCTCCCATTCCTTCTAAGGACTGTTCATTTTACTAAACGGACACTTTTAATCTTACGCTGAATTTCCAAATTGCAATTATTTTTTTAGTAGTAGGCCTTGATAGCTTCAGCCAAGTGACGATTGTCAATTGTGACTTTTGTTTGCAACAGTTGTCAAAGATTCGCAATAATGAAGCGAATTGATATCGAAGTCAGAAAACTAATTGTGCAAAAGTGGTGTTCAGAAAAGTTATCTATACGAAAACTCGCCAAAATTGCAAAATGTTCAAAGTCGGCGGTTTTTCAAATAATCAAAAAATTTGGGGAGCATCACACGCTTGATGATTTATCCAAATCGCGGCACAGAAGAGGTCCGGCAAATGCGAAAGCCTAGAAAAACATTGTGAAGTTATTAAAATCAGAAAAATGTATGTCTGTACGTGGAATAGCTAAAAAGGAAGGTGTTAGCGTAGGTACTGTACAAAATATCAAAAAAAGGAATAACATACGAACTTATAAAAAACAAAAAATGCCGAAGAGAAGCGAAGAACAAAAAATTCGATCGAAGAAACGCTGCGGAAGGTTGTACAGGATTTTGATTCAAAGCAAAACTCGTTGCGTCCTTATGGATGACGAAACGTATGTCAAAATGGACAGCAGTACGTTACCAGGGCCTCAATTTTATAATGCAGTTGTGGGAGAAGATGTACCTGATAATTTGAGAACAATTAAAACAGAAAAATTTGGGAAGAAAATTCTTGTATGGCAAGCCATATGTTCTTGTGGGCTTAAGAGTTCTACATTTTTTACGGCCGGTACAATTGGAAGCGACGTCTATAAGAAAGAATGCATACAAAAACGTTTGCTACCCCTTTACCGTAGGCACAACATTCCACCATTATTTTGGCCCGATTTGGCATCTGCCCACTACTCTGGTACGACGTTGGAACTGTTGAACTCTAACAATGTTGATTTTGTAAAAAAAACTGGATAATCCACCAAACTGTCCTGAGCTTCGCCCCATTGAGCGTTACTGGGCTATTATAAAAAGATACTTGAGAAAAGACGGCCGAGAAGCTAAAACAATTGAAGAATTTAAACAAATGTGGGGTGCAGCTAACCGAAAAATTTCAACGGAGACTGTGCAAAGGCTTATGGCTGGTATTCCAGTAAAAGTTCGAAATTTCTATCGTTCTTGATTATATTTGATTTTTATATAATTACTATGAACTGATATAAGTTGTTTTATAATTTAGAAATGAAATAAAGTGAAATTCAGGAAAAAAATTAAAGCTTAGAACACTAATTTAGTGTCCGTTTAGTAAAATGAACAGTCCTTAACTACTTACAGAAATCTTGAATTAACATACTTAGGTACTGTATATTGATACCTTTCTTATTATATAACATTGGATCTACATTATTATGTTTGTACACAATGCAAATCCTTTCTTATACAGATATTTTTTTCAAGTCAATAGAATTTGTGTGACTGACCCATTCAATCTGCAAATTTCTGACAACACATCTGACATAAAATAAAATTTTCACAACTGTTGTTTATTAACAATATATTTACAAAAGTTTCTATAAACATTTACCATGTTTTACTCGATGTTTTATAAAAAAAAATACCTATTTTATAATTTATGTAACTGTTATACAGGGTGTAAATAAAACATATTCATTGATTTATCAGCAAATCAAAACAGAAGAACCGGTCGGAAAGACTAAATAACGTCAATATTGAAAGAAAAAGAATTATTAATTTTTGTCTCACGACTTCTTCAGTATAGACAAATACATTTGGCGTTTTATGAAAGCTTATTAAAACAGTGTTTCATGAGAGTCTAGATATACTGGATGTTCCATTTGAAAATTTTGAGAAAAATTATTATCTTTCGCAAAACTCAACACCCTGTACACATAATAACTGATAGATTGAAGCTGTTTTGAAATTTCTGTACAAAAGATATTGTATTGAGTACCTACAAAAATTCAAAGTAAATAAATAACAAAGATATAAGCACTCATGTTATGGGAATTTTTTACACTTAAACATCAATATCTTACAAACTCTTAAGTAAAACTTCCTTAATTTTTGGCTATTACCTATCCGTTAGGCGTACTTTCGAAATATGTAAAAATATACTGGGTGTTCCAATAAAAAAAATATAACTTTGATATGGCTCTCAGTTACTGAACACTCTCTATAGCCAAAAATAATTTTATGAAGTAGCGCTGACTGAGTTATATCTTAGCTCGTTTCAATTTTTTTTCTATCTTATAAAGTATAGACGGTAGAGAAGACCGCGGCACTCGGTGGACAGCCTGTATAATTTTAGAAGTAATTTAATTTATACATGATATCCCAAATTGAGTGGCCTGTTAAAAGTTTTCGGGGAAGCGGATATACGAAAATTTTGAAAATTAATACACTGTCCTAGGGGAAAATGATGTTTCAGATTAAAATATTTATACTTTTATATCACTTCCAGTTATGCCGGAAGTCGCTGTTAACTTTTGTAATAGAGTTGACAACTTTGATAACATCAACAACGGTATTATCGATACCCCTCTTAGAGATAATTTAGTGTGTACAGGGTTAGTTTTATTAACGTTAACCCCCCTTTATTATTGTAATTATTAACCGATTCAAAAAATAAAAAAATTGCTCTTAAACGAATTTTTATGTAGATTTCACTTATACTATCAATGATGATGAAAGGAGACCTAGCTTTGAAATGGAAGAAGTTCAAGCAGAATTTTGAACTGTACTTGATGGCAACGGGAGGCAGTACAAAACCACAGGAGGTACAAGCTGCGATACTACTAATACATTGTGTGGGACAAGAGGTAGTAGATATTTTTAATACTCTCGATATGACAGCAGATCAAAGAAATAACAAGAAATAGTGTACTAGAAAAGTTAGAAGCCCATTTTATACCTATATTCCTGTTGAAAGGCATAAATTTAATATGCATTCTCAGGCGCCAAATGATTTATTTGATGCTTTCTTGACTGATTTAAGAAATGTGGCAGCTTCGTGTAATTTTGGGAACATGAGGGATAGTCTTATCAAAGACATATTGGTGTGTGGCATTGGTGACTCCAAGATAAAAGACAGGCTACTAAGGGAGGACAATCTAACACTGGACAAGGTAATCATAATATGTAAAGCAGCTGAACAAACAGAAGCACACCTCAAACAGGGTTTGGCCGAAGACAGCAAGGATCTTCGAATCACAAGCAAGAGACAAGAAATTATAGGACACTAGGGGAAGCAAGGGCTAACCAGGAAGGAAATGGAGCAAACAAACAAACCAGCACAAACCTGCAAGGACAACATCTACCTCAACAGGGTCGACCACAAAAAAAAATACACCAAGCCAAACACATTGTTACAGGTGCGGGTATAATAAACATTGTTTAAATTTTTGTCCAGCTAGGAATAAAATCTGTAATATTTGTAAAAAGCAAGGGCACTTTGCAAAAATCTGTAAAACTAAATCGTTAAATGAAGTCAAAACTGTTAACGTGAATGATAATATTAACACAGATCGAGAAAATTTTGGGTCAGAAACTTATGTTTTGGATACTATAAAAAGTGATGAAAATGAAGATTCTTGGATGATGAACATAAAATTCACGGATTATAATAAAACAATTAGTTTCAAATTAGATACAGGCGCGCAATTAAATGCAATTCCGGAGCAGAGTTATACAAAGTTGAATGTTGTAACTGATCTCAAACCATGTAATTTTAAAGTTACCAATTATTCAGGAAATTTAATCAAAATAATAGGTCCTTGTGAGTTGAAAATTGAAGCTAGAAATGAGATTTATAATGTAGAATTTGTAGTTGTACGCACAAAAAACATTATCAATCAATCAATCCGTTTATTTCGTCAAACCAATGGTATGAAAACATCGATAAACATACTCATATACATATATGTACATACATACCAAAAAGTTCAAAATTTTTTGAAACTTAACTACGAATTACATGATTACATAATTACACATAAAACAACAGTCACAGAAAGTCACACGGTTTTTTCGTACTATACCGTGTTACGGTCCCAGGTCACGGTGCGCATTGTGTGCTGCTATCTGCAAAAAATTCTTCTATACTATAGTAACAAGTTTGTAAGAAATAACGCTTAGATATACGTTTAAAGGATTTTATGTCAGTGCATTGTTTTATTTCAACTAGCAAATGATTGAAGAATTTTATTGAGGATGTTAAATAAGACTTATAGTAGAAAGAGCATTTAGATTGATCAGGTCTAATATTGTTTAGTTGTCTAGTATTGTAGGAGTGAAAGTCTGAGTTTGAATTGAAATTATTTAAGTTACCAAATAGAAAAAGCACACTGTGATAAATAAACAAATTAACTATCGTCATTATATTCAGGGTTAAGAAAACATTTCTACATGTATCCCTAGGCCCCAGTCCAGCCAAGACTCTAATGGCTTTCTTTTGCATTTTTAAAATATCTGCAAGGTGAGTGGAATTTCCCCAGAATATTATACAATATGAAGTAAGAGACTCAAAGTACGCAAAGTATATTTTTCTTAAGGTTTGTTGATTGCAAATATTTTTACATCGCCTTAAGCAAAACAATGCTTTACTAAGTTTAGTTTTCAGATTCTCAAAATGGGTGTCCCAGCTAAAGTTTTGATCTATGTATAAACCTAATAATTTAAAAGATTTTTTTATGCGTATGGTGTGATTGTCAATTATTAGCAGATCACTGGCACTATTTTTATTACTAAATATGGTAATATTAGTTTTTTCTGCGTTAATGATAAGTTTATTTTGATTACACCACTGAGCAACCTCATCAATAACAATCCTGATACTATCAAAAAGAGCGTCATGATTCTTATGGCTTAAAGTTATACTTATATCATCAGCATATAGTATTAGTTTTTATTTACGGCTCGTGGGAGATCATTTATAAAAATCACAAACAATATGGAACCCAGTATCAACCCCTGTGGTACACCATGTGTTATGATTCGTTCTTCACAAAGGTGGCGCTTTATTTCACCTGTATTTGTCGTATTTATAATTTCAACTGTTTGATACCTGTTTTTTAAGTACGGTGTGAATAGTTTCAGAGGAATCGATCGGATTCCGTACTGTTCCAGCTTAGACAATAGAACATCGTGATCAATGAGATCAAAAGCCTTGGATAAATCAAAATTCACCGATGCATCATAGTTTCCTTGATTAGTAAGTTTGTATTTGTTTCTGAGAATGCTTTCTAGGGCTGTGAAAGTTGACTTATTTTCAGGGAAACCATGTTGTGAGTTTGTAAATAAATTATTTGCTTCAAAGTATTGAATAAGCCGTTGTTTTAAGATTTTCTCAAAGATTTTGGAAAATACTGAAAATATTGAAATTGGTCTATAGTTAGCTATATTAAGTCGAGATAGATATTTATATACCGGTATAATTTTAGATATTTTTAATTGTTTCGGAAATATTCTTGTTTCAAAAATGTTATTAATTACGTGCGCTAACGGTTCAGATTAAGTACACTGGTATTGGGTTTAAAAACGATACAAGAGTTTTTTTTTTCTGTGGTGGTTGCCCAACGGAGTCCTAAGTCAAAGACTTGTCAGGACCTCAGGAGCGGGAGTGTATTTAAGTGTGTGTAAAGTGTTCCATGGCTTTGTTCCTTCCAAACCTCCTCGCCGTTTAAGGAGAAGCAGTGTCGAATTTTATCCTCAACACTCAAGGGTGCCTGAAGTCGATACCGACCACCCCCGAGAAAAATCCCGAGCGTGGTTCGAACCGACGACCATGCGATTGCAAGGCCGACCCCTTACCACTTGGACTGTTCAGGCGTCACAAGTTAGACTTGTTAAAAAGGGTTTTAATGATAGAGGACAAAAACCAGAGAAATATTAGGGTAGGCATATTTATTTCCTCTTTTTCTTTTTTGTTTTTTCATTTTTTATTGAAAAAATATTATTCAAGGTTAAGTGTAAGAATGGAGATGTAGTTTTTCTACTACCCAAACTTCGCCTTGCGATTTTCAACGGGAACATGTAATTTCTGAGTTACTCTTTATTTATTGAACACTATATGTATATATGCTGTGTTATTTTCTTTTCTAAGAGTAATTAAATTTAAACGAAAAGGATACACACGTTGAATTTGTTTTATTTTGATGTATGATTTTTCTTTTGGCTTTTGGTGCCACATTTCTAGTATGTTTATATAACTGGGTCCCTTAGAGTTCTAAAAATTAAACTTTCATTACAATATTTCTTGTACTTATATCTTTATTTTGTTAAAATGCAGAGTATACGTAACCTGGAAGACGATGCCATGAGTCTCGACTCCCCAAACACAGCAAATTGGCTGAAAGCCAAGTTCGTTGAGCTTTTTGGGGAAGATTCCGATACAGAGGCCATGCCTGATGTCCATCCACCACCTGCTAGGCCTGCGTTATCGATGCCTGAGGTCCCGAGCACATCGGTCAGGGAGGTTGGGTTGCCAGATCTTCAAACCCCTGCCCTGCAGCAGATGGAGGCTGCTGAGTTCGAGGAAGCAGTCAAAAAGCTTCCTCGTGTGTTCCTTAAAGAACACGAAGAGGCAACAAGCGGCGATATCTGTTGCACCTTCCTGATGGGGCGAAAGTAAAGATGTTGAAGGTGGAGGCACTTCGTTTGGGCTTAATTGGATGGCCTAGGAAGAACTAAATTAATTTCCATACTCTTACAGTATACTGAATCGCATTTGTTAAGTTAATTTTCATGAATTTTTAATTTTAATTTTGTATTTTAGGGTTAAGTTTCTTTTGGGACATGTTTTTGTGAGCTTATTTCCCTATATAAGTGGGATAATTTTTCAGTAGATTTAAGTCTTCCTTGGTCTGTGACAGTGAAAACATCTTCTAGAAATGGTAAACAGTTTGAAATTTATTAATATTATTGTTGTTGATTTTGAGTTAAACACACATTCATGTATTTAACGTATCATATTCAGAGAGAATTCTCATTCAACCTGGTATGATTAGATCTGTTGTTAACAAGGACGACAGGGAATAATTACCTGCCGATTTGTGATAACAGAGTTATAAGTTTTACCTCAAACACACACATTTTTCGTATCTAACGTAACATACACAGAGAGAATTCTCATTCAACCTGGTATGATTAGATTCGTTGTTAAGAAGGATGACACGGAATAATTACGTATTGCCTTTTGATGACGAAGTTAGATTGTATAATCACAAACACATTTTGGTATTTAACGTTACCATAGTCAGAGAAGATGTCTTTATCTAACTTGATATGGTTAAGATTTGTTGTCGGCAAATACGAAATGGAATAAATACATTGAGTATTTGTTATAACGGATCCAAAATACACACTGAATTTCAACAAACCCCAATTTGCTTATTAAATAATAATTCAAAACAACACACATTTCATTCTTTGCATTCAACAATTTTTAGAAATTTTGGGGACACGGAACAAGGTATTATTTACCTTAACGGTCACTAAAAATATAACAAACCTGTTTGTTCATGATGAATGAGAGGTAGAGTTTACTAACTTCAATTCGTCGTGGCAAATTTAGATTATAATTTTTATGTACCATTTGCATTTTATGATAACTTGGTTATGTGTATATCGTTTGACATTTCATGTATAACTTCAATACTACCAACAATATATTTTGTCACTAAGATAATCGATTTTTACTTACCCCAGTTACCACATTGTTCACAAATTTGCACAAAACAATTCAATAAATGTTTACAGAGTTTCAATGCTATTTTAAATTACTTCATTACGTAGGAACTTGTTTAATAATTCAATCAATAGGCCCTGAGATCAAAATTATTTCAAAAAGGTTATGTGCCAATACCACAGCAATATGTACCTATTGAAATAAAGAGATATTATTATTATTATTATATAATTGCAAAAAATAAAAAAATGTTTCAGGAGATTAAAGCAAAAATTAAAAAAAATTAATCAAAACCATGTGAAATTTAAATTATCAGCTATAATCCATTCACGATCTTTTTAGACTCAGAGTAGGCCATGTTAGGGTGACACTTTTGTTGGTACCTCCAAGTGAATATGTTCCATTTTAATTTGATGGTTATATTTTTAAAAACTGACACCAAAAAATATTGATGATTTTGAGCATTTTGACTTAGTATTACAAAGTCACAAGTAATTTATTTGTTTTAATGCTATTATTTTACTTTCTTCATGCCAACGTAGAGTAGAAGAAGCAATATAGTCGATGGGACTGACGTTAAAGTGTCAGAATTTTACATTTGTCACATTTTGAGTTCTATCAAAATCCATGTACGTAACTTGACGAAAAAAAAAGCATGGCCCTCTAGAGTCTAAATAGGTCGTGAACAATGTATAGTTGTTGTTCCCAGTAGAAGGGTTCCATTTCAGGTAGTATACAAATTAAAGGAGGAACTAGATCAATTAACTCAATTACAAATAATTGAGAAAGTTAAGAAAAACCTACTGAATTTGTTAATCCAATTACAATAGTAAGGAAACCAAAAGGAGACATTAGAATCTGTTTAGATCCTCAACAATTAAATAAGTCAATTATTCGCGAAAGATATGAATGTTTCCTCTACTTAAGTAAAATACTCTACTTTGGTGTACACTATCGTACAAGACTACGGAAGTGTGACCTACTGCATTAGTGTTAACTGTGATTGAAGTCGCCGATTTTCCACTCTTTTAGTAATATACTAAATTAGTTTGAGTTTCTCTTGGTTGGTGCTCGTCACCCTATAGATACAACTATATCGCCCACATCTAGATGGTTTGATGTAAGAGGGTGTCATCAGAAAACATTTAACTTTGATGAATGAAGCGGTATTGCTGTTGACATACTGCCAAACTCAAAGCCTATTGATTGTTTTTTACTGTTCCTAACTAATGATATATTCGAACTCATGGTTGCTGAAACAAATAAAAATGCCGAACAAACAATTAGTAAAGGACAATACACTCAATCCAGTCGTCTGCACCACGGATATCAACGACAGTCGAAGAAATGAAGAAATTTATGGGTCTTTTATTATGGATGGGCTTAGAGCGATATCCATCAATTCATAATTACTGGAGTCGTGATAAGATTATATAAGAACGAAATTGGTCCTTCATGTATGCCGAGAAATAGATTTGAAATGTTACTGCGTTTTTCTAACAACATAACGCAAAGGTTAACGCCAGGAAAATACAATAAGTAAAATAAATAATAAAATAAGACCGAAACGTACGTCGACAGTTACTTTTCCTTGCCAGCTAAGCCGCTATTTACTTCTTTTACTTATTTTCTAACAACGCGGCAGCGCCAGAAAATGATCGTATTTTTAAACTACGTCATCTTCTTGAAATGTTACTCAAAAATTATAAAGAAATTATGAAGCCTAATATCCAAATAGCTGTAGATAAGAGCATGGTGCCATTTAGAGATCGCCTCAAATTTAGACAATACATTCCAGGAAAATGCCACAAATACGGAATAAAACTGTTTAAAATTGTTAGAACCGAGTAGATAGTTTGCCCCGTAGAGCAACCCGTACGGAAGTCGCTACCTGAACTACCCTTAGAGCGTCGTCCGTACGGCCAGTTCTTACGACCGACGTTGTCGCGTTTACACGTGTTTCATAGCACCGAAATATATCTATTGTCATCTTGTTCCGTTGGTGTGTGTTTTATTTCTTGCGACCCTTACGGCACTCATATATCATCGCAAGAGGTTATGGGCCCAGTATCGCGAAGCGAAAGTGCCGCGTGAACACACAAAAAAAAAACACAAGTGATCGTTTTTAGGTTAGCGTAAACGCGAACACGTGTTTTCCAACCAGTGCAGAAATGAGTTCCGCGAGTGCAGTTCGAATCGAACCACTAAACAAAGAAAATTACGACACGTGGAAGATTCAAATCGAAGCGCTCTTAGTTAAAAATGACGCGTGGAACTACGTAAACGGTTCAATTGCAAAGCCGGAAGCTGACGCCAACAATCCGGCCTCTGTGGCTGGCGAGACAGCGTGGACGGAAGCGGACAATAAGGCCAAGTCGGATTTAATCCTCTCGATAAAACCTTCGGAGCTAAAACAGGTAAAGGGCTGCGTGACCTCGCATGATGTGTGGTTGAAGTTGGAAAAAATATATCAATCAAAAGGCCCGGCGCGAAAAGCAACACTGCTGAAGCAATTAATGCTACAAAAAATGCAGGAAGGTGACGACATACGCGAACATACCAGGAACTTCTTCGACGCGGTAGACAATTACAAGAAATGGAGGTCAGCATAAACAACGACCTGCTTGCCATCATGCTGCTATACATTCCGGGAAGCTTCGAAAATTTCAGGTGCGCGATCGAATCGCGTGACGAGTTGCCGTCACCGGAAACGTTGCGAATTAAAATCGTGGAGGAAAACGACGCTCGTAAGAACGCGGACAATCGCGGAGCCGCGCAAAACGCGATGGCGGCCGAAAGATTTTTCAACAAGAAAAATATTAAAAAGAAAAGCCATAGCGGAAAAAGTGATCACGAAAAGGCGTTCAAGTTTCGGTGTCACAGATGTCGCGAAATCGGGCATAAAGCGGCCGATTGCAAAAGCAAAAGGCCAGTTGCGAACCAGTCGGAGGATGTGAGTTTCTTCGCGTCACCGGAAACGATTGCGTGCAACGTCTGTCCTGAAAAGAATAAGCCGAGCGACAGAAAGTGGTGCATCGATAGTGGTTGTTCGTCGCCCTTATGCCGCGACATAAGTGATTTCGCTTCGATCGAGACACGCAAACGCGGCAAACTTAATCTCGCGAGCGCGCGAACGCGGATATACAGGCCAAAGGTATCGCGACGCTTGTTGCCAACGTCGACGGAGCAAGCCAGACGGTACGGTTTACGTACCGGATTTGCGATCGAACCTCATATCCGTCGGAAAGATCACCAGTAGGGGTTTTAGTGTCCTCTTTAAGGATAAAACGGCGGAAATAATCGACCCGCACGGAAAGGTGACGCTTCTGGCTGATCGCGTTGACAACTAATACTACATCCGTACCGGAAGGGGAGCCGAGCGCGAAAACATCGCAGAAGAAAACTTCGGGCAAGAAGAGCCTGAAGGAATGGCATAATCTCCTTGGACACCTTAACACCAAAGACCTGCGCGAAGCCGCTGAAAATGGAACGATTCGGGGATTAGACATCGACGAGTCGAGCGAAGACTTCCAGTGCGAAGTTTGTCCTAAGGAAAAGATCTGTCGCCCCCCTTTCCCAAAGAAGTCGGAGAGAAGGACGAATGTTGCAGAAATCATCCATTCCGACGTATGCGGTCCCATGCGGGTACCGTCTAATGGAAAGGCACGCTATATCGCCACGTTCATCGACGATTACTCGAGATGGTGCGAGGTAAGATTTTTAAAGAACAAAAGCGATATTTGTAGGGAGTTCGAGAGCTTTAAAGCCCTTGTGGAAACATAGCGAGGAAAAAGAGTGAAGTGTTTTCAGTCCAACAACGGGAAAGAGTTCGTCAACGGCAAATTCGACCAATATTTGAGGGATCAAGGAATCCAGCGTCGTCTAACTGCAGTCTATAACCCGGAACAGAACGGAGTAGCCGAGCGGAGAAATCGCACTCTTGTGGAGACGGCCAGGTGCCTTCTGATCCAGTCCGGACTGCCAGCCTCTTTTTGGGCAAAAGCGGTGCATACCGCGAACTACATACGCAACCGGAGCCCCACGAGCAAGTTAGGCGGGAAGACACCGTTCGAAGCTTGGTTCGGAGAGGCCCCCGACGTCGCGGAATTCAAGAGGTTCGGTCAAGGAGTCTACTGCCTCGATAGGTCCCCGAACAAAGGCAAGTTCGAACCGCGATCCCGGAGAGGTGTGTTCGTAGGGTACCCTGAGGGATCGAAGGCGTACAGGATCTGGATACCGAACGAGAAGAAAGTGGAGGTCACCAGAGATGTGAAGTTCCTGCAGGACCCGTCGCCATCTCCGACAAACAATTTCGAGGACTTCTACTACGAGGAAACTACTCCAAGAGGAGTACCTGGCGCACCCACGGACACTGAAAACGACACGAGCGACCACGATTCACACCTGGAGATCGACTTGAGTCTCAGCCATGGTCCTCGCGTCGGGGACCGAAGGATATCCGAAGGTCCGGGGGATGTTCCGGTGGAGGAATTCGTCCGTGATCCCCACGATACCGACCACGCGGAAGCCCCACGCCAGGAGGCCAGGCGCGGCCGCGGTAGGCCTCGGAAGATTCTGACCGGACGGCCCGGGAGACCTAGAAAGGAATACTTCTCGTCCAACGATGAACGAGGTGAGATTGTTGAGTTTGCATTTCTAACCGAAATTCCCGTAGATCAGGCCTTGTCAAGTCCAGAGTCATCTGAGTGACTGGATGCGATGGCCAGCGAAGTGGAGTCCATCCTGAGGAACGACACGTGGGATATCGTGGACAGACCGGAGGGTCGAGAAGTTATCGGCAGTCGGATAGTATTGCGCAACAAGTATGCGCCCGATGGAGAGTTGGAGAGACGAAAGGCCAGGGTAGTCGCGCGTGGCTTCTCACAGAGGCCCCGAACGGATTTTCAGGAGACCTACGCGCCCGTCGCGCGCCTAAAGTCGATTCGATTGGCAGTCGCCCTGGCAGCACATCGAAAAATGTCGATGCGTCAGTTCGATGTCGCAACGGCGTACCTGAACGGAGTTCTGGAGGACGAAGTATACATGGAGATACCTAACTTCGTGGAAGATGTTCTCCAGCGCATCATTGACGCCAAGGTCGCGGATAGTAACGTTGTGCGTCGAGCTGAAAGGATGAAAGAACAGCTTGCCGACGACAAGGTCTGCCTGATGAAGAAGGCCTTGTATGGACTTCGCCAGGCGGGTCGTGTTTGGCACAGACGTCTGGATCGCGAACTCCGTAGCCTCGGAGCGACGCCATCCGAATCGGACCCCTGCGTCTACTTGAAGGGCAAGAAAGACCGACAGATGGTCATCGTCATCTACGTAGACGATATCCTGGTCATGTCGCGGAGTGATACCGACATCGCCGATTTCGGAGTACACCTAAGAAGGTCATTCGAGGTAAATGACCTTGGCCCACTAAAACACTTTCTAGGAATGAATTTCGTCAAAGATCGAGACACCATACGAATGAGCAGGCGGGTTACATCAAGAGTGTCCTGAAACGATTCGGAATGCAGGACTGTAATCCCGTGGCGGTACCACTTGACCCGAACACTAGTTTGTCCAAGTCAGAGCCCTGGACCGAAGCCGATGGTAGCAAGCCGCCATATCGCGAGCTTGTAGGAGCCTTAACGTATCTGTCCGTCACGACCCGGCCGGATGTATCACATGCCTGTTGAGCCAGTACAGCAACTCCTTCGGAAGAGAGCATTGGGCGGCCGCCAAGCGCGTCCTGCGCTAGCTCAAGGGGAGCATGCAGCTCAGTATCGTCTTCGGCTCGCAACAAAGCAGCCTAATTGGTTATGCCGACGCAGATTGGGCCGGAAGTCCGGATGATAGGCGTTCGTTTACCGGTTACGCATTTTCCTGGAATGGGGGAATCGTTGTATGGGAGTCAAGGAAGCAGAAAACCGTCGCGCTTTCTTCGACCGAATCCGAATATATGGCCTTAGGGGATGCAGCGAAGGAGGCGGTGTACCTACGTCGATTCCTCTCAGAAATCGGGGACGTGGATCTTAGAACGGTAACCATACTCAATGACAACCTGGGTGCGCAGAAGTTGGCCGAGAACCCAGTGTTTCACGGACGCACGAAGCATATTGACATACGCCACCACTTCGTGCGCGAGTTATTGGAATCTGGGCAGATCGACGTCGGACATGTGCCAACCGGAGATATGCCGGCAGATGTGCTGACGAAGCCACTGTCAAAGCCTAGCCTAGCACTGGAGGTGCTTAGATCTTCTGGGCATCGTCAATTGCTGAGCTGCGACTACCGGTTTGTGTTGAGGGGGAGTGTTAGAACCGAGTAGATAGTTTGCCCCGTAGAGCAACACATACAGAAGTCGCTACCTGAACTACCCTTAGAGCGTCGTCCGTACGGCCAGTTCTTACGACCGACGTTGTCGCGTTTACACGTGTTTCATAGCACCGAAATATATCTATTGTCATCTTGTTCCGTTGGTGTGTGTTTTATTTCCTGCGACCCTTACGGCACTCATATATCATCACAACAAAAATGTATGGAAGTAATGGTCACACATATTCTGTAATGGCTTACGAGGGCAAGCATGATACTGTACAACACGACCTTTCCACTCATGTAGTTATGGAGTTGTGCAAAGATTATCGTGATAAAGGAAGAATTTTAGTGACAGACGATTTATACACTAATGTACCTCTTACCCATGAGTTATTGCGTAGAAGAACTTACACGGTTAGAAATAACAGAAAAGGACTACGACAAGAAGTAATTTCGGTTAAACTAGGGAAAGGCGTTAGTGTGGAACGAGAAAATGAAGATGTCATCATAGTAGCTAAATGGCGTGACAAGCGTGAAGTTCTAGTTTTGTCCGCGTATCATATTTTAGAAGTAGTGAACACTAGTAAAAAAATAGAAAAGGAGAGGAAATTCATAAACATAAAATTTATTTTGGATTACAATGGTCGCAAGGCAGGGATTAATTTGTCTGATCAATTATCGAGTTATTTGACTCCTGTCCGAAAGTCTATACGATGGTACCACAAACTGGCTACAGAGGTAATTTGTGGAACGATCGTTGTAAATGCATTTATTCTGTATAAGATACTCAACCCAAACGTACGAAACTTAACGATTACAAAATTTCGAGAACAGCTTGTAAATTCTCTTTTATTTCTCGACAATGTTCCGAATCTACTAGTAAATGCCACCAGAAAACGAAAGCATCAGCTGGAGAGAACTATAGAAAATTGTAACCGAAACAGAAAAATTAGAAAAAGATGTAACATGTGTTACAACAGATTGACGACTACCAGCGGTGGCAAAGAAGCAGCCCCAAAGTTAGAAGTTAGCCCCAAACGCGTCCACATTTTGTTCAAGATGTGAAGGAAAACCATTCATGTGCTTGGATTGTTATAACAAACACAGCAGAGGTTAGATTAGCTTTACATACGAAATGTAGTATTGCGTTCATGTTTCATTAAAATAAATCTCTATACATTTTCATATTATTTTTTTTTGCATTAGAATTAAAATAAAGTTACTGTAAATGATTTTTATTTTGACTCGTTTAGGAATTCTAAGGTATTCATCCAAACATCTATGAAGTACTAAAGTTAATAATTTAGAAACTCAATTAGAAACTTTTTTTAAAGTTTGTAAAAATGACCGCCCGCGGAACACATGGCCTAACGGTAATGCACTCGCTGATCGCCACATGCTGACTCCTACACAGCAATTTATTAAAATAAGCTTGGCGTTTAACGCTTTTTGCGCACAAGTTAAACACGCATGGCATATGCGTGTTCCTACGCAATACAGGGATATTCACATAAACCGTTCGTTAAAAGTTTTCAAGGTTGCAGTTCACGTAGATATTTGAAATTTAAGGAGCAAGGGTTTTCCGTGGAGATCTCTTTAAATAAAATAAAATTGCCTTTGTATCACTTCCGGTACAACCGGAAGTGATACAAAGGCAATTTTATTTTATTTAAAGAGATCTCCACGGAAAACCCTTGCTCCTTAAATTTCAAATATCTACGTGAACTGCAACCTTGAAAACTTTTAACGAACGGTTTATGTGAATATCCCTATATAGGGTGACTTGAAAAACTTGAAAGGATTTTAACGAAATTTTCATCTGTAACAAGGTAGATGATGAAACTGCATTAATAGTTAACAGAAACGCAGAAGAAATATTTTAGTTATAACAAATTTTTTTCTAGTTTAATTGTTTCGTTCATAAATTTACCAACTGGAAGTTGCAGCTGGTGCATACGAATTTGGGTGTGCACTCAGTGTGCACTATGTATTGCTTGTTCTCTGTTTATGTGTGTTAGACAAAGCTAGCGTTCAGCGAGTATATCTAGTGCGCACCCAAATTCGTACCACCAGTGGGGCTGAGTTGCAGATTTTTTTTCTTTCCATATACATTTTAGACGGACTATATTATCACATCCATGCAATACAAGTTTTTTTTACATTATATGAAAAAAACCTCTTTCATCACAAAAATCCGATCTTCAAATTATAACAAAAATTTCAAATTTTCTTTACAGGTTTCGGATTCCGTCAAGTAAACCTAACTGAAGTGAATAACATTATTAGTAACATTGCAAAAGTTGCCGTCGACATTACGAAAACAATTACAGATTCACTCGCCGTAAAGAATTTTTTGAATTGGATCATATTGGGAAATTTGGCTTTGCATTACACCAATGCAGGAGCGCTCGATCCAAACTGCAATAAGATTATAATCGAGCCGGTGTGTCCCAACGAAAACATTACATTTTGGCTATATACAAAGTAAGTATTAAATTGTTATCATTACAATTTTTACTTCATTTAATTATAATAATATCCAATAGTTTATGTCGCGACATCCTGCGGCAAATATTTGACCCAACCTTGTATGAGCATGGCCAGCTCCATTAACATTCACTGACGTGTATGTATGGTCGTTTCAATTCGCCTAAAATTTGGTTCCGAGAAAGCATGCCAAGGAGTACTCCCCTCAGCGCTCCCTATTAAAGGTACTACAAAACTACTGACAGTAACGTAATGACGACTGCAATTACTTAAAAACTCACAATTGGCGCTGAGGGGAGTACCCGTCAACATTTTGGAAAGTCGAATTGAAACGGCCATACATACACGTCAGTGAATGTTAATGTAGCTGGCCATGGTATGAGAACTAACAAAAAATAAACATTTTAAGTAGCAACATCTTTCGATCGCTTTTTGACCTGACATTGCAGTAGGATTGACAAATTGAAGCCAGTTCGCTACATAATAAGTCATCCCATGCAAGGCGGCCGTGCTTGCTGCAATGTCATGTCAAAAAGCGATCGAAAGATGTCGCTACTTAAAATGTTCATTACTTTCACATCGCATTGGCGAATAACCTAGGACAGATCGGTTTGGTTTGCAGTGGAGTTCTCGAGCTACGGTTCTGCTGACGAAGGCCCAAGTAGGCCTGAAACAGCTGTACAGAGTCTGCTCGAGGAATCCGCTGTAATCAAAACCGATTTGCACAATTTTTTTTTAACAAAAAATAGTAACCAGTTTGCTGCTTAATAAGTCTTCCACACAAGACGGTCAAGTTTGCTGTCAGAGCATATTAAAAAGTTTAAAAATTTGTTTCGAGAAAAGTGTTGATTCCAACTTGTTCTTACATCGAGACCTGTTAGATAACCGCGACTCGCAGAATCCTCCCCTGTTTCTTTGAGAACCAATCATTTAACAAGTCATCAAAGGGCTCTCCAGCCTGTGTAAATAACCCAAACAATTCCTGTTATGTGTGTGGTGAATTTACAATTCGTCGACACAGGAAAAAAATTACACCATTTACAGGAAAAGCGTACACAGCTTATTTTGGTTTGGCCAGGGTGTACAAAATACCCAACTGATCCGAAATAACCTGGACAGTGCTCTCAAATTGTCTCGGCTTTGCAGATGATCGTTCGCAACAATCACAGGAGATTTTAATGTAAACTCACTTGTACGTTGAAGGTATTGGTACAAATACACAAACAGCTAAAATAAACAACTGCTCTAATTACACACACAATATAATTACAATTGTCACAAACAGGTTAATTATATGCGACAGAAGGTCGCCGAATACACTACGTCTAAAACAACTCAAAAATGTTGTACCTGAGTGTACAGTTAATACTATACAGGATGTCGCTAAATTCCGTGGACATGGCTTAACCACAGATTCCTGGGCTCAATATAAGATGATTTAACCCCACTTATCTTTATCCAAAAGTACTTCGTTAAGTCGGTATTCTGCTTCAAAGTTGTTGAAAAAAAAATTAATTTTTCTTGTAACAAAAGAACGCTTGAATTAATTTGGGTGATATTTGGTACGATGATCAATAGTAAGGTAAGTCACATTTTCAAATGGTTTGAGTAAATTACGTTGGATCCTATGATCCAAGATTGAGAAACAACGTGAGAAACAAGATTACCGCTGTACAAATATTGCAATAACTCTCTTGAAGCTAGGAAGGTAACATTAATTAGTCAATTTTTGAATGAAGCATTCATTAGGAAACTTTTTTTAATCTTTGCAATTTTTGATATTTCTTACGATTTAGTCACAAAATAGAAAAATCCAAGAGGTTGCAGCGTTTCTTATTGAAAACAGGTACACTATAATAGGCTGCATAGAAAAATAAATACCTGCTACATGCATAATTTTTTTTTTTTTTTTTCATTAAGAGAGAACTTTTTTTTCATCTTTGCAACTTTTGATACTTGTGTTACAATTTTGGTCACAAATTGGAAAAAATAGCCATTTGGATTTTTTCTATTTTTTGACTAAACCATAACAAGAGTCAAAATTTGCAAAGACGCAAAAACGTTCACTAATGAATGACTCTTTCTAAAAATAAAATAGTTATCCATATAAAAAGTATTTGTTCTTCATGTATGGGCTACTTTTTTCAATAAGAGGCCACTTAGATTTTTCTACTTTATGACTAAACCGTAAGAAGTATCAAAAATTACAAAGACACAAAAAAGTTTCCTAATGAACGCTTCTCTCTAAAAACTTATTATCTAAAATTATCTTCATAACATCCAAAAAGTTATTGCGAAATCTGTGCTATGGTAACTCTGTTTTCCACACTAGCTGTCTACTCCAAATTAGTAAAACCATCTGAAAATGTGACTTATGAGATACTCATGCCAAATATAATACAAATTGGTTCAAGCGTTCTTTTGTTATAAGAATAATTAACTTTTTTTTTCAATAACTTTGAAACAGAATACTGACTTAACGAAGCAATTTTGGAAATAGATAAATGAGGAGCTTTTTTTCAAAACGCAATTTCTGCAATATTTTCGCTATTGAGTTAGAGATGGCATTGCCATCGTTAGGCACAAAGCTATGTATTTACACCAAATTCTACTTTCAAAACGCATTTTATCGATACTAAAAACACATCTAAAGTTTGGTTTTTTTTTCAAAACGCAATTTCTATGCAATATTTTATTTTCAAAGTGCAATATCTACAGATTGCTGTCAGATTGTGCTTCTGTTCGTCTTGTTTTTATTTTATCTTGTTTTACTATAAGTTACTGAGTGTTGATACACATGGAAAACAATTGTGAGACAGTTACTGTGTCGGATAGAACTGATGGAAGCAGGAAAAAACAAAAAACACTGCATAAAATACAGAGAGCTAAAGAATTACGGTAAGTGCTGTCAAGTGACGTTAGCTTTTCAATTGTTGAGATTACTTTGATATTGTAGATATGGGGATCATATGAATAATGCTTTAGACGACTTTGAGAGACCGTGCAATCACGATAAAAACGCATGGAGGTGCAATCAGGTAACAAACAATGATGTTCAACACGCAAGAAAAAAATTCTTTCAACCGAACAAAATTGTACAGAATCGAAAGCTATCGCTAATATCCGTGACCAATCCAAAACGTAATGTGCCTAAATATAAACCAACTGCCAGACCACAGAAACATACAAAACAAATTAAATATAAAATACGAAAGACTGATAAAACATTAGTAAACGTGTGCCAGAAATTTTTTTACACTGCTTTAAGATTACTGCCAGAAGAGTAAACACGATTGCAGAGTTTGCACGCACAGGGCAAGACATAAAAGAAAACAGGGGTGGTGATCGCAGATCACAGAAAAATATAGTGAAAAACACTGCTGTAAAGAATTTTATTGGAAAATTGAAGGCAAGGGAGAGCCATTACAACAGATCCAAGTCTAAAAGACTTTACTTGCCATCAGAATTAAGTATTTCCAAATTATGGAAAATATATAATCAAGAAAATGGCAACCTTAAAGTTAGTTATCCATATTTTTATAAAATATTTTGTAATAACTTTAATATAGGATTTGGAAATCCTGCCACTGACACGTGCAGTTTGTGTTCTCGTTTGAGGAACAAACTCAAAAGATACAAGCTTCAAAATAAACCTACCTTGTCCGTGATGGTTGATTTGCGTATACATAGGCTTCGAGCAAAACAATTTCATCTTTATATGAAGGAAAATTTAGAGGACACAATATCATTTTGTTTTGACATGCAACAAGTGCAACCATTACCTAAGCTGCCTATATCAGAGGCATATTATTTGAGGCAGTTATCATTTTACAATCTATGCATCACTGATTTAAATTGTCAGCAACCTATTTTTTATGTATAGACAGAAAATGAAGCTAGCAGGGGAGCAAATGAAGTATCCTCTGCTATTAGCGAATTTATAAATAATTTGGAAATACCAGACCATATCAATACTCTACGGTTCTTTTGCGACGGTTGCGCCGGGCAAAATAAAAATTGTTATGTAGTACACGCTATGTGTTTGTGGCTATACAATAATGCATCAACAACTTTAAATAATATAACTATTATATTCCCCGTTAAGGGACACTCGTTTTTGCCAGCTGATCGTGTGTTTGGACAAGTGGAAAAAAAGTATCGTAAGATGAGTGAAATAATTTTAAAAGAAGATTATGAAAAAGTGCTGGGCGATATAGGAGAGGTAAGAAAAATTGGAACAAACTGGACGCTTTTTGATATAAAAAAAATGAGCGATACCAATTGCAAGAAGCTATTAGGTATCAGTACAATGAAGAGAATATTCATCAAGAAAGAAGTGAATGGGAAAGACAAAACTAAAGTTGTTAAAGTTAAAATGGAAGAAAACTACAGAAGTGACGATGTATCTAAGACATTCACAACTATCATGAAGAAAGGAGTAAAAATGAATGGAATACGAACAAATCCACTACCACTCAAGAACCATGTGAAAGAAGAAAAGTTGAAAAATATCAAAACACTGTTACACCAATATGATGAAGAATGGGAAAGTGATGAGAAATTTACATTTTATAAGAATCTGCTGGCAACACTAGAAAACCAAAACCAAACCAATAACCAAGAAGTAGAAGAAGAAGACTGTGACTGTGAAGAAGACCGTGGTGTTAGAATTTGAGATTCAACCATCTAAAACATTCACATCTTTGTTAGGTTGGGAGTTATAATTTATAATATAGTATTTTTATTTTTTTCTATATTTTGTGTTACTTTATAGTAATAAAGTTTATATTTCAAAATGCAATATCTGCAACTTATTATTTTCAAATCGCAATTTCTTAAGTTTTTCTGTTCAAAACGCAATTTCTTTTTTTTTCTTTAGCGTATTTTTCTTAATTGAAATTTATCTCTGCCCACAATAATTTTATATCCGTAGATACGTATTTCGGCAGCTAAGCTGCCATCTTCAGTACAATTTAATATTTATTTATTTTTGGCGATTTGTGCATATATATATATATATAGGTGCATACATATGCATATATAGGTATATAATTTCTTTTCAGGGATAAATTCAAGCGGTATCAAATAACAGGGAATTAAATGCTTACAGAAGTTCTTTATTCGGGAGAATAAGAACCGCTTTCGGTTATTAGACCAATACTCATTTCCGTTTTATTTGATTTGCATTTTTGGTAGGTTTTGACTGTTAATATTATTGTGGGCGGAGATAATTTTCAATTATTTCTTAAACCACAGTCTCTCTTTTGCTAATTTTTAGTGTTAATTTTGTTATTTTTAGATAGTTTTAGTAGTATAGATAATATGATCAGGTAGGTAGGTAGGTAGCTGTTAGATTTCAATGTAGTTTTATATAAATATTAAATTGTACTGAAGATGGCAGCTTAGCTGCCGAAATACGTATCTACGGATATAAAATTATTGTGGGCAGAGATAAATTTCAATTATTCCTTAAACCACAGTCTCCTTTACTATTTTTAGTTTATCATGGCTTCTCGGTCTAAGGAGTTAAATTTATTTAATAAGATTAGCACTAAGATTTGGAAAATTGGTGCAGATATTTCTTTTCTGAAAACATGTAAATCAAAAAACGTTTTTCCTAAATTTATTAATTTAAAATTTAATAGTAAATCGAAATTTCAAAATGCAATTATGCAAAGTGCAAAATTGAAGTGGCTCAATTTGGAAATCAAATATTTGTATCAAAAACGTAGTAAATTAGAAATAGAAAAATATCAGCTTCATTTAAAGCTTACCAAGAATTTAAGTGATGCCGAACATATAGATTGGATGTTGTTCTACAACAAAATGCAGGAGGTAATTTCTCATAAAATGAAGAATATTAATATTACACAACGTAAAAAACTCAAAGCCTTATTACCACCTGCACCTGTCGCAGAAAAAGATCCTATAAATGAAAACATAGTTGTTGATCAATCTTCTGAACATCTCAATGATACAGAAATAGCATTTCTAAATAGAGGTTTAAAATTTAATTTGCCATATCGTAAACCACCGACCACGGATATTGTTGCGAGTATTGAAAGCGCGATTAGTTCTTTGGATGAAAATAACAAAAACTACATTAGAAATGCTTGCAAAATACAACTTGAAAACAATTTAAATAATTCAATACAATCTGTACCACATAATGAATATTATAAAATCATTGAGGGGTTAAGAAAGAAAAACTGTTTCTATTTAAAAGCCGACAAAGGTAATAAGATTGTGATTTTAGATAAATCCGATTATTATGAAAGGGTAAACAACCTAATAAATAATGGTCCGTACAAGAAACTACCCCGAAATCCGTTGCCAAAGTTAATTAAAGCTGTCAAAGACACGATAAAAGAATGTCCCAATCTTATTACTAAACAAAATATATATAACATTAATATATCTAACCCCACTGTACCCAAATTGTACGTCCTTCCCAAAATACACAAGCCAGGTAACTCGGTGAGACCAATCGTGTCCGGTATAAACTCACCCACTTACTCTCTTTCCAAATGGTTGAATAGTGAGCTCAGTGCACTTCCCAATCCTCAAGATAATTTTTCGGTAAAAAACTCAATGGAGTTTATAAATAAGATTAAAAATGTTTCTTTACAAGAAGGGGAAATCCTGATCTCTTTCGATGTTCAATCGTTATTTCCCAGTGTGCCCATACCTGAAACGCTGACTTATTTGCGGGAACTACTGACTGTTAATAATGTAGATAAAGATAGGTTGGAGGAATACGTCAGGCTCACATCTCTTTGCATGTCTCAGAACTGTTTTCAAATAAATGGTGAGTTTTTTGAACAAGTTCAAGGGACCGCAATGGGAAACTGTTTGTCACCGTTTTTGGCCAATTTATTTATGAGTAAATTCGAAAATGACGTAAGAGTTGATTATCAGTATTTTCCAAGAATTTGGTTGCGTTATGTTGATGACATTTTTGCAGTTTTTGATACCAAGAAATGTAATTTGGAAGATTTTTTAAAAAAATTAAATTCAAAATTTGATAGCATTAAATTTACATACGAAAAGGAAGAAAACGGTGCGATTCCCTTTTTAGACACTCGTGTAATTAGAAACAGCAAAAATGAATTAGAAATCGACATTTATCGTAAAGATACAAATACTAGCCGGTTTATAATTAACGAATCACAACATTCTGTACAACACAAACTCGCGGCTCTAAATTTTTTAGTAAATGGATTACTCTCATTTCCACTTACTAAATTCCGATATGATAAAGAACTTAAATATATTAAGAATGTTGCGGTTCATAATGGTTATACTCCCCAAATAGTAGATAATATAATTAGGAAGATTAGCCATAGGAAACAAGTCCAAAATTCTAGCACTCTAACGGCAACTTCATCTCTAGAAAAATTTGTTAAAATGCCGTTTGATGCACTTTACACTAAAGGTTTAAATTATATTTTTAAAACTCAAAACTTACGATTAGCTTTTTCTACTAACAATACTATAAAGAATTTATTGGGAAACCCGAAAGATAAAGTTGATGTTGAACAGAAATCTGGAATTTATGAAATTAAATGTAATGAATGTGCTAATAAATATATTGGACAAACAAAAAGAAATATATTAACACGTTTTAAGGAACATTTAAGTCACTATAGGTACAATAGGTTTGAGAAATCAAGTGTTGCCCAACATATTTACAATACTGGACACAGTATTATTAAAGATAATTTAAAACTCATTAAGGCGGTATCAAATAATAGGGAATTAAATGCTTACGAAAGTATTTTTATTCAAAAAAATAAAAACAATTTAATGAATTCAGATAATGGACCAATACCTAGTTCCGCATTTTTTGATTTACTCTAATTTTGTAGGTTTTATATACGGATTTATTATTATTATTATTATTATTATTATTATTTTAATGTATATATATATATATGTATGTGTATGTGTGTGTGTTTGAGTCAGAAATCGACCACAAGATGTCGCTTTTGTTAGGTCAAAAATCAGCCACCAGATGTCGCGACCTAAATTTTATATAAAGGGGTGTTAGAGACAGTTAAGCGCATTTGCACTGGATATGTGATAAGGAGAGGATTCTCCGAGATAAATATCGTGAAGTGCTCTTAACTTGTGGTGTGTGGGTGTGACCTGCTTTTATCTGTAGCTTGTTTTTTGGCGATTTGTGCATATATATATTTTTATTTATGTGTTTGTGTATATATATGTGTTTTAGTCAGGAATCGGCCGCCAGATGTCGTTTTTGTTAGGTCAAAAGTCAGCCGCAAGAGGTCGCGACTTAAATTTTATATAAAGGGGTGTTAGAGACAGTTAAGCGCATTTGCACTCGATATGTGATAAGGAGAGGATTCTCCGAGATAAATATCGTAAAGTGCTCTTAACTTGTGGTGTGTGGGTGTAATCTGCTCTAATCTGTAGGTTGCTTTTTGGCGATTTGTGCATATATATATATAGGTGCATGCATATGCATATATAGGTATATAATTTCTTTTCAGGGATAAATTCAAGCGGTATCAAATAACAGGGAATTAAATGCTTACAGAAGTTCTTTATTCGGGAGAATAAGAACCGCTTTCGGTTATTAGACCAATACTCATTTCCGTTTTATTTGATTTGCATTTTTGGTAGGTTTTGACTGTTAATATTATTGTGGGCGGAGATAATTTTCAATTATTTCTTAAACCACAGTCTCTCTTTTGCTAATTTTTAGTGTTAATTTTGTTGTTTTTAGATAGTTTTAGTAGTATAGATAATATGATCAGGTAGGTAGGTAGGTAGCTGTTAGATTTCAATGTAGTTTTATATAAATATTAAATTGTACTGAAGATGGCAGCTTAGCTGCCGAAATACGTATCTACGGATCTAAAATTATTGTGGGCAGAGATAAATTTCAATTATTCCTTAAACCACAGTCTCCTTTACTATTTTTAGTGTATTTTTCTTACACTAATTAACTTTAAACAGAATTATTGTAGTTACTGTATTTACATCACGAATACTTCAATTTCCCCTTAAAACTCATTTTTCTTATTGTTTGGTTTACATTTTACAATAAAATGTCGAGATTCTCAAGATTATCAATATCACAGAAATTGCGTTTTGAAAAAAAGCTCCTCAAATTGGGTTAAATCATCTTATTTTGAGCCCAGGAGACTATGGTTAAACCATGTCAACGGAATTTAGCGACTCGCTGTATATTCTATTTAACTATTTTTGTTCATGAAGATATATTTTGTAGTCAGATTTTTGGCACGGCCACAAGAGCAATCTTCTTTAGTTTATAAAATTAATTGTTCAAATTGTAATGTTTCGTACACTGTGTCCCCGGATTGAGTTCGCGATACGTATAATGGACCAAAAATTTTTGAATTCGGATTTCATGTTCTGCAGTTCAGGTCGGCTTGGCGTGAAATGAATTTGTGCTAAATTTGGCGCCGAAAGTCTTCAAGGTGGCGGAATTAACACAAGAAGACGTAAAATGTTTGTAGGTAAAGTGGTCTTCCTTTGAATTTAATAGAAAAATTTAGTCAGATAAAATGATTCCCGTTTCAAATTAGGAAGATATACCAAATTCCAATATTGTAGAAAAAAAAATTGAAAATTGAAAAATTGAAATATTTAACGCCACGATTTTTATTAAGGTTAACGTTTTGTTAAGGCCGCTTCTGTATTCGATTTCTGAGAGTTTCGTTCACTTTCGGGCCATATTTCTGTTGCGTTTTAATAAACATCATATCACCGTTTATCGTAGTTCTTATTTATTTGTCGTCAATATACAGAGTGACCGACAGTTGTACTTAATACAGGGTGTCTGACAAACACATACGTTTTGCGGGTTTTAAGCCTGAGGGAATCTCGAACGTTTTCAACAACGTGTGCAGTCTTAGAGGTGCCGTGTTTTTCACCGTACTACTTGGAACCTTTTCGCTAGGTAGCGCCCCTTTTACATCCAGGTATCAAACTACCGACAATTAATTTGTAGCCCACTCCGTCTCCCCTGAGCTGGGCATAAGTCCATGTAGTTTTTCTTTAACATCAACGATTTTCTCCCAGCGTTCGCATCATCTATAGGATCAACTAAGTAGAAAATAAAGGTAGGTAGCAAGATTTTTGGTCCTCAACGTGGGGCCCTCTTTCTTCAAATAAAATCATTTCGTGATGGAATTTTTGGATTTTTTTAAAGCCATTTTTATTTTGAAATCTAATTTCGTTTGATGATATCCCTGTAGTATACCGTTATATTTTGTGGGTTCGGTTCGTGACCTTGAAAATTGTTTTTTTCTGCTTTTTCATCTAACTTTGAAAGTATGGAAAGCAAAGTTGAGATCAACCGTCTCTAGATGAACTGTTGTATGAACTTATTAGATCGTGGTGAAACGTCAGAATTTCCGGTAGTTATGATGCTTGCCACTCTTGGGAACAGAATAGTAAAATACATTTGCATAATTTTTCTCTTTAGGGATGTCATCAAATTACTATTTTCACCCTCTTTTTTAATGTATTCAAATTTTGTCATAATTATAGTTAATTAATTCTAATCTCGCAGAGATGTTTTTATAAGTATAATTTTTTTTTAATTTCATTCCTACGTTGTGCTACATTTATTTCAATAATTTTCCTATTTAATCTAAGGTGAATATAATTATTTTAAGTGGTCTAGTTCATTTGTTGACATAACCATGATTTTGAAAACAAACTCCATTTATACATATTACGTAACTTTACTCTGAAGTTTAAAGTTTCACTTTGCTTTTTCTTTTTTCAACTTGTGTTTTATGCCGCTTCTTTTTTGAAAAAAATGGATTCAATTTGTCCAGTTTTAGAGTAAAATGCACACACTTTGTTTTTGTGATAATCGTTTCACCATAGTTTTAAAGTTTTCAAATGTATCAAAGATCAACTTTGGTAATATGGTGGCCAATTTTAGAATTTGTGGATTAGGATAATGTTTAACTGATGTTCTGTATCAGCGTAATCTCAAAATTTCACTATTGGACACAATCAACAACTCATTAATTGTCAAAATACTCTTCACAGTTTTATTTACTTAAAATTTACAGCACCACAAACGAGTATCAATTGAAGGAATTCGACATAGCTAATTTGAGAAAAGCTCCATTCATAAAAGACACCTCAGTTAATATTCTAATCCACGGTTACACTGGCAACAAATCGTATGCGCCAAACCCGCAAATAAAACCAGGTAAACGTATATTTTGAGTAAAACGTGCATTTTGTTCAAATTTATTAGCAGTATTAATTTTTCAGAATACGTAGCAGTAGGGCACAATGTTATTTCCGTCGATTACAGACCTGCAGCGTTATCTCCATGCTATATTCAATCAGTTACAAACTTTCCAATTGTATCTAACTGTACAGCTAAGTTTATAATGGCCCTCTTGAAACACACCAAAATTAAAATAAGATCAATTCACGTTATCGGATTAAGTCTTGGAGCTCACATCGCAGGTCTAACTGGAAGTCTGTTAAGTACTGCGAATGCAAATTTGAAATTGAAGCGTATAACTGGTATATATTGATAGAAAATCTTAAATTTGAATAATAAGCCTCCTTCATTTTAGCCTTGGATCCAGCAGGACCCCTTTTTAAGTTTCGTTCTTATATCCATCGCAAATATGCGGATTTTGTACAAGTAATTCACACAAATGCCGGTGTGAAAGGAGAAATACATTCTGATCCCCATATAAACTTCTACGTAAACGGTGGGACCAACCAACCAGCATGTAGTAAGTATCCATCATTTAAAATGTGAAATACACTATGAATTATTGCAAAATTCAAAGTATCTTCAATCGTTAAAAATTACACTGTACATATTTGTACCATGGGCTTACCGAACATATCCGTTAATTCTGAAGTAAAAGTGAAATTTCGTTTGTACAGCGCATTCAGAAACATTTCTTACAATTTAAAAGGTTCTGTGCAAAAGAGTTTGGAAGGCGAAAATTGCAATATTCAAATCTAGGACACCAAATGTACGTTCTTTCAGAACCTTTGAGCTTTGTACACCTGGGGTTCCAGCCAGGAAACGAATCAAACTTCTTCTGCCGACATTTCGTCTTTAATCCTGAAAAGTTAATTATAGGGGTTGCTGCTAATAATTTTGTTTGTCTGCCGTTGTTTTGACATTGCAACTATGTGGTAAAATATTAAGCTACATCCACACCAAAGCACATAGAGCAACGTTTCTGAAAGTTTCTATTAGTTGCCGCAACAAAAAAAAATGTTGCACTGTGTTTCTTGTTTCCATTATAAGCGGCAAAGATAAAAAAAAATTGTTTCCATTATAAGCGGCAAAGATTAAAAAAAGAAGGAATTCTTGTAAACAAATTTGTGTTGCGGCGTTTTGTTGTTGCGGTGTAGACAGGTTGTAACTAATTGCTGTTTGTACATGAAGTGAGCAAGTGTACTATTTCAACTTCTATAAAATACGCCTGAGTTTAAGTGTCATTAACTCGTAATTAATTGAGTCGTAACGAAATTTCGAGTGTCTGTGGAATCCAAAAAACCAAAAATACAAATGCAGAAATACGAAGCAAGATGCATGGACAAAATTAAGCGAGATTTCTGGAACAGATGAAACGGAAATAAAAAGAAAAATGCAAAATTTGATTGCACAGTTCTTTAGTATGAGAGTTTTAAAAAGTCTGGGGCCGGAGCATATTTTGTGTTGAAATGGTTTGCATGTAAAAACATATTGTTCCTTACTGACAAAAACAAGCCTCGTCGTTGTACTGAGAAAAGATTAAAGAAAACAACAAAGGTAAGTTTTCAGAAATAAATGTTATTTATTTTTATTAAACGAATTGCAATTGAGGTGACAAATACACTCTGAACACTAAATTTCATTAATTATTATTTTGCCATGGGGCCATTCCCTCTGGCGATACAACGTACTCGGCAAATTCTTCCCAAACATATTTAGCTTCTGTGGTAGGATTTCGTGCTCTTTTTTGTAAAGAAAGAAATGGACTTGTTCCATTTGTTTCCAATTTCTAATTTCCAATACAATCTCCAATCTCCAATGTGCCTATGTCTTTGTCTTCAGAATCAAATGTCTTTGGTGGTGAGTATGATTCTTTCGAACTTTCACTCTTCCTCCTATTCCTTGTGTAGATATACACAAGCACTTAAAACTACTTCAGCTTTTTCTGTATTAAGTAGAAGCGGTTTTCTTAACATTCTAAATCGTGTTGACATAATTCCAAAAACATTTTCGGAGATTTTTGAATATTCTTCTGTTAGACTCATTACTAAGGCTCGGATTATATGCAAAGTGCATATTTGTTATTAAGAGGTATATCAATAAAATTGTAAGTTTTCTATGCATATCTAATGTTTTTTGATTAAAAGAAGCTAATTAAAAAAAGCATATTTTGCATATTTTGGCACCTTCGTGAATATTTTAGGAAATATTGCATATTTGTGCATATTTTCTTCAAATCAAAAATTTCCGATTAAAAATTTCAATTCAAGTTAAAAAGAATTAGTATCCTGCTGAGTGTTTCCTTCTTAAATTCGTTTTGAGTGGCTATCTATAATGCCTATAATTCTTCCATTCGGATTGGTAGTTTATTTACACAAATATTTACAAAGTAGTTACAGGAGCACACACTAGGTAAAGCTCGGTTGTAATGGGATCGAACCGTGCGATATGAATGACTTCAAGTAAGTGTTGTAATTTTTTATTTTGTTGGGCAAAGGCCTCTGATTCTCGGGCAAACATACTTTCTAAGGGCTTTATGACGCTAAACTAAAGTGGTTGATTTATTACGTCCAATTGTAAACTGGCATTCAATATTAACTACGGACGAAACGAAAATGCCTACACAGTGATTTGTTCGAAACCCTTAAAAAATGTGTTGGAAAAAATAAAACTAAAAACATATTTAATTGTGAGGCGTCAAGTCCGAACACTAGGTTTTTAAAATAGCTTGCTTAAGGCAAAACCAATTTAGTTGTTCTCTTTCGTTCATCGTGTGCAGTTCAATATGCCGAAAATACAAAGTTTAGTGTACTCGTGGATAAAAAATTATCCCGAATTGGTATTCAACGAGGACCAAGCTTCACAAAATAAAGTATTCTGTAGTGCATGCGGAAAAAATGTACGTACACCTACCAATATTTAGATAAATTAATTTTGTTTTTTTTTTTTAACAAAACGTCTACAAATATATAGTTGGTTATATTTTACCCGACCTAGGAAAAGTGTCAATAATTATTCACAGGCGATGATATCGCGACAATTTTTTCTCTTTTTGAACCTTTCAGTTATCTTATCTGCTACTTCATTTTAACAACTAGTATACTCGTATAGGCATAAAAAAGTTTTTTGTAAATGTTTTTCTAAAGACTTGATTTTTAAATTTAGCTAAATTTTTTAATGTTTGTAACATAATTTGTAATATAATGTTTTTTTTTTAATTTTAAGGTGTCCTGTGAGAAGAAATTTTTAATTAAGCAGCACGTAGATACTGCGTTACACCGGAACAAACTAAATAAACTCAACTCTGGAAATGGTTCTCAAAGTCAGTCGACTTTGAGACATTTTAATTTCGTGTTTTGTACTTTTGATAATGGAATATTGGCGCATAAGAATGCCTCATACAACTCCTTGGAGAACTCTTGTTCCGCCGTCTTTTTGTCCATGTTTTTAAATGTTTCAATAACCTTATTGAATTATCCATTATTGAATTATTCCATTATCAAAAGTACAAAACACGAAATTAAAATGTTTTCTTCAAAAATATTCCCGACATCATGTGAAAGTACGTTAAGGAAGAATTATGTGAACCAAATTTACACCGAGGTAAATACCGAAATTCGTTCATTGATTGGTAACCACTTGCTTTATTTTGAAGTGGATGAAACTACAGACTCTTGTGGTCGATATATTCTAATCTGTTAATTGGTTGTCTTGATGTTGAAAAAGCTGGCAAATCGTATTTAATAAGTTGTAAGCAGTTAGATAAAACTAACAATTGTACAATAACTCGATTTATTCATGAAGAATTAACAATTTTTTTTCTGCCTAATCCAATTCTACATGAAAAAGTAATATTGATGTTATCAGACGCTGCTCCTTGCATATGTAAAGCCTCAGCAAATTTAAAAATATTTTTTCCTAATTTAATTCATACCACTTGTTTGGCACATGGTATTAACAGAGTTGCCGAAGAAATCAGAAACCAATTCCCTCTTGTAAATCAGCAACGTAAAAAAGATTTTTTTAAAAGCGCCATTACGGATTCAATTGTATAAAGAATCATTTCCGGGTTTACCGTTGCCTCCACAACCAGTAATTACTAGGTGGGGCACGTGGCTAAATGCCGCAATTTTCTATTCAAAAAATTATGAAAAAATTAAAAATTTAATTTTAGAATTCTCTGACGAATCTACTTCTATTAAAGAAGCCAAAAAAGTTTTCAAAAATAATGTAATACCAAATCAATTAGCGTTTATTGCAAGTAATTTTTCTGTAGTGGCCGAAACAATTTTAAAATTAGAATCAAAAGAGCTGCTTTTGACTGATTCAGTAAATTTAATAAACAAATGCCATAGAGAATTATCAGCTGTTATAGGAACTGGAGACTTAATTTTTAAAAAGCTTAACTCAGTATTGAATAAAAATGAAGGATTCAAAATTCTGTCAAAAATGTCTAAAATTTTGAATGGGGAATTTGTTGATGACGATGACCTTGAATTAGACCCATATATTGTAAGCAATTTAAAATATGCGCCCATTACTTCCGTCGATGTTGAACGATCTTTTTCGACGCTTAAACATTTACTAGACGACCGACGACATTCGTTTAAAATAGAAAATTTAGAGAAACACCTAATTGTCAATTTTTTCATAATAATAAATAGGCATATAATATGTATATAAATATATTACTGCTGTTATTTTTGTGAATAGGTAGGTATATTGCTAAATGTTGTATTTTAAAAATGTATAATAATAAGAATAAATATGTTTTAGTTTATTAAATTGGAATGGACTTTCATTTTTTATTGTTAAAAGTTTTGCATATCGGTGCATATTTGGCAGATATTAGAGCATATTTTTTAATATCTTGTGCATATTCTTGTGAAATTACGTGCATTTATATACGCATATTTTACAGATTTTTCGTACATATAATCCGAGCCTTACTCATTACTTTGTGCCCCTGGAAATGGTGTTAATAGATCGGGAGACAATGGTATTGTCAATGGTATTATCACCTAAAAATTCGTAGGGAACCGGCCTGCTTCGGCCTACTTCGTCCTCGGATAGATTAAATTTGTATTTCGTTAACATTTTCTTAGAGCGAGTGTTTGTAAAGACTTCTCTATCAGATAAGCGTCCTTGATAACCGACATTACAGTATATTATCTCATAATTTGCGTTTGCAACAATAAAAAAAGATTTTTATTTGAAGAAATCACTGACACTATTTTTTGGTGCTTGTATCATGTGTTTGTCATCCATTACTCCTGGACATCTAGGAAAATTCCGAATATTGTTAAATTGATTTGATATAATTTTCCACTCTTCGCGACATTCGGGCACCTAAAAAAAATGTGTTGAATACAATTTTGTTGTTTTTTTTTTTATTTAGCCTACTATTGAAAATTAAAACCGAAAGCCTATATCAACTCTTTAATAATATTTTTTTTTAGAGATTTACAGGCTATTCACATTATCTATTGCATTTTACAGGATTCTTCAAGTACATCGGAAAATTATTCTGAAACTAATGAAGCTGTATCTCCAATGCCACCAGACGTTAAAAACCTAAATTGTTCGCAAGAAGACGGTCGAACACTAGACACCATTATCGCAAAGACCCGTACTGAAGACAATAGACCTCTGTCAGCATCTTCCACAAGTCAACCTGCACCGAAACAGTTGCAAAGCGATGTTATAACAGAACAACTTGTCACCAAATTTACTTTTAACCTGAATGTCTCAACCTTACCTTGACCAGATGACAAGTCTGCGCTGTATCTTTCACCAGCTTTTCGCCTCGGCTAGCTACAGAGAGAAAGGGGGTGGGTAAATTACGATGTTACAAAATTAAGGGCGCCAGAACGGACGGTAACCCAGCTGATTGACAAAGACCTCGTCGGCGTCTCCGAATCGACTTGATGGTGCAGAAGGCCAAAACAAAACTCCAGGCTAGACTTGACTCACTGGTACATGACGGTGGGGTAACGTAAACACACACTTAAAGTTAACAAATTCAAGCTTTATTGAATGATAAATTATCGAGTAAATGCAGGAAACAAGTTACACAAAGTTGAACATGTAATTGTTCAAGACAAAGTTTAATCAAAGACGCAGGTCTCGGTAAATCTAAGGTTATTAGTTTTATTTACACTACAATTTAAATCTGTCAATATAACACTGCATTTAGCTGAAATTCGCTCTCCGAAAAGGGCATGCATAGATCGGACAACGATGTGAAGTTCAAAATAAATCCAATAAATAACTCACGAATTTACTGTCAAAGCACAGTCGAGATCGCCTGTCAACTTGTGTAACGATGTGAAGTTGGCAGCCACCACGCCACCTGTTGGTTGTCTCCAACGCTGGTGAACTGAATTGAACCGGACTTGCAGGGCCCGTAAAGATGGCTGAACCAATTCCCACGGAGGCTCGAACTAGTGCAAAAACGCTCGGAAGCGAATGAGAGTCGACGCGGTTTGAGTCAAACTCAAGATGGTAAAGTAAAACGGGAACTAAGACTAGAACTAGAAGACTGAATAGAAAGAAAGGTCGTTAGCGTCCAAAATGGCGTCAGACAATTCGCTTATTTTTACCTGGTTTTTGTAGTTTCCCAAGCTGGCATGGGATTTAAAATACCCCAAAACTCTTTCTCGAAAATTCCGGCAAAGCCGTAGATAAGCTCTTCTTAATTTTCTAAGCAAGGGCTTCGGTAATTTTCTTAGCGATAGACACACAACACGGCACCACGTTCGGACGAGGAATGAATCGAAAGCGCGAAAACTAGTCGGAGGACGCCAAAGATGCACGCCTGACGTGAGCAGTGTCCAATAGCTGTAAATGTTACGATCACATGACACCTCTGAACAAATGAAAATCGTGGCGAGCGAGGAAGAGTGTGATTGCCAAGCGACTCGAGACGCGGGCAAACGATGCTTTGTTGCCGCTTTTCCTTAACCGAATTTCTAAACGTAACAAATTGCTAACTACAGTGGGAAGCAAAAAATAGTAGACAAAAATAGTTTCCCGTAATTGTTCTTTCTCAAAATGATATTGTTTAAGCACGACTTCACAGATGACATATAAGGAGTTTGAAAGCTTTCAAATTTAACAAACTTAAAACTTCTACAAAATCATTTTAAAATACCTTATAAAATAAAAAATGAGAAAGAACAATTACAGGAAACTGATTTTGTTTACTATTTTTTGCTTTCGACTGTAAATCAAAACCAGGACCGTCCATACAACATGACAATAAAGAGGATCCAATTTTATTCAAGAGTCCAAAAAGAAAAGATAGAACAAGAAATAATATCGAATTATCTCTGGATGAAAGGCGAGAAGAAGCCTGCAGAATTTTAAAAGAGATGAATAACAAAAAGCTGCGAAGTTGCTTTCAAGTTTTTGGAGACCATGTGGCTTTATAAATTGAAAGCCTGTCTACAGGATGCGCAAAAAATACCGTTTTTAACAAACTTTGCAGTTGAATAAAAGTAAACGACATATGAACTTACCTTCACCTAACCGCTGAGAACTACAATTGCTTTACAAACTGCTGGCACAATATTAGAAATTGATTGTGTAGGAATTCTAAACAAATAAATTAACGAATGATACGAATCACCAGATGCTAAAAATCTTAAGGTTAAAAACAAACGTTCTATGACCAATATTGAAGTTCTAGAATTGGTATCAGATTTTGAAGTCATCTGGTCAATGCGACACAGTAACCATTCCAGATCAGAACTTGATATCCGTGTAAAGTTTTGTACGTGACCATCAGTGATATGTCCTGATAATAGGTCATCTTGTTTCAAGACGTTTAATAGCTGTAACCCGCCATGTCATGGAGAAGAGAATACAAATACTACACTTCAATTACTGAAGAAAGCAGCAGGGTTTAATGGTAACGGTGGTGATGACCATTAAATTTGTTTAAGTATATAAAAAACTTGTTTAAGTATATAAAATAAAATAAGTATATTAAATTTTCTAGACAAACATAAAATACTTAATAATAATCAATTCGGCTTTCGTAAAGGTCACTCTACCCTCGCTGCTATTTTGAAATTTGTTGACGAATTATATTTGAACATGGATCAAGGCGAGACTTGTTTGGGTATATTTTTGGACCTTAGTAAGGCATTCGATCTCGTTAATCATAGCATATTACTAAGCAAACTATACGCCTATGGAATTAGGGGCCATTCTTTGGACTGGTTTAACAGCTACTTGACTAATAGAAAGCATTGTGTCAAAATCAATAATATTACATCAGAAGAGCTAGAATTAAACTATGGTATACCGCAAGGATCTGTTCTTGGACCGATTCTGTATTTACTATACACGAATGATTTTCCTTTAAATAACGCTGTGCTTTTCGCGGACGATACTTCTCTGCTTATACATAACACTAATAACCACGAGGCTATTCAAGCTGCAAATCAAAATATTAGTTTATCTGATAAATATTATTCATCAAATGGCTTAATTCTGAATTCTAACAAATCGTTATACATAAACTTTACAGCATCTAAAGAACCTAACTACAGTGTATTAATAAAATCTAACGGAGGTAATATTAAACAAGGTGATTACACAAAGTTTCTGGGTATTTTTATTGACAACAAATGTAAGTGGTCATATCACATTAATATATTATGCAACAAATTAGCCTCAGTTTGTTATACACTTAAGCAGCTAAAAAGATCAGTGAGTTGGGATGTTTTAAAAATGTACTATTATTCTAATTTTCACTCATTAATTTCCTATGGCACAATAATATGGGGATCAGGGAGTGAAATAGAACGTATTTTATTACTACAGAAAAGGGCATTACGGGTTGTGGAAGGACAAGTTGTCGTAATATTTTTAGTAAAAGACAAATTATTACTGTTATTGGAATTTTTATCTTTCAATTACTTAGTTACGCTAGGGAAAATGAAGCTCGATGGGTAAAATTGAATTCTTTTCATAGCTATGCCACACGATGGCCTTTTGTTAGAAATTCCCCGTCATAAATTATCGTTGTATAAAAAGTCACCGAAATACTTGGCCATTCTATGTTACAATAAAATTCCCCATAATTACAAGCTTTTGAATGACAAACAATTTAAAATTAAATTAAAGGTGCTATTGACGCAAAAGTGCTATTATTCGTTAACTGAATTTCTGGAAGATACTTCACTGTTGTAATTATTTATGTATTATTAATTTACTAGTGATTAATTTCCTGTGATAGCAAACAACTTTCAGTGTCTTATGACATTACGCGCGAGTATGCTCAGTTATATTAATTATTATTAGACAAGTGCCTTTTGTTTTTACTTTAATGTGTTCACATATACATTTGTTTTATTTTGTGTTGTCTTTGTCTTATATTACTTTCTACATATGTATGACGAATCCAATACCATGCATTTGGTCAAATGGACAATAAATATTATTATTATACTGCTTTCTCTCTCGAAGACTGGGTCGCACTCAATTTTTGCGTATTCTTTTCTTTTTTTTCACTTAGAATGATGAAAGCTGCTGCCGCTGGTGCAAGACACTCGTCATCAGTTGACATTTTTTAACTTTATTGATTGATTGAATGGAAACACTGTTCCGTCTATGCGCGCAACAGAAACGAAACTGAAACACGGTTATTTTTTGGTTGCCTCGATGAAGACAAAATGTTTATTTAAACGTTCTTTCCAGTCTATACTTTGGAACCGACGGCAACATACACTAACACAAAAGTTGCTTTGGTGTGGATGTAGCTTTAGTTAGAAAAATAGACTTGAAGGTTTACAAATTATAATCGTCGTTTATTTTAAAAACAATTTAATATTAGCATCACAAACTCTTTTAAACGGACACTAAATGGCGTACAAACACTTAACGTTCCCAAGCAACACCATTTCGTTCATTAGACGGTTTATATACGACAGACAGGGATATTTTTGGTAATGGTATATAGAATACCAAAAATATTCATATTTTAATGGTACTAGTTACCCTAGGATATAAGTGATACGTTAACTATACGTTTTCATTAAATTGTAATAAAATGTCGCGACTTGCAAAACACGTTTATCAAATTATTAAATTCCATCTTATCATGTAGGCGTAGGCCCATAACATACATTTTTCTCATTAAAATTTATAATATAATCTAAAAAAGTATAATGAATGTTTAGATGAAACATTTATTAACAAATATTTATCCAAATTGGTCTTGTGACCCTTGTTACATAGTAGATTTTCTATAAAACTACTAACATTGTATCACTACATAAGATGAGAGCTTAAAATATGAGTATCTTATAAATTTCGCCGCGAGATGTTGCGACCTAAACTGTTGCTCACTAAAGTTGTCGTTTATAAGTCAAAACCGCAGGAACTTTCTTGCCCATTACAAATCATCACAAAATATATAAAAACTACAAACGAACAGACACTTGGTAAAGTTGAATTAAATGTCAACATTTCGCTGTACCTTTCACAGCTTCTTTAGAATAAGTTGTTATAATATAAATATATTATTATAATAATTTTATAATTCCAATAATAATTTTTATAAACCATGTATAAACGTTGCGCGTACCCTATAAATATACATTTTGTGTAAACGTTATATTTAACCCAAAAAGAGACGTTAGTTAGACTGTCACTCATATGTATAAATACTAGTCTATAATATTCTACATTTAGACTAAATTCAAAACGTGTTTTAGACATAATCTATATTTGGTGTGTTACATGGGTTTCGCGGTCGTTCGACAGCTTTGTCAGAAGTGGAAAATATAAACATGTTGTCAAAATAAACAAGGTTGTCAACGGAAACTGAAAAAGTAACTTGATTTTTTTTTTTTTCTAAAAATAATTTATAATGTTCAAATTATTTTTAGATTAAAAAAAGAAATCAAGTTACTTTTTCAGTTTCCGTTGACAACCTTGTTTATTTTGACAACATGTTTATATTTTTCACTTCTGGCGAAGCTGTCGAACGACTGCGAAACGTTAAGTGTTTGTACGCCATTTAGTGTCCGTTTAAAAGAGTTTGTGATACAATTTTCATCGGACAAGAACCAGCTTTAATTTAATATTAACAATCGCATTACACAGTTACAGCACAATAATAATGAACTGTAACGCTTGTCTACTAAATAACACTTCCATAACTTTAAAGTTCTACTAATCGCTAGATACATACTTCGCTCTCGGAATAAAACTAATTTGAATAGCGCACCGCCCCTTTTTCATGATGAGACTTCATTATTTCTTTTTCACATTTGTATCATCAGTTTTTTCTTCTCTAAATTTGTTGGTACGTTTATAAATAATTTATTCGTTGTTCTAATAAAGATACTTTCATACTGTGGCACAGCATAATAATAAGATGTTTTACTACTAATTTGCAACCTATTACGATTTGACGACTAATAAATAGTGACGTCACACGATTCAAATGTGTGTTTTAGCGGGAATTTAACAAATTCAAATTTCTTTTGTTAATTACTACTGTAATATTCACCTATAAGAAAAAATAAATTTATCTAAATTATCGTATATTCAATTGCTTTCAAATAGAGAAAATGTTCATGTTGCCTATTGTAGATGGTCGCATCACGTGTAGTCATGAGATTTCGTCAACTTATTTCGGAGAGGCGATAAATTCGTCAATAAATCCCACGAAAGGCTTTTACGGAATACCTTTACAAGATCGCAAATGTAACCGTAAAGATCAAGTTATAATGGGACCTTATACACCTCCTAGGTAAGTACATCATTAAAAGCATGTTTTCATATGATCTAAGTGATATTTCGTAGGAATTACAAACCAAGAGACTACTTCGTAGCTACAAACTCTCTAGCTCCATTTGGGAAAGGACCCCTGTGTTGAAATTGCCGTTGTTACCATATTGTCTAAGATATTTAATAACAGGAATTAAATTGTTTTCAAGTTAGAATATTTTAAATTTTGATCTAATTTGTACCACTTTCCCAGGAATATCCTTACTCAGTCAATATTAAAATTTTGTAGTATCTTTAAAAAAATGTACAACAAATGTACAACAATGATTTTTCTTTATTATTATTTATTATCAAATTTATCTGCATTCATTAAAATCAAATTGGGAAATTCCGATTGAAATTTATCTTTTTTTTAAATATTTTGAGTTCTATGTGTCTAGGTATTAAGTGATCAATCTCAAGTTAGTGTCCGGGGTTGGTAGTAAAAGTCAAGTCGAGTCTTCGTGTCGCCATCCCGGGTCCCGGGGACAACAACTGTTACATTCCACCCATGACTATCTGAAAGGCACTTCGAATATCGGCATGCGGCCCTTTTTTCCCTTTTTCTCTAGTAGTAATAACTATAATTGAAATTTATCTCTGCCCACAATAATTTTATATCCGTAGATACGTATTTCGGCAGCTAAGCTGCCATCTTCAGTACAATTTAATATTTATATAAAACTACATTGAAATCTAACAGCTACCTACCTACCTACCTGATCATATTATCTATACTACTAAAACTATCTAAAAATAACAAAATTAACACTAAAAATTAGTAAAAGAGAGACTGTGGTTTAAGAAATAATTGAAAATTATCTCCGCCCACAATAATATTAACAGTCAAAACCTACCAAAAATGCAAATCAAATAAAACGGAAATGAGTATTGGTCTAATAACCGAAAGCGGTTCTTATTCTCCCGAATAAAGAACTTCTGTAAGCATTTAATTCCCTGTTATTTGATACCACTTGAATTTATCCCTGAAAAGAAATTATATACCTATATATGTATATGCATGCACCTATATATATATATATGCACAAATCGCCAACAATCTCTTTCGATGTTCAATCGTTATTTCCCAGTGTGCCCATACCTGAAACGCTGACTTAACACCTGTTACATAAGTTTTGGGAAAAATTTTAAATGCTCTTTGTGACATAGTAAAACCAATACATCTAGTCAACTATGGCGAAACATGTTGCTAGGGGTTCTGTTAATTTGTTTAACATTTCACACTCTCGTTTGTCATTTGCGAAATGGCGTATAAGCTAGATTTGCGAAAGTCCATCTACAACCTGGTTGGACAGCTGCCTAGACGAGATATAAGAAACTTGTTTCGCGGACAAAATATTTCAAAAAGTGCCATATATCGGACAATTCGGGAATGCGAAGAGGGAATTCCATGTATAAACCTATCGAAAACAGGCCGTCCACATGCGTTAACTGAAGCTCAAGTCAACAGACTAGTCAACCGTTCCAGAAACTACATTGGAGTGTCTACCCGCAAGCTTTCCCGTCGTTTCCGTGTTTCAAATGCTACAATTTCTCGTTACATTGCAAGAACAGGCCTAAAATACAGAAAACGCAAGAAATGCCCCAAGTATACTCCTGCACAATTGGCCAGAATCCCTAGTTGTTGCCGAGCTTTGAGACGTCGTCATTTCGGATTTCGGTTGTCATTTCAACCGGATCATAATCATGGACGACGAGAAATATATTACCTTTGACCATGCAGAACTTGATGGAAATGCAGGCTTCTATACGGATAATATTGAAGACACTCCTATTAACGTAGGATACAAAAAGAAAGCAAAATTTTCTGACAAAATTTTGGTGTGGTGCGCCATTTCTGAGGCGGGCATATTAGGCCCTATGTAGGCCAGACGGTGAAAGCTGAAGTATAAATCCGAAATTGCCTATCAAAATTGATTATTTTTATTAATCAGCATCATGCTAATGATGATTACATGTTTTGGCCTGACCTTGCAACATCGCATTATGCCAGAGATACGCCAAACTGGTTAGAAGCCTACCATGTGCCATATGTCTCCAGAAATGATAACTCTCCAAATGTCCCTCAGGCAAGGCCAATTGAAAATTTTTGGGCTCTATTGGCAAGAAAGGTGTATGATAATGGTTGGGAAGCCCAAAATGAACAACAATTGCGGCAAAGAATTCTCCAAAAAATTAGAGAAGTAGACTTAGAAAGCGTCCAAACCCTGATGCGACATGTAAGACAAAAATTACATCTTATCGAAGATAGAGGCCCCCTAGCAGCAATATAGCAACCAGGTGTTAAAGTCTAAGATTAATTGATGATTGTTATGTTATGTTTACTTAAAAAAGTTCTCTTAAATTTAAATAATATCATTCTATATTTTTCCCAAAACTTATGTAACAGGTGTTATTTGCGGGAACTACTGACAGTTAATAATGTAGATAAATATAGGTTGGAGGAATACGTCAGGCTCACATCTCTTTGCATGTCTCAGAACTGTTTTCAAATAAATGGTGAGTTTTTTGAACAAGTTCAAGGGACCGCAATGGGAAACTGTTTGTCACCGTTTTTGGCCAATTTATTTATGAGTAAATTCGAAAATGACGTAAGAGTTGATTATCAGTATTTTCCAAGAATTTGGTTGCGTCATGTTGATGACATTTTTGCAGTTTTTGATACCAAGAAATGTAATTTGGAAGATTTTTTAAAAAAATTAAATTCAAAATTTGATAGCATTAAATTTACATACGAAAAGGAAGAAAACGGTGCGATTCCCTTTTTAGACACTCGTGTAATTAGAAACAGCAAAAATGAATTAGAAATCGACATTTATCGTAAAGATACAAATACTAGCCGGTTTATAATTAACGAATCACAACATTCTGTACAACACAAACTCGCGGCTCTAAATTTTTTAGTAAATAGATTACTCTCATTTCCACTTACTAAATTCCGATATGATAAAGAACTTAAATATATTAAGAATGTTGCGGTTCATAATGGTTATACTCCCCAAATAGTAGATAATATAATTAGGAAGATTAGCCATAGGAAACAAGTCCAAAATTCTAGCACTCTAACGGCAACTTCATCTCTAGAAAAATTTGTTAAAATGCCTTTTGATGCACTTTACACTAAAGGTTTAAATTATATTTTTAAAACTCAAAACTTACGATTAGCTTTTTCTACTAACAATACTATAAAGAATTTATTGGGAAACCCGAAAGATAAAGTTGATGTTGAACAGAAATCTGGAATTTATTAAATTAAATGTAATGAATGTGCTAATAAATATATTGGACAAACAAAAAGAAATATATTAACACGTTTTAAGGAACATTTAAGTCACTATAGGTACAATAGGTTTGAGAAATCAAGTGTTGCCCAACATATTTACAATACTGGACACAGTATTATTAAAGATAATTCAAAACTCATTAAGGCGGTATCAAATAATAGGGAATTAAATGCTTACGAAAGTATTTTTATTCAAAAAAATAAAAACAATTTAATGAATTCAGATAATGGACCAATACCTAGTTCCGCATTGTTTGATTTACTCTAATTTTGTAGGTTTTATATACGGATTTATTATTATTATTATTATTTTTTAAATGTATATATATATATGTATGTGTATGTGTGTGTGTTTGAGTCAGAAATCGACCACAAGATGTCGCTTTTGTTAGGTCAAAAATCAGCCACCAGATGTCGCGACCTAAATTTTATATAAAGGGGTGTTAGAGACAGTTAAGCGCATTTGCACTGGATATGTGATAAGGAGAGGATTCTCCGAGATAAATATCGTGAAGTGCTCTTAACTTGTGGTGTGTGGGTGTGACCTGCTTTTATCTGTAGCTTGTTTTTTTGGCGATTTGTGCATATATATATTTTTATTTATGTGTTTGTGTATATATATGTGTTTTAGTCAGGAATCGGCCGCCAGATGTCGTTTTTGTTAGGTCAAAAGTCAGCCGCAAGAGGTCGCGACTTAAATTTTATATAAAGGGGTGTTAGAGACAGTTAAGCGCATTTGCACTCGATATGTGATAAGGAGAGGATTCTCCGAGATAAATATCGTAAAGTGCTCTTAACTTGTGGTGTGTGGGTGTAATCTGCTCTAATCTGTAGGTTGCTTTTTGGCGATTTGTGCATATATATATATAGGTGCATGCATATACATATATAGGTATATAATTTCTTTTCAGGGATAAATTCAAGTGGTATCAAATAACAGGGAATTAAATGCTTACAGAAGTTCTTTATTCGGGAGAATAAGAACCGCTTTCGGTTATTAGACCAATACTCATTTCCGTTTTATTTGATTTGCATTTTTGGTAGGTTTTGACTGTTAATATTATTGTGGGCGGAGATAATTTTCAATTATTTCTTAAACCACAGTCTCTCTTTTACTAATTTTTAGTGTTAATTTTGTTATTTTTAGATAGTTTTAGTAGTATAGATAATATGATCAGGTAGGTAGGTAGGTAGCTGTTAGATTTCAATGTAGTTTTATATAAATATTAAATTGTACTGAAGATGGCAGCTTAGCTGCCGAAATACGTATCTACGGATATAAAATTATTGTGGGCAGAGATAAATTTCAATTATTCCTTAAACCACAGTCTCCTTTACTATTTTTAGTAATAACTATGGACACACAGTCTGACCGCGCTTCGCGTAGATCTAAAGAGTTTCGTATTGTAGTGCATATTTTTCTTTCATCGCTGTTTTACTGTATAGTTTCGTTTCTGATTCGATTAAATCTAGTGTCATAATCACGCGTGTTTTATTGCCCACATCGTACCTCAACAAAAAGATCCCTACATTACTAGTAGAAGATTTTTATGTTTGATAGTTTAAAAACATGATTCATGTTATTTATTTCCGCCCGGCAAACTGTCCAATGTGGTACTGTTACTGTACTGCACTGTAATACAACGCCTATAACGGAGAGCTGTCTAAACTACAAATTTCGTAGCTAATGTGCCCCGAATACAAAATTTGTAGTTTAGACAGCTCTCCGTTAGAGGCGAATGTATTACAACGACGATATTTCCCTAAAATTTTGAAGCTGTTTTTCTCAGCTATTATTAAATTCACAGATCTGATTTTTTAAAAATATGCTGTAGAACATCATATCTAGGTCTCACATTTTCGTTTTTCTCAAAATTCCTTATAGTTTTTGAGATATCGATTTGAATTTTCCAAAAAAAAAAATTTTTTTTTAATGTCAACGTGAGACCTAGATAGTTACCTCATGAATATACTGAAAATTTGAACTTATAATTTACAATGCTTACCCAGAAAAACTTTTTTAAAAATTAGGGCTTTATAAAAGGCCTCTTAAGTTAGTTTTTGAAAATAAGTGTATATTAATTGGAGTTGTATACAGATTACCTAATTACAATTACGCTGAATTTTTTCTTTACTTTGAAGAGGTCATCCTTAGACTGTCTGCGTCTTACGATTTCTTATATGTCCGCGGCGATTTTAACGTAAACCTTATGATTTATGATGCCTTACAGTGCACTAGCTTTGCAATAGCTTGAACTCTTGGATACACTGGATCTGAAACAAATTATAACTCACCCTGCTCGTATTATTACGAGAACCTCTACATTGACCATATTATCACAAATTCTAATAATGTTGTTCCGGAATGGACATCATTAATTCCTCTTATCATTCGCTAAACTGGTGTATGATCCAATTAAACCCTGAAAACCTTATATTGCCACAAATGATGCTAAGGTGGATTATTTAATTTACCTGGGTTGTTTTTATTATTATAAATAATCATGTAAACGATAGGAGAAGGGATCGCTGACTTCAGCAGGCAGGATTAATAAAAGGAAGTGTAGCGAGACACGGAGGGGAGTCCAGCGGGGCCATCCAAGACTAAGCGTGGACACGGAGTTCGTGGGAGTGAGTTCCTGTTTTTCCGGACTTGGTACGGGGCGTCCAGCGGTCGGTCTCAAGCAAGGAGAATTGCTATCCTGCCTGCTGAAGAAGCTGAAGTAGTTGGTTTCACTCAATAAACTGATACATTGGTACGTATGCATTTTATTAACTCTGTCGTCCTTAAGGTACCTCCGCCATCAATTAGCGAGTGCTCCCTCTGAGCAAACCCCCCAGCGACCCTCAAACTTTTAAGGGTCGTGACAAGTGGTGGAGGCGCCTTAAGTGATCGATTTATTTTTTTTATGCAAGAAATGTATTTTGACGATTTTTATTTAAAATGTTTTATTTTATTCGTTCACACACCAAAATTTAAAATATTGAAAAACGTTGATTTAGAAAAACATTATTTAATTATTTAGTTTCCTTTTGGTAGTAACAAATAATTTCAAAATTTTATTGAAATGAATTTTAATATAAAACGGAAATAAGGCTTTTCTAAGTTGTAATTTTTAATTACTTCAAATGTTAATTAAATTTAAACAAAAAATATATATTTATATAATTTAACTATTATGGGTAAAAAAAGAAAATAAAATTAACCTATTTTATAAAATTTTAGTGATTTACATTGAGTAAATTCTTTTTGTGATGACAGAGTAAAACGGATTGTGTAGAATTTTGAACCCGTGAACGTAACGGGAAACGAGTAAAGTTACATGATTGGCGTTTTTACTATTAATGTTTGCGCGTAATTAGATTCCGCGATTATGCATTTTTTTAACACTACTAAGAAAAACGTGATATATTTAGTTTCAAATTTTTTACCAATAACGGACAGTAACTTTTAACATATGGATACACGACATAAACCAAAAACACGATCACAAAGCAAAGAGGACGATAAAGATAGAAATAAATTAACAAATTACGACATAGAATAAATAATATAATTAATATATTATAATAATAATTAATATAATATAATAATAAATAATAAAATAAATAAATTAGAAAAAGATGTATTTTTACCGAGTGCTAGAAGCTCACTATTACCGCGTTCTCCTATTCACACTCCTCCCGCTAGCGCAAGTGAATATTTAGACCCTACGGTTCCTCCGATTTCGTCTGTATTTACTGCTATTAATTCGCCAGAAAATATAGACCAAACTACAGAAATAAATAAACCTAAAAATGTTTCCGATAATTCTAAAATACCCCCGCCGCCCCCATTAGCAAGTTGTCCTATAAACAGTATATTGCCCCCCGAAATTGAATTTGACCGAGATAATAATTCTTCGAAAATGTTCGAGTCTCTTCGAATGAGAAACGATAACTCTTATGATGAAGTAGTTGGTTCAGAAACTAATCCTAATTGTAGCATTAAAAAAACCGGCACAATTCCCAAATCAACAAGATTCCAATTACCAACAGAAACAATTTATGAATCTATGAGAAGTTATCAAACTAATCCCAAACCAAATGCCAAATCAGTTAGAGAGAATCACATTACAGAAAATCCAAGTTTTATTTTGGAATCACAACATTCTCATAATTTTTCTAAAAATAATTCCCCCCAGACCTCTAGAGTTAATAACACAATATCAATGTTACTTCAAAATCGAACTCCTACAACTCCGGAATATTTTCCACCGCCTATTTTCGATGCATCCTCTGATGACGCGGTATTTTTCTTAAAAAACTATAAATTAGCTGCACAGTCAAACGCGTGGGACGATACGTTGCAATTATGTTACTTTGGTAACTCATTACGAAACTCTGCCGCAGTGTGGTTTCGCGAATTTGTTAAAAGATATCCAAATGCAGATTGGACATCTACGATAAAAGAATTTAAAAATAAATTTATTGGTCCCAGTTACGATACAGATATTGAAGCTAGATTAATATCTCGAAGACAACAAACAGATGAACAATTAATAACGTATTACTACGACATTTTAGAGTTATGTTGTGAAGTTAACCCAAATATGACTGAGACAGATATTATCAAACGAGTTATTGCAGGATTATTACCCTATCATAGATATATGGTAAACTTAACACGACCTTCAACGCTAAGAGAAATTGAAAATTTTATTGAATTTGTTGCGGAAACAGAACGAGAAGGTCACTCGTTCCAAACTAAGATACTGCCAAAAACAATAAGTAAATTGAAAAGTCCAATATCACAAAATTCACAAATGTTACAAAATTCGCAAACTTTACAAAATTCACAAGCTCAGCAAAATTCACAAATATTACAAAATACAATAACAGACGTTGCAGATCAATTGGTGAAGCAAATGAAATTAGAATTTACTAATGTAAATTTTAATGAACATACAAAATTTTATCCTACATACAATTCAAATTTGCCAAAACGAAATTATAATAACTCGCAACAATACAGGCAAGATTATCAAAATTATCGCAGAAAAGAATTTAATCAAAAGCCAGCTTCGGTTGTTGGTAATTTAAATAGAATTCCAAATAATTCTTACAAACTACAGCAATGTAGTAGAACATTGAATGGCAGACCTATCTGTCAATTATGTCATCGAGGCGGCCATACCGCTAATATTTGCTATCAAAACAAAAACAATTTTGAAAAAGCTAATTGGCCAACCCGTTACAATGAATTAATAGATCATCAAAATGTTGAATATTATAACAAAAATCAACGATATAATAATGCGCGGGGAAACAGAAATGGACAGAATTTCGCAAGGCCCTAAATTCTGTCCACCACGGTGAATTAAAAGGTAAGGGCCTAGGTAATAATAATTCTAATAAGCATCATAGTAAAAATTCGACGTTTTATAATACAATGCCGTCCACTGTAGCGCCTATATCTTTGAAAGACACGAATATCCTTCAAATTACAGGAAAAATACAAAACAAAAATGTAACAGCTATATTAGATACCGGCTCATCGTATAATTTAGTAAGACCTTGTTTTGCCAATCAAATTTATCCTTTAAAAGAGGAAATAATTTTAAATACAATAAATAATTATCGAGTTTTTCCTATAGGTGTAACTGAAATTATAATTAACGTGCATGAAGTAAATTATCCTATAAAAGCTTTAGTTGTAGAGAAATTAGCACCACATATTATTTTAGAACATCCATTTTTGAAAGACAATGAGGCTAATATAAATTTTGTTAATAATACTGTAACATTTAAAAAAGATCATAAAGAAATGTTTAAGAGTAGCAGGGACGTTGACTTAGGAAGAAAGACGAATAGCGAATGTCAGCTGTATTCTAATATTAATGTAGGTCAGGATATTCCGCAGATTTTAAAACAAAATGAAGATTTCTCTGTTAGTTTCGAATTTTTTTTTACGGATTTTATTAAAAACTCTCAATCAACTTTAACCTGTTCAAATATTGAGGAAACATACGGAGATTTATTTAAGGCATCCGAACAATACAGTTTAGCTCATTGTGTAGCGCGAGATTTCAATATGTCCGCGGGAATTGCAAAAATTTTTAAAGAAAAATTTAACAATGTAACACAACTGAAATATCAAAACCCTAAAGTGGGTGGTTTGGCTTTTCTAAAAATCAATAACCGTTTTGTATATTATTTGATTACAAAAAATAAGTCAAACGAGAAACTTACTTATGAAGCAATTTTCAATAGCTTGTGTAATTTGAAAAATCACATGACAATAAATGATGTAGATAAATTAGCAATACCAAAAATTGCTTGTGGGTTAGACGGATGTAAGTGGACCATTATTAAAAACATGATTGCTTACATATTCAAAAACTCTAAAATTCAAGTAACCATATATCATTTAAACAAAGAAGCAAAAATAGAATCATGTATTAACGAACAAGATAACAGCATTGATCTGTGGAAAATATTACCTGATCAAGAAATTATAAATGAAATTTCGAATAATAAAATAATTAAAATTAAACTTTCAGAAGACGTAATTATTACACAAAAATGTAATCTAAGATGTCAAGTTGAAATAGAAGACTTAAACAAAAATGAGGCTGTAACATATTACACTTTCTTTCCTAGAGCGGAATTTTTAAATAAAAGTAAATTAGAATTAAATGATCCTTTTGAATATTTAGGCAGTCATCAAATAAATATTTTTAATTATGGAAATTTTGCATTTAAATTACGTAAAGCCATAGTGCTAGGTTATTTATACAAAACTGAAATTTTCGTAAATGATATTCCTGATAATGAAGAAAATTTTAATTTCAATAAAAATCTAGTTTGCAATATACAAAGAGAGCAAGATTTTCATATCAATGATGAATTAGATAATAAAGAAAAACAAATGTTAATTAAATTACTTAAAAATAACAACGACATTATGGCTTGGGATTCTTCAATGTTGGGACTAACACATTTAACCGAGCTCACAATTGATATTGGAAATAATACACCCGTTAAGTCGCGTCCTTATAGAGTGAGCATTAAAGAGAGAAATATCATTTCACAACAGATTCAAGAAATGTTAGAGTTAGGTATAATTCGTCCTTCGGATAGCCAATTTGCAAGTCCGGTAGTCCTAGTTAAAAAGCCTGACAACACTTATCGTTTCTGTGTTGACTACAGAAAACTAAATGCAATTACAACCAAATTCGCTTATCCATTACCATTAATCGATGATATTTTAAATTTTCTCGGAGGAAATAGTTATTTTACAACTTTAGATTTAAATAGCGGTTATTGGCAATGTGCGATAAAAGAAGAAGATAAGTATAAATCAGCGTTCATAACGAATGACGGATTATTTGAATTTAATAGACTTAGCTTTGGTCTCTGCAATGCTCCGGGAACTTTCCAAAGGCTAACTGATACAATTTTTAAAGATCTAAAATGGAAAGAAATAGCTATTTATTTGGATGACATAATTGTAGTAAGTAAAACTTTTAACGAACATTTAGATCGCTTGAATAACATCTTTCAATGTATCAGAAATGCAGGTCTAACCCTAAAATCCGTTAAATGTAAGTTTGCTTTTAAAAATATAAACATTCTAGGTTTTAATGTTTCTGATAGGGGTATACATCCAGACATTCCAGTCGAAAAGTTGAAGCGGTAATGTCTTTTCCTATTCCCAAAAAAGTTAGAGATGTGCAAAGTTTCTTAGGTTTATGCAATTACTACAGAAGATTTATTCCTGGTTTTTCAGTTATAGCAAAACCTCTCTATAATATTATTGGTTCCAAATCCAAATTCATCTGGGAAACATCTCAAGAAAAAGCATTTAATACACTAAAAACTAAACTTGCAAGTCCACCACTTTTATATTATTTCAATCCATCGGCAGACACAGAATTGCATGTAGATGCTAGTGGTGTCGGTATTGGAGCTGTTCTACTTCAAAAAAATCAATTAACTGATAAACTGCATCCACTGTCATACATTTCTCGTACTCTAACTCCTTATGAGAAAAATTATACAATCAGTGAATTAGAATGTCTGGCCGCAGTTTGGGCAGTTGAATACTTTAGGTCATATCTTTGGGGCTTAAAAACTTTCATAATAGTAACCGATCACCATTCTCTATGTTGGCTTCAATCATTAAAAACCCCTGGTAGTAGACTAGTGCGATGGGCACTCAAATTAATGGAATATTCATATAAGATTTTTCATAAAAAAGGATCTGCAAATAGAGATGCAGATGCTCTATCTAGATATCCCTGTACGGAGGCAACTGCACTTGATCAATCCAAAGCTTTGGAAGTTCCATCTTTTTTAGTCTCAACAACAGAATTAATCGATTGGCAATCAAAGGATGCACGAATACAAGAAATTATTGCAGCTATTAACGATAAACAATTTGGTGGTCCAGCTTTGCAAAGAGCAGCCAAAAATTTTGAAGTTACAAACGGTATTTTATACAAAATTCAACCAAACACAGATACGAAATTATTAGTAATTCCAATAGATATGCGTGCGGAAATTTTATATAGTAATCACGATGAACCTATTAGCGGACATTTAGGAATTTCTCGAACCTTAGACGAAATTAGAAAAAAGTACTTTTGGGAAGGTATGAAACGCGATGTAGAGAAATATATTAAAGGATGTCCTGATTGCCAAATGCGTAAAGGATTAAATCAAAAACCTGCAGGATTATTAAATCCAATTGAAGTAGGAAACCCTTTCGAAATGGTTGGTATAGACCTTCTAGGTCCTTTTCGTAAAAGCAATTCCGGTTGTACATTCATCGTTGTGGCGACCGATTATGCAATTAGATGGGCGGAAGCTAAAGCTCTTCCGAACGGTAAAGCAGAAGCCGTTGCAAAATTTATCGTGCAACAGATCATTTGTCGACATGGATCACCAAAAAAGTTACTTAGCGACAGGGGAGCTGTCTTCATGTCACGTCTTGTAACGGAGATATTAAAATTACTCGGTACAGGAAGCAGTTTTACTACAGCTTACAAACCCTCAACAAACGGACTCACTGAACGGCTGAATAAAACGTTAGCAGACATGTTGAGTAAATATTGCTCCACGTCTCAAAAGGATTGGGATGTTTTCCTCCCTCATTGCGTTTTCGCATACAACACAACTCGTCAGGAAACTATCAAATGTAGTCCATTTTCTCTAGTTTATGGCAGGGAACCAGTTCTACCATCCGATGCGCAAATAAACCAGCTAATGACAACCGATTTTGCATTGCGTAATCAAAATGCTATTATAAAATTAAGAGAACAAGCTCGAAATAATATTATTAAACAACAACAACTTGATAAAACACGATACGACGAAAAGCATCGTGATGTGAATTTTGAGGTAGGTGACAAAGTAAGATTAAAAATGTTCATCAGACAAGTAGGAAAGAGCGATAAGCTGCAACCAAAATATTTTGGCCCATATACGATAATCGAAAAACGAAATAACTTAAATTATATTATCGAATCAGGAAAAGGAAAGAAAGCCAAACGAGAAACAGTTCACGTTTCACGTTTAGCTCCTTATTATGAGAAATGGACGCCATAAATTTAGTAATTAAGTACAGTAATAAATAATAACAATAAGTGTAATTTAATACTTTTAATTTTAAGGGGATATAATTAAGAGTTTTATCATACGTCAGAATTTGTATTTCTCCAATAGGTAAACAGAGAATTTAATAAGTCCATTGATTGCCGACCTTGATAAAATAAATTTTTATAAGTTAGAAGACTTAGTTAAAGGAAATAATTTAAAGAAAAATAGTAGAAAGTTAGAAGATGTCTTAAAAGATATTGACGATCTAGATTCAGATTTTGATTTTAGGAATAATACACATATAGGGTTCATTATTACAGGTACAGCAATATCTGTAATTGTTATAATAATTATAATTTGGGTTTACTTAAAATTAAAAAGATTTTGCATAAACAAGAAGACAAAAAAAGAGTCTCGAAAAATTGTTGGTCTAAAGCAATATGATGAGGGAATCTTTATCTTGCCAGATGGGAGAAGCTGTAAAATTAATCTTAAGGCATCTACATCTGAGTCGAATCTATATTAACTAGGACTGCAGCCTAGTAACCTAGAGTCGAATGATGTAATGAACTCCCTAGAAATAATTGTATAAATGCAAAGGAATGTGTAATGTGCAGCAAATATAAATTAAAATTACTTGAAAGAATTAAGTGGGTCAATTATTAAATATTTACAACAAATAAATAAATGAGCTCACGCAATGTGGTTGAGAATAGTAAAGATTGAAATTTTCAACTGAATAATTACTAATTAATTAATTATTTTGTGTATTCGAAAAAAGTAAAAAATGAAATTTCCGATTACATGAATACTAATTAGTAGTTTGAAAAAAAAATGACAAATAGAAATGTGCACTAAGTATGTTATACCCACAATGTATGTATTGTCAGTTATATTCACTAACTGTTTAATAGTAATATCAAAAAAGTAGTGTATATGATCGAAAAGAGTAAAGAATGAAATTTTCGATGATATAAAATTTTTAAGGAAAGAATGAAAATAATTAAAAATGTGTGATTGGGATTATAATTGTTCAATATGTATCTATGTTATATGATTATTGAAATCTTCTATAAAATAAAGTAGAAACCCTTTATAAACCCAATGTAAGAATACAAATAAAAGATGTTGCATACGTCAGAAAAAAAATGTTCGAACAACAAATAATTTAGTGATATCATTTTCAATTGAACCTAAATTGTAGTAAAAAATGAATCCAATATGTAAAATTAATATATGATCAAAATATATGTAAAATTCAATATAATGTTAATAACATGTCTGTATTTTATTTAGTATTAGTAAGTAATTTAGATTTGATATCATTTACTCGTGCTTTTGTTTTTAATTTTGCATGGATCGTATGGAGACGGACGAAGTAACGGTGGAAAGGGATTCACTCAACCAGTCATAAAAATCGTGTGGGGATGAAGTGCAGCCAAACCCAGCCGATATCATCCCATACATCTTTGGACAATCAACCACAGTTTTGGAAATCTCCAACTAACACCAAAAATGGTTCGTGGATTTCAGTGGAGCTGCGTCTGAATTGAGTAGGACGGACAAGGAACGTATGTTCCTGCTCCCACAATTGGCCAAAAGATGCGGAATACTACAAGAAGGCTTAAACATCAGTGGGCCTAAGCCCAGCGACAGCAGATATTGGAGTAATCACTCAGCAAAAACACGTTAGTAACTAACATCATGGGGTCCAATTTCACTGGTCGCACGTCCTGGAGAAATCTCTAAACGAAAACCTGTGAAGAAACAACAGTGGAGAAATAAAATAGTGGATTGTCCTGAAACGAACTGGAATGATTTCCCTTTTCACAAACTGACAGTGTCCGTCCAAACTCTGAACAAGAAATCGTGAGTGCGCTCTTGTGCAAAATTAATTTTATATGTTTACGTTCATTTTTTTATATACTATTGCGTTCATTTCAATCATATATTTTATACCTCTGTAGTGTTTATTTTTATTAATTTTATATTATATTGTGCGTGTAGACCTAAGTATCATTTGTGGCCACTCAATCATTTAATTTTTAATAAAGTAAAATAATTGTTTCGTATTAAACGGTCAGGAGACGTTTTTCTTCTCGAAAGGGGGTGAAATGCCACAAATGATGCTAAGGTGGATTATTTAATTTACCTGGGTTGTTTTTATTATTATAAATAATCATGTAAACGATAGGAGAAGGGATCGCTGACTTCAGCAGGTAGGATTAATAAAAGGAAGTGTAGCGAGACACGGAGGGGAGTCCAGCGGGGCCATCCAAGACTAAGCGTGGACACGGAGTTCGTGGGAGTGAGTTCCTGTTTTTCTGGACTTGGTACGGGGCGTCCAGCGGTCGGTCTCAAGCAAGGAGAATTGCTATCCTGCCTGCTGAAGAAGCTGAAGTAGTTGGTTTCACTCAATAAACTGATACATTGGTACGTATGCATTTTATTAACTCTGTCGTCCTTAAGGTACCTCCGCCATCAATTAGCGAGTGCTCCCTCTGAGCAAACCCCCCAGCGACCCTCAAACTTTTAAGGGTCGTGACAATTTCTTATTTTTCTTACCGTGACTTCAAGCATATCAATTTAAACTCTAAATCTGATTTAGTTAAGGTTTTCTGAGATGAGATTTATTACTTGGATGATATCAAAATGAAAATAGAATTCCTAAACACTAAACTTTTACAATTGTTTGACACACATACTCATAAAAACATGTCACGCTTCGAACAAATTTTATCCTTGGCTAACTGACAACTTAAAGCTAATGATGGATTTGTGCGATACAACTTTACAGAAATTCAAACGTACACAACTATTAGACCACTGGTCGTATTATAAAACCTTAAGAAATCTAATTATATTAACTGTTAGGTCCGAAACGGAAGCGTATTTACAACATAATTAAATTAATTAAATGAGGAGATTGTTAGTGAATAATATATAATTAAATTGAAATAAGCACTAACACAAATTTTTGGCACCAAAAATTTGCGTTAGTGCTTATTTCAATTTAATTATGTATTTACAACATTTGATTACGATTTGTAAGGTCAACGATACTTGGAAACATCTAAAAAATTTTGGTATTTGTAATAGCAGGCAGGTCGCTATCCCGGTTAGTCTTGGTAACGCAAATCCAATAATTAATCAACACTTTTTGAGTTCCGTCTTATGTGATGATGTGGATTCTATCGAAGTGATAAATTTTTATGCCAACAATCACATTACGAACGAAAGTTTCTCATTTTCTCGAGTCACAGAAGATGAGTTCTGTAAAATTCTCTTAAACTGTGCAATTGTCTCATTTGTTTACAGGCTTTCCATAAACTGACGACATTAAATAACCCCAAATACAAAAATCGAGACGAGCGAAGTCAGATGATTTCGATGGCCATGCAGCTGCATCTCCTCGTCCTATCCATTTGTCGTTATAATTTACATTTAGGAAATTTCTAACTAGGACTAAAAATGTGCAGAAGCTCCGTCTTGCATCAAGCACGTATTCATTTTTTCATTCTAAGAGTAGTAGCAAAGAATTATGCAGAAAATCAAGATACAGTCAAACGATTAGTGGACCTATCAGATGATCTCCCAAAAACCACGCCAAACGTTGAATCAAAAGTGGTGGTAATGATTAGCTTCGACAATGGCATGGGCCAAACATGGCCATTGTGAAAATGAAATATGCCTTCTCTCGTGAACCTTGCTTCGTCCGTAAATAAAACGTTAGTAACAAATTGTGGATTTTCTGCAACTCTTCTCAGTACCCATCGGCAAAACACAACTTGAGGAACATAATCAAATATCCTAAGAGCCTATATCCTTCGAAAATGGCATGGGTACAATTGCTGCTCACGTAAAATTTTCCAAATTAGGGAAGCATTAACATTTATTTCAGCAGATAGTCTTCGGGTATTGACATATGGATTTTCTTCAACTCTCGTTAGAATGTCCAGCTCCATCGCAGGAGTAGAAACTGATATCGGTCGGCCACTACTACGGTTTTTTCATGTAAATGCACCATCTTCAGATAGTCGGAAGTACCCGGCTCGGAAATGCTTCGGCGTAAAGCCGACGTGCCCCATAAGCATTACCATTAGCACGACCATACATGAAATGCATATTTACCATTTCTGATACATACAGTAAAATGAGGCAGCAACATACCCAGTATACTTCAAGGTTGGAGTCAATACTACGGCGAAGATATTGAAACTTGTAATATCAGCAGTTCCTTCATTTTAATTCATACCACTCAATAATTATAAGTCTGAACTTCAACTTGCAATCGTGCGTTTTTATTTATATATGTGAGAACATTATAGTGTTTTTATTACATTATTATTATATCTTGTAAATAAACGGTGCTACTGTGGTTAAAATTTCAGCACTCAGGACCTTCACCAAACGGAGACTCATTCGCCGTATTCAAATAGTAACTATTCGGAGTGTAATTCCTAAAATCACGTAATTAGACCAACGAAAAGTTTCGCTCTTCGTTTACCTTGGAGGAGTGTAAGGACCCATAAGGACTTGGTTGCTGCTTGTGCAAATAAGACCGAGATTTGGCAATCCGTAGAAACCTTTTGTGGGATTTATCGTCGAGTTTATCGCTTCTCCAAAGTAATTTGATGATATCTCGTGACTGCATTTGACATCACCGTCTATAATAGTAAAACAGGTAAAATAATTAAAACGACATATAATGTAAACAACTTAATTTATCAAAATATGTTTCAAAAATTCTTACTCAAGTTACTAGTAAATCAGAATACTTTATAAAAAAATCTTTTGAACTTGTAGATAAATTAAAAAACATAGATATACATATAAATAACTGTATACTTATAAATAACTGTATTATAATTTCTTTATATGTTGTTTCTTTGTTTACTAACATTCCAAAAGAGTTAGCTTTAAAAAGCATTAATGATAGGTGGATAGAGTTTAAAGATTTTACAGACACTTCCAAAGAAAATTTTTTAGAAATAGTTACTTCATGTTTTGATACATCTTATTTCGCTTTCAATGATAAATTTTATAAACAGATTTTCGGTACAGCAATGGCTTCTCCTTTATCGCCTGCTTTAGTTGAAATTGTCATGCAGGAACTAGAAAAAAGTGTCATTAACTCATTACCTTTTAATTTAATTTTATATTTTCGTTACGTCGATGATACATTATTGATTTTGCCTTCAGATAAAGTAGACTTTGTTTTAAGTAGATTTAACTCTTTCCATAATAGATTACAATTTACAGTAGAACAAGAAGTTAACGATTCACTAAGTTTCCTTGATGTAAATATCATCAGACGTAATAACAAATTAATAACGAATTGGTTTCATAAACCTGCGTGGTCAGGTAGATATATTAATTTTCATTCGTACACATCTAAAAACTATATAAAATTGCAACAATTATTTCTTTAACAGATCGAGCTGTTTTACTTTCAGATAAACTTTTCATTTGTGATAATTTAAATTTAATAAAGAAGACTCTTGTTCAAAATTCTTATCCAATAAATCTTATAGAATCAGTAATTAAAAATCGTCTTAAATATCTACAAAATTCAAAAATCTACAATAATATAAAACAAACTTCAAACAAAAAATACATATCATTATCTTATATTGAACCACTGAATAACATATTTAAACACATTTTCAAAAAACACAACTTAATTTTAGCTAGCAAATCTGTAAACAATTTAAATATTATTTTCTCAAATTTAAAAACAAAAACACCGATATTAAAACAACCTAACGTGGTTTATGATATTAAATGTTTAAATTGTAATTCATGTTATATAGGAGAAACAAGTCAAAATTAAAAAAAAAAAAAAACGTCAAAATCATTCAATGCTTGTTGAACATTCGTTAGAAACTAATCATAATTTTGATTTTGAAAACACTAATATTTTATATTATAAGTCTAATATTTTTAAAAGACGTTTTATAGAAATGTGTAAAATAAAAATGTCGTCGAATTCTATTAACAAACGTACAGATTTTGCAAGTTTAAACGATACATTTTCTAGTTTTCTCGATTCTTTAAATAGAATATAGATCTGTCAATTTTTGACATTTATTAAAATAAAATATTTATTATGTTTAAAAAAAAATCAATATACCTTTTCAGTTTCCGTTGACAACCTTGTTTATTTTGACAACTTGTTTATATTTTTCACTTCTCACGAAGCTGTCAAAAGACGGTGAAACGTTAAGTGTATTGTGCGCGATTTAGTGTCCGGTTAAAAGATTTTGTGATATTAATTTTAAAGTTAGAAAAAGCTCAAATTGCTGTACGGAGGATGCTCATAGATCTCATTGCATTGTATCCGACGTACAACAAACTTTTAAAAAAAGTTAATTCTCCCTCTTTTACTGTTTGATATTGAACTATGCTTAAAATAAACATGCCTACATACATTATATCAGTATTGCTATCCTATTCATATTATTATTTTAAAATACTTACCACAAGCGGGTTGGTCGACGCCACCGTTCACATAGAAATTTATATGTGCATCGGAAACGGCCTCTCCATTAAAGCCAACATTTGTGTGAATTGCTTCGACGAAATTTGCAGAACCACGTGATACATACGAATGTGTTTCGAATAGAGGACCAGCCGGATCCAAGCCTACAATTCCAGAATAAATTGTCTTATAAGTTTTATACAGGTGTTATCGAATTTGAATTATTTATTTAACGAAATCGTATATTTTTTGCACAAGTAAGTTCAAAAGTAAATAATAAATAGAGAAACAGGTAATTTTATTTTATGGAAAACCCATTATAACATCGCAGGAATACCTCCGGTTATTGAAGATTAACCATCCATATAACTGCAGATACTTATGTAGATGTCCAAGAAACCTTTTTTTTATTGGTGCAAATTTCAGTGATAATAACCACAAAAAAAAGTTATATTACATATGAATAAATAGGTTGCTGGTTTCTTATTCTCAAGTATATTTACAATCAATTAAATTTTAAGCAACATTACCTGTCAAACGTTTTGGTTGAAGGTTTTCATTTGCAGTAGTTAAAAGAGTTCCGGTTAATCCTCCCACGTGCGCGCCAAGACTTAATCCTATAATGTGAACAGATCCGATCGTGACATTGGTGTTCTGCAGAAGAGCAATTATGAACCTTGCCGTGCAATTTGCAACTGTCGGAAAATTAATGACTGACTGAATGTAACACGGTATTGTGGCTGCTGGACCGTAATCCACAGAGATCACATTGTGCCCTATTGAAAGGTATTCTGAAATAAAAGGCTTTTAAAATTACATATGCTGTGGGCTATATTCATTAGTACCTGGTCTTATTTCCGGATTCGGTGTGTAGCTTTTATTTCCGGTGTATCCGTGAATTAGTATATCTAAGGGAGCATCCTGTATAAATGGGGCGTTTCTCAAATTGTCTGCGTCGTATTCCTTTAGTTCGTAGGCATCTGTGGTACTGTAAATTTTGAATTACGACATACCTTATTTAAGTGATTTTGATAATTTGTTAAGATTTCACTTACTTCGTGTAGAGCCAGAATGTAACGTTTGGATTAGGACACACTCTCTCGATTAAAATGTTGTTGCAACTTGGACTGAGGACTCCAGCATTGGCAATAAGTGAGGCCAGATTATTTACGATGATGCCGTTTAGTAAATTATTTACTGCAGATAAATTTGCAGTTACAATGCCATTTACAGTGGTTGTGACGTTGGTAATGATGTCTCCTACTGTAGATAATAGTCCTGCCTCATTTAAATCGAAACCTAAAATAAAAAATCAAAACTAAAAGTGAATAAACATTACTAAACAAAAACTAGAGAAAATTAATATTATAATACGGAAGCAACAACAAGATCCCGGAGTAATTGGTCTAGAAAACAGTGCACCACACCAAAAGAAGAGGAGGCTATAAGATATGGTGATACATCGGGCATAGATATAGGGCTACACTCCAGCAGAGTATCCAGGCCGAACGTTGGAAGTAACATTCTTATGATCTAAAGAGCATTTTCTGGCAAGAAAGGGACGAGGTAAGTGTCTACTCATTCTGGATGGACGTACAGTCGCAGCGCAATGTAATGAAAGAGTAATGGGGGTAACCGGCCAGCCGACTTCGCCCGACGGAGCTGTAGCTCCGCCCGTCTGAAATTCTTAGTAATAGGGTCCAGTGGTTGACCAATTTCACTGGCAATTGATTATAACGCACGCACGCATTATTCGTTGATTTTAAATAAGGTTTGTCCATTCCATGAACAGAACTGCAACAGATAATTATAAAAGTTAATTAGCCGACATCGTAATTCATGTCATAAATATTCTAAATATTATTAATGAAAATATTTATATTATTCGTAATTAATCTTTAGGAAATAATTATTATTTGATGCTCTTTCATAAAACGAAATAAAGCTATAATAAAATATAATAGTTATTGCGGAACAAAATTATTAAATCTAACTGACGCAGAAAGAAAAGACTTTTAATAAACAAATGTTGTAATTACTAATTAAAACAGAAAACAATAACGATGAGATAAAAAATCGTTGCCTGTCAATAAATAACCAGTTCAGATTTGAAATATTAAATTTTTAAGTTACTGCAAAACTTTACGTGATTTAACTAGAATTAGTGAATTTAAATTATGAACACCTTTTGAAGTTCTGTAAATGTCATTTTGAATAAGCATTTGTGTGAATTGCTCTAAAGCGATTTGTTCTAGATGATATTAGCTTAGCTGCCGAAATACGTATTTATGTGTTTTATAAATTGCGTATGCTCTAGAGAGATTTTTTTGCTTTCTGATATTGTAATATTTAAAAAATTTGAAGCTAGACATTTATATTTAAATATTAATCGATTAGTATGTTTTAAAATATGTAATACAAAAAATCTCGCTAAACTACTTCAATGCAATACACTGAAAAGGACCTCTGTGAACTTGGCACCTCATTTTTGAAAAATTCAATTTTTTCTGAAAAGGGGAATTGAGGGGTACAAACAGAGTAATTTATTAAAAATAATACAAAAAAATATGTGCAATGAAAATATATTGAAGACTTATAAATTATGTTTTAAATGAATTTTCGTTTGATTTAAATAATAAAATTTTATTTTATGCTGTTATGTTATGCTTTTATATTATCCATTAAGTATTCAAAGAAACTTTAATATCAAAACAAATTTAATGACGTGGTTAATCTTTTTGTAAATCGGACTTTTTCAGAATGAAATTACTATTTCTATTAGCATTTTCAGTTTTCTGTTTGAATTTTATTGTAATAGTTTTTAATATTTTCATCTTTTATTTAAGCTTTGATTTAATTTTGATATTGTTTTGAGCAAATTATTTTTTTTGTTGGGGTTTAATTTTCATATTTTTTATGTACTTTTTTTTATTTTAGAATTTATTTAATTTTCTTGTTCTCTAAATTTTTTAAAGGTCTTGCATCTGTGATTATTTCTGCTTGTAGGAATCGCGACAAAATGGGAAGAAGAATGGGACAACGAGAATCATCCGTAGCTACAAGAGGATATATTTGTGGTTTAGCAGAATCAGGAATGTCCATAAGAAACATCTCTCAGCAAGTTGATATGTCAGAAAGTCAAATTCGAAGATGGATCAATAGAAGACAAGAAGACGCTTCCCTCAGAACAGCACCGAAATCAGGTCGTCCCAGAGCAACAACTAATGACGAAGACCAGGCAATAGTTGCCACTGTCGAAGCTAATCCGTTTACAACTGCAGGTAGGATCAGGGAACAACTAAATTTGCAATGCTGTTTTACGACAGTAAGGAAAAGGTTAAGGAGTGCAGGTATTCACAGCAGAAAAATATCCTTTTTTTTTATTGTAAATACTCAAGTTTTCAAGATCCTTCCAAAGTGTGCGTGAATCATTGTTTCGATAACTGTATTCTAAGTATGCTTTTCTTTCTCTGCGAATAGCTGATGTAGTATAGTTACGAAGTAGTTTATAGTAGGCCATGCTTGCCGAGCTGCTGTTCGCTTTTGCTTTCTTAAACTGCGCGTCTCGAAGTGAAATATCTAATGTTGTCTGTAAGCCAAGGTGCAGGCTGCTTGTTGAATTTACCCGTTTTAAAAGGAGCATGTAGGTCGAAAATTGCGATGATATTAGAATTAAAGAAAGACATAATGTCATTTATATCATTCATATGATAAATTAAAAACCAAGGTACGGACTGTAAGTCAGCGACAAAAGCATCATAATTGTTATAATTTCGAAATGTATGTTCTACGGAATTATTTGAAGTTAAACAAAGGTTGAAATTACCAAAAATAAGAAAATGGTCAGAGAACTCCGTCAGATCTACTACTCCGGAATTCAAATTATCGTGTTTAACAGAAGTGATTAAAATATCGATTAATGTAGTAGATTTGTTGCTTATGCGTGTTGGCTCCTGAATAATTTGCACTAGACCAAAAGAATCAAGTAAATTATTCAGGTGTTGTGAAGACGTACTGTTGCAGTCTAAAATGTTGATATTAAAATCACCAACACAGATTAATTCTTTGGAAGTGATCAGGATATCCCCTATAACATCTTCTAGTGTATTTAAGAAATCACTTACATTATTATTAGGTGGCCTGTACACTACTCCGACAGCTAATTGAATATTGTCCATTCTAGTATTAATCCATAAAGATTTAAAACACACATTGTGATATATTGGTAATAATGTAAAGGAATACTTGTTTTTAATATATATGCCTACACCACCACCCCGTCTACCATCAGTTCTGTCGGCTCTTATAAAGTTATAACCATCTATATGAATCATATCATCATTTATGCACGACGTTAACCACGTTTCTGATATCCCAATAAATTCATAATCGTGTAGTAATACATGATGTTTAAAAATATCGAAATTTCTCAATAACGATCTAGCGTTAATATGAGCTGTGATAAACATAAGAAGTGAGTTATGTAAAATACATAGTAAAATACATCCTTATAAATTGCGCAATTAACAGCTCCTAATTCAATTCAATTGAGGTACATTGTTATGACAGATTTGTTAAAAGATTGAATTTCTACGAGAAAATTGAAAAGAAAGTGCATATATCTAAGAATTATTCTAATGAATTAGCAAAAAAAGACAGATTAATAACAAAGTATGACTGCGAAAATTGAAGAATAATTTTTCAGGAAGTTAGTAACTAACTGAATATTTTTTTCCCAGTAAAATTAAAGTTAAGTTTATTTTATACGTATATGTATATATATATATATATATATAATTCGTAGGGAAGTAATGCCGTACTTGTTAGGTAAACCAATTCTTAAATTATTTTTAACGGGGATTAACGGCTATTGTAAATAAAATATATTTTGTTGTTGGTCAATATTTCGTAATGTTTTTGTTACTTCATCAGGACCAAAAATTGCTACAATAATAAATTACATTGTATACTTACGAAAATTGAAGCTGATTATTTACTTACTGAAGGTGAAAATAATTTATTTCTCCTTTATTATTTGAAAATGTATTAGAAATTGAGAATTTTGAAGTTGATGTTTGAACAAAAATTATTTATTTATACAAATATTTAAATAACAAAAGGACGCTAGATGGCCTGACTTATTAGATTGAAATAAATATTGTTTAATCCGTCAGTGTCAGATCTAAAATTGACAGTTACGTCATTATGTTTTTGAATACAAGACATTTCAAGAAAAATTCTGGTTCTATAAGAAGGTTCTTTCTCCAAAATTTTAACGCTATCAAAATTAAATCGATGGTCCTCATCGATTGTATGAATGGCTAATGCACAAGATCTTTTTCCAATCCTACAATCACTTTTATGTTGTGTAAGTCTGTTCTTGAGCCATTGGCTTGTTTGACCTATATAACATTTGTTACAGGTATCACAATTAATTTTATACACAACATTAGAGTTAAGCAAGAGAGGAGTTGGATTTTTTAAACTAGTATAAATTTGTTTAATAGTTATAGGATTGTAATAAGCTATTTTGATTGGAATTGTCTTTAATAAAGAAGTTATTCTTGGAGTAATATTTTTGATAAAAGGTAATTTACTATATATTAAATTTGATGTTAAAGTATTATTTCTTTCATGTGTCACGTCAGGATTACGTATGTCAAAAATTATCTTTTTTACAAGATGTTGTGGATAGCCATTGTTAACAAAAATATCTACTAATTTATTAAGATTTTTCTCTATTAATGATTCATGACATATTCTATTAATGCGATTTCTCATGGCAAGGATGGTATTTAATTTATGTTTGAGACAATGGTTTGAAAAGAAGTTAATGAATCTTCCTGAAAATGTCGGTTTTTGATACCAGTCTAAGATGATGGTATTATTTGGCATTCTTATTAATCTGGTATCTAAAAATGGAATTGAATTATTATTTTCAGTTTCAATAGTAAATTGAATTTTATCATTAAAGTTATTAAAAATATATTTAAGATTTCATTAATTTTTTCAGAAGGAACAGAACAAATCAAATCATCAACATATGATGAAGTAATAAAAACATTACGAAATATTGACCAACAACAAAATATATTTTATTTACAATAGCCGTTAATCCCCGTTAAAAATAATTTAAGAATTGGTTTATATATATATATATATTTAAAAAAAGAAAACGAAATGATTACTCTTAATTAGAAGAAGTCCTGCTTCAAATGTTCTTGATCGCTGCAACGCCGTTGGTTGATTTTAAATTAAGTGCGTCCAGGGAAGTAATTTCTTTGCGTTTACCATCTATGATGGAGTAAATGCGCTCATCATATGTCCAAGTTTGCTTAAATCCTAACTTGTTCTTGACCTCTGTGTAAAGGGACAGCCTTTTCTGTGTCAAATCTTCGGTGATAAAATTCCGGACCCCTTCATTTTTTTCTTATTTTGCATAATGATCTGTTTCCAATTGTAACTAGCAAACTTTACTATAATTTGCCTAGGTTTTGGATGCCGGGATTGAGACCGAGTCCTAGATTCGTTGGCAGGGCTTTTGCCAATTCGATGTGCTCTATCTACGTAATTTTTATCAATAGCAACATCCATTTTAGAAAAACTGTTTCAGTTTTATTGTAAGAGTTTTTAATAATTTTTCTTCTTTCAGCAACTAATCATTTATTTTTCAGAAATTAATTACTTTTTCTTTTAGCACTTTCATTTTCTGTTTCAGTTTTATTGTAAGAGTTTTTAATAATTTTTCTTCTTTCAGCAACTAATCAATTATTTTCAGAAATTAATTACTTTTTCTTTTAGCACTTTCATTTTCTGTTTCAGTTTTATTGTAAGAGTTTTTAATAATTTTTCTTCTTTCAGCAACTAATCATTTATTTTTCAGAAATTAATTACTTTTTCTTTTAGCACTTTCATTTTCTGTTTCAGTTTTATTGTAAGAGTTTTTAATAATTTTTCTTCTTTCAGCAACTAATCAATTGTTTTTCAGAAATTAATTACTTTTTCTTTTAGCACTTGCATTTTCTGTTTCAGTTTTATTGTAAGAGTTTATTTCATTTATTTCAGCTTTTAGTTTCGTATGTTTTAGGTTTTCGGTTGACTGCGTCGTGCTGTAATCGGTGATGCATCACGCGGTCAACCGATGAACACCGGGACGCTTTCAATACATTCTCATTGCACTTTTTTTGTATGTATTATTTGCAATAAATTACTCTATTTTCACCTCCCAATTTTCCTTTTTAGTGTATTGCATTGAAGTAGTTAGCAGTAGTAGCGAGATTTTTTGTATTCATATTTTAAAACATACTAATCGATTAATATTTAAGTATAAATGTCTAGCTTCAAATTTTTGAAATATTACAATATCAGGAGTACGATTTTTGAGCGTTCGTTTATTAGAAAAGTCATCGCATCTCCTGCACGCAAGTGTGTTTCCAATTTTTCACTAATCGCAACAAAACGAATGCACGCAAATTCCGCACGTTTAGTAACGAGTGGCCATTTGGTAATCGTAAGTGATTAAATCAGTCGTTTGTGCGTTAATAATAAATTCTGTATAAGTCTTTGTTACCTACTTCTTTTTATATCGGGATAGTTGTTTTATTCGGGTGGATTTTACAAGGGTTGAAATTATGGAAGACCTTCTGCAAGCTATTATAATAGAAAATTTAGAGAATGCTGAACATCGGCAATTGTTTCATAATGAACGTAACCCGACTAATCCTTTCACGACATTAAGTGAAAAAAAATTTGTTAAATTCTTTAGGCTGACTAAAGACCTAACGCGGCATTTAATAATGTGGTTGACACCTTACATGAATCCGCCAATTCGAGCTTCTGATTTAGATATTCAAACTAAGGTAAGTGTGCCACGAATCACCATTTGGGCTGCTTACATTTGCTTACGCATATGTAACTCGGTTATAGGTTCTGGTAGCCCTAAAGTTTTTTGCTTCTGGGAGCTATCAATCAGACATTGGGAGTAGCAAATATTTCGATTTGACACAATCAACCGTAAGCACTTGTTTAAGGGAGGTGTACCAAGCTCTCAACCATCCCGATATTTTTCATGAATGGGTGAAGTTTCCCAGTACTTTCGAAGAACTAAATGCGGTTAGATTAAGGTGATCAAGTCCTTCAACGAATCTAATTTTTTTTACTTCAGTGAGGCATTTGTAGGTTTTTTCAGCAACATAATATACCAGGGGTAATTGGTGCTATCGATTGCACCCATGTGGCAATTTTTCCTCCGTACATAAATCATGCGGATTACCCAGAGTATGTTTACATTAATCGTAAACAGTACCACTCACTAAATGTACAACTAGTAAGTCTAAGTAGGCACGATTATTTCAAAAAACTGTTGGCCGTCATTTTTCAGATTTGCGATTCGCAGATAAAAGTGTTAAATGTGAACGCTAAATACCCGGGAAGCACTCACGACGCATTTATTTGGAGGCGTTCCAATGTTCAACCGCTTATGCGACGTTTACATGACCTAGGTCACACTGACTATTACCTTTTGGGAGATTCTGGATATCCTCTTCGCCCATGGTTGCTCACCCCATTAACCGAGGACCCGGTACCTGGTACTCCAGAACACATCTATAATACTGTACATAAAAGTACGAGAAGTACCATTGAGCGCTGCAATGGAGTACTGAAAGGCAGATTTAGATGTTTATTGAAGCACAGGGTACTGCATTATCATCCAGATGTAGCGTGTAAGATAATAAATGCTTGTGTTGTGTTGCACAACATGTGCGTAGAATATAATATACCGGAACCGGATCCAGCCGAAAATGCAGATTTTGATTTCGGTATAATGGATGAGGAAGAATATGTGGAAGATGAAGGTGAGGAACTTGCTGTGAGGCGGGTGAATCCGGAACTTGCAGCGGGTAGGAGATTTAGAAGGAGGGTTATTGGTTTTCTTGCGAGGAACTAAGTAACTAACTCTGTAATAAAGGCTGTTTTACATAATACTTTTTTCGTCTAGAAACTTCGACAAGTCGAATACTAGAAGTAACTTGAATAATGTAAAACAGAAAAAAGCCATCCAAGTTCGCATACTAGAAACGTCTAAAAACTAGTTCCGGACCTATTTTCTGTCCAATTTTTAAAACTAGACCTGCACACCAACGCATATTAAGTACTACCAAGTTCTATTTCAAAAATATGGAAATTAAACAATGCAGAACAGATTATTCTGTTTAAGCCAAATCTAGTACAAGATTCTAGTATGGAAACTTGTCAAAGTTTCTAGACGAAAAAAGTATAATGTAAAACAGCCTTTAATACAATGAACACAAATTATTGTTATTATAGATATAATGTATAACAAAATGAACCTTTGGCTTCGTAATTTGGTATTAAAAAAAAGAACAATTGCACACATTAACTGATAAGTTATTTCATTGCATTAGATCACCCTTTCTAGTCACTGCGGTTGCTATTCGGTCTAAGGCTTCCACTTTCTTCGATTCAATTAAGTTTCTCTCGTCTAAAATCTTCAGTTTTTGGTTGTAATATGCTTCCTTGATGTGCAGTTTCTTGTCTAGGTTGTTCTTGAAACATGTTGCGGCAGTAGCAGAGTTTATCAGGTTTTCAAGTTTCTTTGGCATTTTCTTTACATGGCTACTTAACTGATTTGTTGTGTCGGTTAAAGCATTTCTGTTTGCATTATCTTCAGGATTACCCGGGGGCACAATTATAGTGTGTAATACTTCAAAATCATTCAAAGGTGTGTTTTCAACTAATTCGGGTTCCTCTAAACGGTGGTTTGTGTTTGGTGGCGCCGATACTATATCCAATAACACACTTTCAATTTCATTATCATTGAATTGAAATTCCACGGTGGACTCGGCCACATTATGACCATCTACACACACCGGCTTTATTACATCCAACAAATCTTCCTCTGCAGGTGTCAGTGACTCGTCCTTAAATGGACCACCTCCTGTACCAGCTGCCCTTCTTTTGTTCCCCGCTAGTTTTCCTTTGGTTCGAAATCGCAAGTCCTGCCAACACTAAACAAGTACCTTTAGAGATTATTTCTTAATAGGTATAAGTATAAAATCAAATTGTACCTTTCGCCAGCCACGCCAGTCTTTGTGGGCCCCAGCCATACTATTTAAAATGTTTGATATTTCTTCCCAATCATTCTGCATATGTTTGTGAGTATAACTCTTCGTTTGCTTGCCACTTATGAGATGAGGTTTTTTTTTCACAAATTCTATAAGACACTTTTTTTGATTATCAGATGTGTTAGCGCCTCTGCTTTTTTTACTTTCCATTGCACTTTATAACACTCTTCAGCTGAAGTTTGTTTACAAAACAACAAAATGTCACGGAAGTTAGGTTAGAATTGCGCTGTTGCCAGAAGTGGCAATCGTTTATTTAACCGATCGCAAGAACGTGCACAAGCCAAGATAAGAATGGTCTTCAAAAATTGGAAATTATAAACGTGCACGCAAGTTAGTCAGCGCAACTTTACGTGGTCGTACATTTACGTGTGATTTCAAAAATCGTACTCCAGAGAGCAAAAAAATCTCTCTAGACCATACGCAATTTATAAAACACGTAAATACGTATTTCGGCAGCTAAGCTAACATCATCTACCGCAAATCGCTCTAGAGCAATTCACACAAATACTTATTCAAAATGACACTTACAAAACTTCAAAAGGTGTTCATAATTTAAATTCACATAATTCTAGTTAAATCACGAAAACTTTTGCAGTAACGTAAAAATTTAATATTTCAAATCTGAAATGGTTATTTATTGACAGGCAACGATTTTTTATCTCATAGTTATTGTTTTCTGTTTTAATTAGTAATTACAACATCTGTTTATTAAATGTCTTTTCTTTCTGCGTCAGTTAGATTTAATAATTTTGTTCCGCAATAACTAATATATTTTATTACAGCTTTATTTCGTTTTATGAAAGAGCATCAAATAATTATTATTTCCTAAGGATTAATTACGAATGATATAAATATTTTCATTAATAATATTTAGAATAATTACGACACGAATTACGATGTCGGCTAATTAAATTTTATAATTATATATCGCAGTTCTGTTCATGGAATGGACAAACCTTATTTAAAATCAACGAATAATGCGTGCGTGCGTTATAATCAATTGTCAGTGAAATTCGTACCCTATTACTAACAATTTCAGACGGGCGGAGCTACAACTTCGTCGGGCGAAGTCGGCTGGCCGGTTACCCCCATTACTCTTTCATTACATTGCGCTGCATCGTACATCCCACTGTTTATTAGAATTGCTGCAACTTGCAGATGAAAATAATGTTATTATTATCTGCCTTCCGAGTCATACCACCCAAGCCTTGTAACCCTTAGATAAAAGTTTCTTTAAACCCTTAAAGGACTATTTTAAACAACCCAGAGATAACTACAACACAGAGATAACTATTCAACCGCTGTAAAAAATATCGCATGTTCATCATCTTCTAATGTTGAAATAGTTGAAGAACCAAAGTCGACCCTTCGAAATATCCTCATGAAGTTTCTCCCTTTCTCACGGTACCACAACGAGCGCATAAGCGAAAACAAAGTGCTGAAGTATTTACATCTGCTGAAAGTATAGAGAAAAAAAAAAATAAGAATTAACTAACAAAAGAAAAAAGAAAATAAATCGACTAAGAAAAATACTCAAGCAGAACCATCAAAAGCAAAGTCACCATGGGAAAAACTAAAGAAATTATCTAAAGCAAAGGCGGAAAAAGAGGCGTTACCATGAACATCAGTATTTTTAGCGAAATCCTCTTCTAAACAAAATAAAGGTAACAATGACGAAGACGTGGATTGCGCAGAATATTTGGAAAACTTCTATCGTACGAAACTCAATACTGATTGGATCAAGTGTATCGGCTATAATTCATGGATTCGTGAAACATGTACAATGTACGAAAATCAATGTAATACCGTATGATTTTTAAAATTTTATCACAAAATCTTTAAACCGGACACTAAATAGCGGCGAAACGTTAAGTGTTTTGTGCGCTATTTAGTGTCCGGTTTAAAGATTTTGTGATACAATTTTCATCGGACAAGAAACAACTTTAAATTTAAAATTTTAGATCAAGGGAGACCGTGAAGAAGAAAATATATCGCTTAAATTAACTTATACGTACGTTTTGGTTAACGCCACTGCGAAAATATGTTTCAACTATGAATGCCTTTTGAAGATTTGTAAATATCATTTTGAATATATTGTTGTATTTGCTAATTTATGTCATACATTTTGCTTTCACGGCCTCCCTTTATCTAAAATTTAAAAGATCATACGGTATATATGGACGAGAACAAAAAAAGAAGGAAGCTATGAAATGAAAACTGTTAAAAAATTAATATTAAAAAAATAATGTTTTATATAAAATATATTCCTTATGAATGTTAATTTTTGTAGTCATATTTTGTACGAAAGAAGAAAAAAGAAATTATATTTTATTCACTATCACATTATAATTGGATTTTTATCCACACTTATGAAGCATTTAAAGTGACCTATTATCCACTAGTAGAATAAAGCTACTTTACTCCACTAGTGGATAATAATAAACAACGTACCATAGCAACCAGTAGGTATGACAAAGCCTGTCACGTTTCATTTTAAGAATAGGAATATTTTTTAATTAAATTTCGCTCATTCTGATTCCATATGGATATGGTGATTGTGGATAAAACGTTGTACCCATTACATGCGTGTTTTAGATGCATTTTATGCACTTAAGAAAATGCTATCTAAAACACTTATTCAATAAATAAGTATTATTTAACTATTTGCATTACTCTGTCAATTATCTCCATAAAATATTACCAAGTATATACAGTGAGAACTTTTTAATGTAGAACATACATAAGTGCTATTAATTTAACTTGAAGACTTCCGCGGCCGTCGTCCATGTTTGAATTGGCTTCCGGTTGGAACCGCGTCACGTTGACTTCTACTGCCGAAGTTTCGTTCTTCATTGCGGAAGAACTTCTTCAGGGCTGCTGCTGCTGGTGGTGTTGCTGCTGGTTCTGGTTAGTCGTTGAGACTAACGACTCAACGAGTCTCAACGAGAAGTAGCCAGAACTAGCCAGAAGTAACAGCAACACCACCAGCAGCAGCAGCCCTGAAGAAGTTCTTCTACAATGAAGAATAAAACTTCGGCAGTAGAAGTCAGCGTGACGCGGTTCCAACCGGAAGCCAATTCAAACAAGTGCTATTGATTTTTTTTAAATCGAACATAGGCAGAAAAGTACTTGGTAACCTTGGTTATGGTTAACATTAATTGTCATTATTTTTCTTTCACACGTTTGACAATGCAATTTAATATAAATTCAACGAATGAAAGGATACAAATCCACAACTGGTATCGAGCAGGATCCAGTTTAAGGCAATTAACAATTTTTATGACCGTTTGGGATATGTTTTCAAACTCCAGAACATTGATTAATGATTACTTTTATCTATTTCGGAAAAAGAGTTTCAATGCTAGACAAACAAGTACGAATGGTATCCATAGTAACGAAGCCCACATACATATTAAGCCTATGTTCGATTTTAAAAAACTCACCTTCAATATTGTAGCAAAGATGCATATGTTCTACGCTAAAAAATTCTCACTGTATATCATGGAAGGGGGCATAAATCACATACATATGGCCTACTGCATATGAAGTTCTAGAAGCATTTTTTAAGTATTCCTTGGTATTTCTAAATATTATTTTTAACAGTTTTGACATATGCAAAGCCTTGATGTTTACCTGTTTCAGTTATTTTTTTATGCCGTTTTTATACGTTAAATTTATTTGCAGTTACACAGGGTGTTCATTTTACAAGTGTTAGCAAGTGTCTTTAGTATTTCAAATGGAATTCCCCATATATTATTATGTTTTTTGATAGATCTATCAATTTGGAAAATATTTTATTAACATATTTCTATACCTAAACCTAGTATTTACCGAGATAAATGCCATCAACGAAGAAACATCTTAAATGCAGGCCTTTATTAAATTGCTTGAACTTGCTTAATTGAAAAGTCGTCATTATCAGTTATTAACGTGTAATTACACATGCCTTAAGCTAAGTAAGACTATATTAAACAAACCTGAAAACTACGCAGTTTGTTGGTGGCTGGCAGTTCTTTCTGCTGAATTTAGAAGTGAAATATTTCACGTTTTTCTTATGGAACACTCCATAAGTAAAATCATCAACCGATGTAGAATTAAATTTGCTATCTTTTTCCCAAACAAAGTCCTATACCTAAAACCTACGGTTTGTGAGATAATTCTGGTTTTCTTTTTGCTTCATGATTTATGTTATCTTTAGGGTGCCATGAATGTCAGCAAAATTGCCTTTTAGCTTTTAAAATTTATATTCAACGATTTCCTGATAGAAGACAGCCAAATGCAAAGACTTTTCGTAAATAAAAGGAAAGATTTGAAAGAACACCTAGTCTTGCAAATGTTACTTCTTATAATATTAACTTACATGGCACCCTAAAAATGACAAATATCATGAAGCAGAATGAAAACCAGAATTATCTCACAAACCGTAGGTTTTAGGTATAGGACTTTGTTTAGCAAAAAGATAGCAAATTTAATTCTACATCGGTTGATGATTATAGGTATGGGGTGTTCCATCAGCAGAAAGAACTGCCAATCACCAACAAACTGCGTAATCCTCAGGTTAGTCATCCTCATATACAGGGATATTCACATAAACCGTTCGTTAAAAGTTTTCAAGGTTGCAGTTCACGTAGATATTTGAAATTTAAGGAGCAAGGGTTTTCCGTAGAGATCTCTTTAAATAAAATAAAATTGTCTTTGTACCACTTCCGGTTGTACCGGAAGTCGCTATCAACTCGCTTATTTTAAATGGAATGCTATATTTTTTATCACGTTTTTGAATTCTACATGTAAAAATATGTTAAGTTGCAATACATTTCCCTATCTCTAAAATGCACCATTTTTGAGATATTTTGAAATTTCTTAAAAATTTGGATTCTGCAATCTGATTTTCAAAAAATTATAACACTGCTATGATTGAAGCAATTTTATTTGTAATAGCTGATATTGTAGTTGAAGCTTTAAGGTTCTTAAAAATTCCATAAGCATAATCTATTAAGCTACAGGGTGTCTAAAATGTGTGTGTCTAAAATGTGGGTGTCTAAGATATTCAAATACAGAAAAATACTTTTTTTCAAATGGAACGACCAATATTTTAATACACCATCGTATGTGGAATTAAATGCTGTGTCGAACTATACTAGCATTCCCTATACCTAACTTTAACAGTTTTTCAGTTATAAGATATTTTTGGTTTAATACATAAAAATTTACATTTATTAGGTTAAATATATCTAATTTTGTTGATATAGTTATGAAAACAACAAACAATTGCATTTAACGTTTCCTGTTACTACAAATTTTAAGCAAAGGCAAAAAAAGTTGAGAATCAAAATCAAAATTATTCAAACGCTGATATTTTAAATCTATTTTTTAAATTCATGAAGAATGATCTAAAATTGTTCAGAGCAGAGAATGAGTGTTCAATCAAATGTACCCCTCTTGTCTCCTATGAGTAAAACACAGTTTGGAAAGTTTGAACCTAACTTTATACAATTTGGAAAAATAAAATGTATGAAGATCAGTAACAAATAACGAAGATAATTAGACAATGGTTTTAAAATACTTTCACGCTAATCCAGAGAATTGTAAACTAGCAGCTATTTTATTCTTCAATTTAAAGTAATGAAATTCATACTTTTTCGTTTTATAAGATCATAAGCGTCCTAAGAGAAGGATGATTAAAGAACTATTAAAATTTGTGAATTTCCACTTGCCAAATTCTATTTTCTTTGGTTGACTACAAAATTTGTAGTAACAGTAATCGTTGTTATAATTTCCATGCTATCTTAATAAAATTAAAAATATTTGACCTATTAAAATTGTAATTTTCTATGAATTAAATCGAAAATGTTTCATAACTCAAAAACTGTTAAAGTTAGGTATAGGGAATGCTAGTACAGTTCGACGCAGCATTTGATTCCACATACAATGGTGCATTAAAATATCGGTCATTCCATTTAAAAAAAAGTATTTTTCTGTGTTTGAATATCTTCGAGTGGAGCGGTGCGTTTTAGACACCCTGTAGCTTAATAGATTATGCTGATGGAATTTTTAAGAACCTTAAAGCTTCAACTACAATATTAGCTAGTACAAATAAAATTGCTTCAATAACAGCTGTGTTATAATTTTTTGAAAATCAGATTGCAGAATCCAAATTTCTAAGAAAATTCAAAATATCTCAAAAATGATGCATTTTAGAGATAGGGAAATGTATTGCAATTTAACATATTTTTACATGTAGAATTCAAAAACGTGATAAAAAATATAGCATTCCATTTAAAATAAACGAGTTGATAGTGACTTCCGGTACAACCGGAAGTGATAGAAAGACAATTTTATTTTATTTAAAGAGATCTCTACGGAAAACCCTTGCTCCTTAAATTTCAAATATATACGTGAACTGTAACCTTGAAAACTTTTAACGAACGGTTTATGTGAATATCCCTGTAGTGTTACTTAGCTTAAAGCATGTGTAATTACACACTGATAACTGATAGTGAAGACTTTTGGATTGATTCGGCCTTTACTTGATGAAAATTCATTATCACACTTAATGAAAACACTCAAATAGCGAATTTTCACAAATTTTATTAGTTTAAAACATGACAATTGTTTCGACAAATTCGCTATTTTAGTGTTTTCATTAAGTGTGATAATGAAGACTCTTCAATTAAGCAAGTTAAAAGCGATTTAGTAAGGGTCTGCATTTAAGATGTTTCTTCGTTGACAGCCTTTATCTCGGTAAATAGTAGGTTTAGGTATAGAAATATGTTAATAAAATATTTTCCAAATTAATATATCTATCAAAATTCGTAATAATATATAGGGTATTCCATTTGAAATATTAAAGGTACTTGCTGACACTTGCAAAATGAACACCCTGTGTAATTGCAAATAAATTTAACGTATAGAGTTTTTTTTATTGTAGGATGATAGCATTTGAATTTTTTTTCTGTATTAAATGGTTTAGACACCAGAAAAGAAAACCGCACTCGGTGGACACGTGGTATATCAACTTTACCCTAGTTCATTATGTCAGCCATTCACTTACAAGGCCCAATAACAATGTTTTAAATACTACCGCCCAAGGGAGAAATGTTCCACTTCCGTCTGATATTTTCCATCTTTACTCTGCGATTTTTCTCTACAAGTTCGATTTTCGTGAAAAATTAATTAACTCTCCCCATAGTTTGCGTTCGGTAGTAAAAAAAAAAACTATTCTTTACGTGAGTATTTTCAGTTTTCTTATATAAATTTGAGTAAGTCGTAAGCGAAACGTCTTCAACATTAAAATTGTGATGTCCCAAAATTTTGGATTACGAGAAGATATAAACAGATTCCACGTTTGGTGAGCTTAAAAAATCATTTTAACTACTTAGAATTCAGAAAGTAACAAATGCTTTCGTTGTTGTACAGAATACCGTTTCTTCTCTCTTCGAATTAATTTTGAATTATATTGTTTGTATTTTCCTTATTGATTTTGGTGTTTATAATACTATTTCACCTTTAATATATTTGTTAAAGAAATTTGAGTATTTTATTCATTGAACCAAATTTGATGCCTATAATAAACAAATCTAGAGAAATTAGAAATATCAGTGGGTAGAAAAGCACTTGTACAAGAGAGAAGAATAGGTGATCATTTCTTCAACCCCGAAATTATACATAAAGTAGGTAGCGGTTATGGTGAGAGCCATAAATACATTCCAAAAATAAAGGACGTCGAGAGCAATGAACACAAATCCATATCGCCATGAATATAATTCGCTATTGCAGTCTTAAAATTCGACTTCATAGAACCACCTTCCTTATTTTTCCCCTCAACTGAAAAAGAGTTTAAAAGCTCGTAATATTTTGCCTAAGGGGAAGGTTATAGAGATTGTGCAGGGCTGCTTTGTAAAACATTATTTGTTAATGTATTTAACTTTACATGATAATTATTCTTTCTTGAATTTAATCAGATGAAGATATAGATAATAAAACCGCAACTGAGTACAGAACTCAATGGACTGAGGAAAAGTTGTAGAAATTTGAATCAAAATAAACTGAAGTGTACAACAGTGATAACCCAAGGAATAAATATAAGTAAACTTGGAAGTAATGTTAAATTCCGAAGTTGTAAGAGTAATAATAAATGAAAAATAATAAACAGAAGAATTGCTGACGATTTGAAAAATGAAAGGAATAATGAAATCGCATTGAATAAAATAAAATTAAAAAATTAAAAGTAGTTGGAACAAAGAATTATGTAGTAATTATTAAAATAGTTTTATCAAACAAATGTGAAATATCTGAAAATTATAAAAGTTTGTATAAATAATAAAACATAAGCTTACATGATATGACCAGTAGAATCAGGAACACTTTACCAGTGAAACACATTTTCCTCTAATCCCTGTGCTATACGTCGAATTAAAAACCTTCGAATGTTCATCTACTTATATCATCAGGAGAGTTTGCATGACGATTATAATTTCACAATAATTTGTTAAAAAAAAACAGTAATTATTTAACGGAAATTACTAGGTCCACATATTCGTAACATGGAAACCTTCGGCGCTTTTAATAAAAAAATATCTAATTAAAAGTTAGCGTGGTAAACGCGATACAGTAAATTTTCAATTTTTAATTTTTCGCATGGCACACGCAACGGCCTCTAATTTTCATAAATTGTACCAACTTCTTCGAATTTTGAAAAATTCAATGGTGAAACATTTGCGAAGTTTAGTTTACTACCTTCAACAATGGAAACAGTAGGGATGCTCAAAACAGTTAAATGAATCGATTCAATTGTCTTCTTTATTATTCCTTTTAAGAAAAAATAGTAAAGAGTAATTTGTATTTATAATTTGATGTTCTTTCATTTGTCAACAAAAAATACAGGGGATTCCATTAAAAAAAACTTTACACATGCAATTATTTTGAGAATGCGATGCGCAATTGTTTTCTTCATATCACCATTGTAATCCTGTTTTTTCTGCACATTTTAATGTAAAAAATAAATCTCCAGGAAATTCAAGATTATATATCGTAATGCTATTCCTCTAACAGGTAAAAGTAGTTGTTTATATTTTATATAGAATATTTTAATTTTAGAAATATACCTACTTCTTTCATTTTATAGAACCAGTTCCATCAACAAGTACCAACCAAACAGAAGCAGAGAGTAATGTGAGAATATTAGATGAAAAAGAAAAAGGTAAACATTAAGTTTAAAATATTGTGAATATTATGTAAATTTTACTTGTGAATATACAGTGTGTCCCAGATTGAGTAGGCTACCATGGGTAACTTTCTTATTAGTGAAGATAGAGGTTTGGTTAAATGGGCAATATTTTGCAGTTTTATGTGCTGATTCAGATTCCGTTGAGAAAATTTGAAAATTCCGAATAGTTCAGATATTATCGCAGAAAAACTGAAAATCGCTATTTTCTTTAATGTCCAATAACTTCGCAATTATAAAAATATGAAAAAATGTTTCATATAAAAGTTACTATATTTGATAAAATACAGCTGAAAATACAGTCAAAATAAAATTCAAGATGGCGGCTGTCAAGATATTGATAGCAACTTTCTTATTTTAAATGGACGCCATATTGAATTTTTGTACGATTAAATAGCATTTTTTTTCTCGGCAACCGCTTACTTGATTAGTAATAAGTAAATGCAACCCGCTTACTTGATTTAAAAAAAAATATTAATTTTTTTAAATAATTTTTTTTTAGATATGGGTTGTGATACACGGCTGAAACGAGAAAAAAAATGCTATTTAATCGTACAAAAATTCAATATGGCGTCCATTTAAAATAAGAAAGTTGCTATCAATATCTTGACAGCCGCCATCTTGAATTTTATTTTGTAGAACGAGCATCCTCTAAGAGTCACAAAGATTATAACAATACCGATACCATGTGGTTTGGGTCAAATTCGAAATTATGTAACTTCATTTAAAACGCATTTTTTTCGATCAAATATGCATTTCATCGGATAATGAACTAAATTATACGTATAAATTAAAAATATCTTAAAAATAAGAAATTATTGCAGAAAAAGTTAAAGAATATTGAAATGTAAGTAGATAATAAACACAACTCTTGATATATCACAATAAATAACTTAAAATCCAGAAAATAATATCAAAATAAAATAACAATTTAAACACTGCCACGCAACCAACTCATGTTGTAACCCAACCCAGCTCTATCGGCGCTAGCTTTCTATCTCTTATGTTCATCGCAATACTTCTCACTCTTGTGCTACCCAATCATTAAAACTTTGTTAATATTTAATAGAAACAAAAGAAAATTGTCGGCTTTTGTTGAAACTAGCCTACTAAGAAAAGAATGCTCCAAAAATAATAGAAAAGGCGTTTTATTCTATTAACTGTAAGAAATAAACCCAACAAAGTATATATTTTTGAAAACAGAAAAAAAAAAATCTCTATTTAATGATGACATTGTCTACTATTATTTTCATTTAAAAAAAATATAACTTTATGCTATAACTCGAAAATTTAATTAAATATCAGAAAACCAACTACACCGCTGAGTTGTATTCCAAAAAGTGTCCTAATAATATCAAAACAGTTTTTTAATAAACGAGATATGACTGATTGACGAAAAGTCGAAAATGTCAATTTTGGTTTATAACTCGAAAACAAAAGAAGATGGCCAATTTTTGTTTTCACTATTAACTATATCTCTAAAAAAGATATCGAGACTTGGCCACTTGTTTTTTTTCTATCTCTTATAGTTACAGAGATGCCCATAAGAGACATCGAAATTGATCCACCCTGTACAATGCGGTTTTTGTTACTGTTCTGTACTATACGCAAAATTTTAAAAAAGAAAGGTGTTATGAATTTTTAAATATAATTGAAAAAAATTAATTTTGTGCATTCATTCATGAATATTTTTATTAAATAGATTGAGTACTAAAATAATATTTATTGCGACAGTAGCTCACATCAATTCTTTTTCTTTTGCTTTTCCCCTTTTGTCAATTATGTTGTCATAACTTAAAACTGCAAAGTTTACGTTATATGCAAAAACTACTCCATTTTCCATCAAAATTCGAAATTCGAAGCAAAATTGTTTGAATAATCATATCTTCAACTACTTTAGATTAATATGGTAAATTTATTATTGTGTTTTTAACATAGTTTATTTCGTATTTAAATTTTTTCTTAAGAGCTGACATCAGGTTGATGTTCAAAAAGTCTGGGTCGTGTCATTCTTGCAGCCAATGTGCGTAATGTAAAAGGGAAGACTGACTGTTTAAGTGGTACTCAAAAGTATCACAGTAATTCTAAATAAATAATAACTGTATAAAATTACATGGGTATTGTTCTATTTATAATTTCTTAATTTTTTATTTAACAGTCAAATGTTGCCTCTCATGACCACAACATTGTCAATGAGTCTTTACTTGTAACAAGTCTACAAGATAGAGAAAAGTCAGGTGTATTCCATAATGCAGCGGTTATTTGTCACTTTATTAACACTGTGCTTAATAATAACTTCTTAACCATTGCTTTTAAATCACTGATTGAAGACGACGGTGGTTATTTTACAATTTTAAATATTAATTAACTTCATTTGTAAAATATGTATAATCACTGAACATAATTGCATATCCTTCTTTTCAATGTCATTTGCGCTTGTGGAATAGCAAAATGTTTAAAAAGTGGTTAAAAGTGACAGCACTTGCGCATAATTCAGTGTTTATTAATTACTGATATATGGAATATACCCGAGTGTCAGAAAAAACATTAGGTAAATATTTCCTTAACTTAAACAAACTATTTCATATTCAATTTACATATGATTATTTTAATAAAAATAATAATTCATTTTTACCATGCAAAGTGGCAACAACAAAGAAAGAGGTAAATATTTTACCATTTGAGCATATCTAATTTGGTTACGTATCCTGTAGTCTGTAGTTTGTGGGAATGCTTATGAAATTCAACTTAAAAAAGTTATATCACAAACTCTTTTAAACGGACACTAAATGGCGCACAAACACTTAACGTTTCGCAGTCGTTCGACAGCTTCGTCAGAAGTTAACTTTGAATCACAAAATCTCAAGTGTGTATGTGTATAAATCTTTTCATCGGCCATGCTTTAGTTATTTTTCTAAATTTGAAGTGTACCTATTAAAACGGAAGTCAACTCTTTTTTGTATAACATTTTATTAATAAATTTTAGACATATTAAATGTTTTTTTGCGTAAGGGTAAACAATTTGATGATCCCTGTCTTATTTTTACAATGTCTACGGAAAAATGCCTCGTCACCGATAAATCAGTTGTTATGTAATCGAGCGTTTACTGTTCAGTTTTACCCCGCACGTATGCCGATACGGTTGCACTAAAATTAGAGTTATAAATATAGCAGAATTTTTAAATAATATCAAAATCACGGAACTTGAGCTCTGCGTCATCAATCACCGAAGTAACAACCGACAATTATTTCAGTGTTATTTCTTTGTTAACGGTGAATGAGACAAAAGGAAGGAGTTATGCTTCTTAAGTCTGATGATGCAACACCAGACGCATATTATTTATGACGCAGAGCTCTTCTCTTATGAAAACTACTTTAGTGAAATTGTGAATAAGATTTTAATTTATGGCGAAGTCCGGCAAAATGCGTTGGTTGCATTCATGAGATCATAGCAAATACAACACACCACATTTTTTTTATTATGAACTTGAGAAACATCCTGTATTTGTACAGTCTAATTTTTCTGCTCTACATAGGAAATTAAATGGCAGCACTTTCTTAACCTAAAATTCACACATTTGCCACTTCAACTAAGTCTTGTTCTTACTTCTTTTAACTCTTCTCTTCTACCTTTCATTATCGAGAATTTGGAGTTCAATATGAATTATCTTTAACAAAATTTTCAATTTCTTTCTATCCTCGGCCATCTTTAATGCAATGAAGCCCCCGAGCATCTTCTGTATAGCTATTTCGGCCCTAATTGGGACCTGACCAGCAGAGGAGTAACTCGAGAACTCCATCGCATTCCCGACGACCAACATGACTTACGCAAGGACAGCGCGTAATTGCAAACGTAGGTACAATATAGTCATGACATCGCATCACTGGATTTTGATCTATAACTGCACAGAGTCGCGTGAGATGTAGCGACTAGAAGGTACGTTTGCAGTTACGCGTTATCCTTGTGTAAATATGTTGGTCGTCAGGATTGCGATGGAGTTCTCGAGCTACTCTTCTGCTTATGAGGCTCCAATTAGGGCCGAAATAGCTATACAGACGATTACAATCCAGCCGACTTGCGGTCAAGAGTTTTGACCAATGTATAATAATTTATACAGGCTGTCTCACAAAAACAATTCCTAACTTTCAAAAGTAGTAGAGGGCATGTATTAAGCAAACTTGAAAACTTGAAAAATTATAAATAATGTTCAAAATTAGGGCGAACATTTTAGCTGCATAAGTTATGACGACGCGACATATGATAGAACGAGAAATTCGTAGATACATAGATGTTTGATTTAATATGATATCAAATACAAAAATGAATTGAAGTCATATCTCGCGATTGTGCAGGCCATGAAAAAGGACCATCTTTAAAAGTACAATCGCTGGATTGGGAGAAATGGTCCTTTTACTTGGCCTGCACGATCGCGAGATTGATTCTAATTCACTTTTGCATTTGGGGTCATATTAAATCGAACATCTATGCAACACCTGCTAACACAGAAGAGGAATTAGTGGTTTAAATTATTCTTACTTTTGATATCATTCGTGATAGTACTCAGATATTTCGAAGAATTCGTCGTTTGATCATACGTACATAGTTATAATTTTGGCCTTAATTTTGAACATTTCTTACAGTCTTTTTCTTTTGTTTTTCCCCTTTTATCAATTATTTTTCCGAATATGTCAAATGTCTTTCCAATTTGCAGGCCTACTGTACTTTGAACGGATTGGAAAGTCATTTGACAAATTAGGAAACACATTTGACAAAAAAGGAAAAGCAATAGAAAAAGACGGCACCCCGACGAAATAACTCAGGACAAAATAGCCCCGACGAAATAGCTCACGAAAAAACAGCTCACGAAAAAACAGCTCACCGACAAAACAGCCCCGACTAAATGGCGCACAAACACTTAACGTTTCGCAGTCGTTCGACAGCTTCGTCAGAAGTTAACTTTGAATCACAAAATCTCAAGTGTGTATGTGTATAAATCTTTTCATCGGCCATGCTTTAGTTATTTTTCTAAATTTGAAGTGTACCTATTAAAACGGACAACTTACCGCCTTCAGAAATAAGCACCATTCACGTTCGTCTATGTCACGTTTGTCTACGTCACGTTCACATTGTCATGAACATGACAGGGAGCCGAAACGGAGAAAATTTGATGAGACCTATACACGGACAGTAAGTAATCAACGTGCCCTCAGGTCACGCCAATATAACCATGATGTTTTACTTTCAGATAAACTTTTCATTTATGATAATTTAAATTTAATAAAAAAGACTCTTGTTAAAAATTCTTATCCAATAAATCTTATAGAATCAGTAATAAAAAATCAAAATCAAAAATTCAAAAATCCACAATAACAATAAACAAACTTCAAACAAAAAATGCATATCATTACCTTACATTGAACCACTATTTGACACATTTAAACACATATTCAAAAAACACAATTTCATTTTAGTTAGCAAATCTGTAAATAATTTAAATAGTATTTTCTCAAATTTAAAAACCAAAACACCAAAACTAAAACAACCTAACGTAATTTATGAAATAAAATGTTTAAATTGTAATTCATGTTATATTGGAGAAACAAGCCAAAATTTAAAAAAACGTCTAGACCAACATAAATATCATATCCAAAAAAATAATCAAAATCATTCAATGCTTGTAGAGCATTCATTAGAAAATGACCATAATTTTGATTTTGAAAATACTAATATTTTAGATTACGAGTCTAATATTTTCAAAAGACATTTTATAGAAATATGTAAAATAAAAATGTCGTCGAATTCTATTAATAAACGTACTGATTTTGCAAATTTAAACGATACATTTTGTAGTTTTCTCGATTCCTTAAATAGAATATAGATCTGTCAAATTTTTAACATTTATAATGTTCAAATTATTTTTAGATTAAAAAAAAAAATCAAGTTACTTTTTCAGTTTCCGTTGACAACCTTGTTTATTTTGACATGTTTATATTTTTCATTTCTGACGAAGCTGTCGAACGACGAAGTGTTTGTGCGCCATTTAGTGTCCGTTTAAAAGAGTTTGTGATACAATTTTCATCTGACAAGAACCAGCTTTAATTAACTAAAGCTTTAGTTAAACTTAAACTTAATTTATTCTTATGAAAGATTATAACAGTAATACTAATTAATATTATTATGGAAGTACAACCAACATTGCCAAGTTACATTTAGTAAGACCCGTATGACACGGTAATAATTTTTGTACAAAATTTATTAAAAACTGAGAGAGAGTATCAAAACAACCAAAACACAATCAATGTGGTAGTCTGTCTCTCTTACTTTGTAACAAATTTTACACAAAAATTAACATCGTGTCATATGGGCCTAAAGCATGAATAGTAATAATATAAAAATTTAAAATAAAGTTTTATCATGTACACGACTAATTTAACAGTGTTATAACAATGTAAGCAATATATTTTTTAGATTAGATTTTAGAATTTGTGTATACAGTGACCGCCGCTTTTGGTTTTCCTCTTTTGTCAATTGTATTTCAATATTTCTCAAAACTATTTCCTATCTCTATTTAACAGAGTACTGTGTTTGTTTGTCAAACAATTTCCTTTTTTGGCAGAAGCGTTTCCTTATTTGTCAAATCAATTTTACATTATTATTAAATCATAATGAATGCTGAAAGAAAACACAATACCAAAATCTCCAATGAGGTACGTACTCTTATTATTAGAGCAATGAATGATGGTACTTCGGCAGTCCAAATATGACGGCAATTTAATGTATTGCCAAACACTGTAAAAGAAATTTACCGGGCGTACAAAATAACCAACGAGGTGATTAAGAGAAGAGTTGGGCAACGCCCCAAAAAATTTACTCAAGAGGAGCAAGAAGAAATCTGTAAATTGTTGGAACAAAATCCACAATTAGTGGTAAGCTTATCGACCATTGACAGAGCGATAAAGGAATTTCACTATTCTGTAAAACGCGTTCCTTTGTGCCAGAAAAGCGTAACACTCCAGATCCTATCCAAAGTAGTATCCGACTATGCTGTTCAATATAACAGAATGATGATTGACACAGAAAAAATATTTTTTATAGATGAATTTGGAATTCAAGTGAATTGTAGATCATATGGAAGATCACAGAAAAATACAAGAGCCAACAAAGTCAAGGCCCAATTAAGAGGCCGTAATTATTCGGTTGCTGCTGCAATGTGTATTAATTCATTATATTTATTCACCGTTCAAGATAGACCATACAATGCAGACCACTTTGGACTTGACAACTTTAGCCACATAGGCGAAGATTATATAAAAGGCGCATATTTTCTAATGGAAAACGTCAGATTTCATAAAACGGACGAAATTCAACAACTGATAAGAGCTCATGGACATGTTCCAGTTTTTCTGCCCCCATACAGTCCTTTTTTAAATCCCATTGGAGAGCTTTTTAGCCAATGGAAAAGTAACATAAAGAGAAGTCAGCCCGCGAATGAAAAACAACTGTATGCAAAAACTCATGATGCTTCTGAAGCTAACCCGCAAGAACATTACCAAAATTATGTTCGACATATGGAGACATATTTGGGAGATTGCCTCAACAGAAATGAAATTTTGAACTAATTCAAATTTTTTTATACATAAGTATTGTGTTACATATTATTAGTATAGTTAGTATTGTTGTTTTTCTGATAAATTGTGTCTTCAACTGTTTGTGTTCTTGTTTATATAAATTTTCAAAAAGGAAGACAATCATTTGCAATAATGTGAAAGAGTTTTCACAAATAGTGAATTTCATTTGACATATTAATGTCAACGTGACGTAAATATGAAATAGTTTTGAGAAATAGTGAAATGCTATTGATAAAAGAGGAAAACCAAAAGAAAAACACTGTATTGACTAAAAAAAAAAAAAAAAAACTGCGCCAATAGTTTGTATATGTTCGATAACCAAATATAAGCAGGTGAGCAATTCTTAAGGTGGGTTTAATTTAACATTTAATGTAACGTAATTTACTGTGGTGTTTATGCAGCATAATTTAAGATAGCGCATTCTACTTGACACAAGTGCCAAAGATACGATTTAGAGGTTAAGTTTTTTTATAATTGTGAATTCAATTAATAAATTGCTCATTCTAGAACTAGATTAAGTCGTTAATTATGGTTGATGGTGAACTTATTGAGCAAGTGAGACAATTCTCCCATTTGTATGACAAACAACACAGACTATACAAATACAATATAGCTATGGAACGCATGGAAAATAATTTCCGAAATTTTAGCACAAAACCGTAAGTAAATTATTTGATTTACATGTATGTACATGAAGTCGACAAATTGATATTTTTATTAGCTGAAGATTGCCAACATCGTTGGGCTGTTTTACGCTCACGCTACAATGCTGAACGCAAGAAAGAAAAAACAAGCCATCAGGTTCTGCAGGTGGTGTCGCGTCTACATGGCCACTATATCAGGCTATGTCTTTCTTGTCTGCTTACATATGTCAACGAATGTAAGAATAATTAGAAATCAATATGATAAAATCTGTATTCCTTTTTTGCAGTACAAAGGGAAATATGAAACAAAAAACATCAATGAAACCGAGCAATATATGGAATCCATAGAAACACAGCCTGATAGTTGTAATGTAGACACACAGAATTCGGTTGAATAAAGTTTATTTATTTATGACAAATTACATAACAACTGTTTCGGGTACAGCCAACTCATAACACAACATAAAACATAACATCATAATCATAACATCTTTTTTTTTTTAAACAAAACTTCAGTAACATAATCTTCTAAATATCTAGGTTTCTTAATTAATCAGCTACTTCTAGTCATTTTAATTGGGTTTTGTATAATACTACTGGATGAACCTTTAGGATCTATTTTAACATTTGATGTATTTGAAGAATTTACAACAGGATTTACAATTTCATTATCTACTTTTGTTGTAGGCTTTTCAACGCAATTATCAAAGGTTGTTTCCGGTGTAATATTAAATTGTTTGGGCGAATCTCTACGTAAGTGGTAACGATTTCGAGTTAGAGTTTTACCATTTTTTGTTTCTATTGTATATGCGCGACCATTTAAGTTTCTGTCAATTATTTTTGCACGGTCCCACGTACACTCTTCATTTTGATTGAGTTCTAATTTAGGTAAATCTTTGGCTCTGATATCGTGGAATCGTTTCTGATTCTTTTGTCGATCAGCTAATTTTTGTTTAAGTGTCATATAAGTTTTGTTATTTATCTCTAAAAATTCAGGAATAACTCCTCTGACATTTTTACCAAAAATAATTTTATTTGGTGACTCAATTTCTTTTGAAATTGGTATATTCATTAACTCTAAGAGTGCTAAATATGGATCTTTTTTTACAATAGTATGCTTTTTTAAGTTTTGTGGTTTGGATTTGTCGTTCGACCATTCCATTACTTCTAGGATAACGCGGACTCGAGGTAACGTGATTAAAATTCCAAGCTTTTGCAAAACTTTTAAAATCTTTGCTATTAAATTGTGGTCCATTATCAGATCTAACTACTTTAGGTATTCCCCACCTAACAAAACAAGACTTTAAAGCTCTTATGGTAGTGTTAGATGTCTCATCTTTCAAACTGACATCAATATATTTTGAAAAATAATCAGTAATCAATAGATACGTTTTTCCCCTTAGTTTATAAAGATCTGTTCCTATCATTTCCCATGGACTATCTGGAATTTGACTTGTATGTAAAGTTTCTTTAGTATTATTGCGCTGGAATTTTAAACATGTTTTACAATTATTAATTGTTTCTATAATTTATTTTGACATTCCTGGCCAAAACAAAATTTCGCGTGCTCTACATTTAGTTTTTTTAGGCCCAAGTGATTATAATGTAATTTATCAATAATATCACCTCGTAATTTCTGTGGAACTATTACACAATCTTTTTGATATAAAAGGCCATTATATTCATAAATATCATTGTTGAATGTATGGTATGCTTATACACAGTTTGGAACGTTTTTTATTTCATTAGGCTAACCTTGTTTGATTAATTTCAAAACTGTTTGTAATTCTACATCCTTTTCTGTTTCCTTAATAAATTCATCTTTCCTACCATCACTCATATAGCTTGTAGTTTTGACATCTAGTATGTGTAGTCTAGGATTTACATCGTCTTCACAATCTTTCACGCGTGTTCTAGATAGTGCATCTGCCAATATTAATTCTTTGCCAGGCTTGTAAACAATATTAAAATAAAAAGGTTGTAACCGCATCCGCATTTTTTGTAATCTAATCGGTACTTCACTCATTGCTTTATTTAATATTGGAATTAACGGTTTATGGTCACTCTCAATGTTAAATGTTTGACCTAAAATGTATTGCCTGAATTGTTCACACCCAAAAACGATTGCATAAAGCTCTTTTTCTATTTGAGCCTAAGATTTTTGACTTGTAGTAAAAGATTTTGAAGCATATGCTACTGGTAGATTATTTTGAAGAAGGACTGCTCCCACGCCTGAACTACTAGCATCGACACTAATGGTGTTTTTTTTATTTATGTCATAAAATTGTAAGACAGGATTTTTACTTAACAATGTTTTAATTTTTTTTAAAGCATCATCATGACAATTATCCCAAATGAATTCTGTATCTTTTTTGAATTAATTGACGTAAAGGGGCAGTAATGTTTGCTAAATTTGGTATAAATTTAGATATATACGTAACCATACCAAGTAATCTTTCTACACCTTTCACATCACGAGATTTCTCCATTTCTGCTATTGTTCGAATTTTGTCATTGGGCGCATTCAGGGACGCTCAGCGGCTGAGAGGCTAAGTAAGCAACTTCCCTGAATGGACAAGCTGACAGACCGCTGAAAGAAAGCCGCTGAGATGTTTACTCAGCGCACAAATTGTAGGCTGACTTCCTCAGCGCTATGAAAAAAAGTGGTGGGGGCATAATTTAAATTTATTGGTTGAGACTGTATTCAATTTTTCCAGTCGATGATTGGTCAGGCAGTTTATTCTGACCGTTGACTTGACGATTTTGTGCAGATTGACGGGATTGACCGTTTATTTAACTCGCCCATGTAGTAAGCCAAGCTTGTGAGACAGCTGCCATTCAGAACTTCGTTCAGGGAATCACTGTGTGCTGACACTTAGAAAACGCTGACTAAATTACAGCTTAGCTAAGCCGCTGAGCGTCCCTGAATGCGCCCATTATCAACTTGAATGCCTTCAGTGCTGTCTTGATTCCGTACAGCATACGTAAAAAACAATAACGTCCAAATGGCGAGTTATGATACCAGCAGCATCTGTAATTAGATAAGATAAGCAGATTCCCATGCGGCGGCGGTCAAGGTCTGCTGACATTGTATTTTTATGCATTATGCATTTTACTTTTGTAGAGTGATGTTATAATCTAAGCTTTCGCACAGTAAAGTTTAGTTTTGTAACTTCGTGTTTTCTTAAAAATCTAAAATCGATTTCGAAAACACTAACTGGCGCAGTCAGCAGGATCAGCAGCAATCAATCGCCGACTGTAAAATTTGGGAAGTGATTGATACGTTTCAACGTTTTGTGCTGAAGATCCAGATCCTAACATCGGAACAACGGAGCCTAACATAGGTACGAACAAGGAGACCTCAACATCGGTCGCGGTGATCTCACATCGACGCCAGGGCACCTAGCATCGATTCCCACACAACAAAGAACCACACCGAAAACGAAAAGCAACAAGTCAGCGAATTCCAGAAAAAAACAGATGTATTCTCTGATGTTTTTAATGCGAGTTATTTTCCATTATTTGCTTGATTTTGAACGCATTTATCGCTGAATAAACGCAAAATACAAAGCTTTTATTTTTACATATTTACGAAATACATTTTACTTGTAAATAATTAATGAGTGAATCTGACGATGATCTGTTCGAATCATTAATGAATTTGTCGTTAAATAATTCAAACTTAGTGAGTAGTAATAAAAGTAAAATTACATCTTGCAATAAAAATTTGCGAAGTAGTATTTTAAGTAACATAAGCACTAGCAATAGTTCCAGTAGCATAGGAAATAGTTCAATAAATATTAATTCCTTTAAAATGGCACAGCCAACAGTTAAAGATATAACAAAAAATCATGTAGATCTTATATCGCAATACGACGGCAATCCAAATACACTTTCAATGTACATAAATTCTTGCGAATATTTAATTAATACTTTTGCAAACCAAAATGAAGGCACTGATCCGATTAATGAATTTTTATTAAGATTATTCCATTCAAAATTAACCGGGAAAGCTTTACAATTAGTAGGAAGTAGAGAATGTATTACAACCTGGGCAGATCTAAAATCGCTTTTGCAGTTGAACTTTTGTGATCAGAGATCAGAACGTTGTTTAGTACAAGATTTAATGCAATTGAAAATGGAAGGGGGTGAAACAGGGTACAGTTTCGGTATGCGGTGTAAAGATATATTAAATCTTTTACTTACTAAAGTTAAAACGAGTGAAAATAAAGCGGCAACGCGAGCTGTAAAAACTGAACTACATAATGATACGGTATTACAAACATATTTACGGGGGATAGCGCAATTAGGTGATATTGGTCATCGCGTACGGTTCAGAAATCCTGAAAATATTGAAAAAGCAATGTCATACGTACTTGAAGAAGAAAATTTTAATTATTTTATTAAACATCCTAATAGTGTAAATAAAGCTGAATTTAAACCTATAAGACAACAAATTCCGCTACAACAAGTTTACTCAGACGTGAAAAATAAATCAATGACATATCAAACGCCAATATTCGGGCAGCAATCATTTAAACCAAGAATATTCGGGCAACAATCGTTTCAAACAAGAATGAATCGACCAATGCATAATTCGTCACAACGAATTGAAATAAAACCGCAATGGCAACATCATCCGTTAAGGTCACATCAAACATCTTTTAAATTTGCGAAGACGCCTGGACAATTAGAACAAAAGCGGCAACCAAAACAGACGCCTCAAGAATGTTAAAGCCATCAACAAGTGGCAATGCAAATCAATATTTTAAATCTACAGGTCCAAGAAATTGGGTGGCAGAAGAATTGCACTGTCAAGAACAAGAAGAAGACTTCGAAAATCAAGAATATTATTATAATCAAAATACATATGAATCTGAAGAAATGGGTGATGAAGAAATCGAAGACATGGAAAATGTTGAAATAAGTGAAAATATTAAATTAAATACAAACACATCTTCGAAATTACCTTACATAATTTTACCTGAAATAAATGCCAAATTTTTAATTGACACAGGATCAACTAGTACGAAAAAATTGGAAGAATATTTCACAGATTTTGTTACATATGAACCATTTACAGTTCAAACAGCACATGCAATTACTAAACATGATCATGTAATTAATATTTCTTGCTTAAAGACATTTAAAGCACCTCTGCAATTAATCTTAACTTTTCACGTATTTGATTTTTCAGACAATTATGACGGTTTAATAGGAGTGAATTTAATGAAACAACTAGGAGCAATTGTGGATGTTTAAAAAGAAATTTTGCGAACTAAATTCGGAAATATCAACATTCATTGGGAAAATGATAAAGTTACTTTAGGTCCGCGAGAACGGAAAATAATTAAAATACCGGTAACGAAAAATTTATCAAACGTTGTAGTAAATCATAAGATTTTAGCATCGGGAGTAGAAATACCAGCTTCACTGGCGAACGCTAAAGATTTTCACGTAATCACTGAAGTAGCTAATTTTAATAATTATCCGATCGAATTAAATATCAAAGAACCAATTCCTGTCGAAATGTATCGAGAATATAAACCTATACAAACTAAAATTTCATATAATGTCAAGGAAATTGAAGAGGTACAATTAGAAAATGTATGTAATAAACTTCGATTAGAACATTTAAACGAAGAAGAAATGAACGCAGTAAAAACATTATGCTTCAAATATAAATATATTTGTTACGATGAACGATTACATTTAACGTTAACAAATAAAGTTAAACATACTCTTAATATGAAAAATGAAGTACCAATATATCAAACCTTAAAGAAAGGCACCACAACAAAAGGAAGAAATTAAAAGGCAAGTAAATAAATTATTGGAACAGGACATTATTCAAGAAAGTTGTAGTCCATGGTCCGCACCTGTCAGCATCGTACCTAAGAAAATGGATGCATCAGGAAAACAAAAATTCAGAATGGTGATCGATTATAGAAAGTTAAATGATCAAACTATAGATGATAAATATCCGATCCCAAATATAACAGACATTTTGGGCCGATCACAATATTTTACTTCACTGGATCTAGCATCTGGTTACCATCAAATTGAAATGGCCGAAAAGGATATTTCAAAACTGCTTTTCAAACGGAGCAAGGGCGCTACGAGTTTAAAAGAATGCATTTTGGGCTCAAGAACGCACCGGCAACATTCCAAATAATGATGGATAATGTGCTTAGAGACTTACAGGAAGACATATGCCACGTTTATTTAGATGACATTATTGTGTACTCGACTACTAGCTTGCAAGAACATTTAGAAAAATTAGAAAAGATATTCCAACGATTAAGAGAAGTAAAAATTCAATTAAATAAATGTGAATTTCTACGCAAAGAGGTTGCATACTTAGGACACTTAATAACTAAGAAAGGTGTAATGCCAAATCCAGATAAAATCGAAGCGATACGTAAATATCCATTACCGAGAACAGTTACTGAAATTAAATCATTTTTAGGATTGATGGGTTATTACCGCAAATTCATACAAAATTTCGCTAAAGTGACTAAACCACTAACTAAATGTCTAAAAAAAGGGTCAAAAATTATAATAGATGAGGAATATAAACAAGCTTTTACGACGTGCAAAAACATTTTAATGAATAAACCAATATTACAGTACCCAGATTTTACTAAACCTTTTATCTTAACTACGGACGCATCCAACGTCGCGTTAGGAGCAGTTTTGTCTCAAGGGGTAGTTGGTAGTGACAGACTTATATGTTACGCTTCAAGAACACTCAGTGAAACTGAAAAGAAATATTCAACACTTGAAAAAGAATTATTAGCCGTAATTTGGTCCACGAAGTATTTTAGACCATATTTATATGGACGCAAATTTACATTATACACCGACCACAGACCTTTGGTATGGTTAAATTCGTTAAAAGAGCCTAACTCAAAACTCTCAAGATGGAAAATTAAATTAGCCGAATATAATGTTGATATCATATATAAAAAGGGAAAATATAATTGCAACGCAGACGCATTGGCAAGAATAAAAATCAATGCAATAGAAACAGAATCTATGGCAAATAACATCAGTGACGATATCGATGAAATTTTGAGAAGTATTATGGAAACAGAACAAACAGAATAAATTCCTCAAGAAACTTTGGACACGGCTCAGAAGCAAACAGAAAATGAAAATAACGAATTACAAGATACAATACACTCAAACGAAAATCAAGAACCGAAAACAACAATACCTACAATGGATGAAGCAATCGATATTAAAAATCCTCAACATTTTATTGAATACACTTATTTAAATGAAGTCAAAGTATTATTTCGTTTAGATCAAGATAAGAAAATTTACGAAGTTCACATACCTCGCGAAAATAATAACGAACAAATATTTGAATATATACGTGAATACATGACAACAGGTAAACATTATCTCTATTTTAAACAGGACGCATTGTATAAAGAATTTTGTCAAGTTTACTTACAAAACTTTAACGATAACGGTCCAAAATTATATCGCTGTTTAAGAAAAGTAGAAATCATAAATAATGTGCAAGATCAAATTGAAAAGATCAGAAACTATCCCGAAGGACAGACAAACCATCGTGGGATAAAAGAAACATTATCGCAGTTACAATGTCGTTATTATTGGCCGAAAATGAAAGAAATGGTAACGATTTATATAAAACGTTGTGAAAATTGTAACAGAAGTAAATACGATAGGCAAATGCCTCATCCGGAATTAAATTTAACTGAAAAAATAGACCAACCCTTCCAAAAAGTACATTTAGATACATTTGTTATAGGGGGTAAAACATATTTGACAGCTATTGACGCTTTCACTAAGTTTGCACAAGCAATTTCAATAAAAAGTAAAAATTCAGTTGAATTAGTGGACGCCTTGATAACATATTTTTCGCTCTACGGAATACCGGAAGAAATTGTAATGGATGGAGGATCTGAATTTACAAATGATTTAGTTACCGAATTATTAGATAAACATAAAGTGAAAACTCATATAACAACGCCACATAATTCAAATTCAAGTAGTAATGTTGAGCGATTACATTCGACCTTACGAGAACACATGAGGTTACTAAAACAACAATATAAGGACGACGATACCGATAAATTAATGAAATTGGCGGTTATTGCATATAATAACACAACACATACGACCACATGATTAACTCCACTCGAACTAACATTGGGACACACTAAACACGTGATTCGTTTGACGTTTGTTACGATGAGCAATTTTATAATAACTATCTAACCAAGCATGTTAATCGATTAAAAATTCTGTATGAAAGATTGGGATATAAAATGCAAATTCAAAAAGAAAAAGTAATTAAGAAACGCAATGAAAAATTGGGAGCAAAACCACTACAGGCTGGACAGGAAGTATATGTCAAACGTCTGGCTAAATATAAAAATAAAATGACAACAAAATATTCAGGGCCGTATGAAATCAAGAAATTATTTGCTAGCGGAACTGCAATAATAATTGATAAGAAAAATAAAGAAAGAAAAATACATGTCAGAAATCTGAAGTGTGGTATTTTTCCAGATTCCTCGTCGGGAACGACGAGCGATCAGCCGGGGACATCGAATTAAATAAAATACAATCGACTACAGGCTTATTACCCTTTAGATTAGGGACAGCATGGAATGTGGATACGTATTGGAGCTTTGTAAATATTTACAATTTAGATGCCTTAATGTTAGAAGCTAATAGAATAGAAGATAAATATAATCATTTAACTCATATAATTATTCAAACAGACGACCAGAAAGAATTAATCAATTATCAAGAAATCTTGAAATTTAATTAATAACCAAAATAAGCTAAAAACGATTATTGAAAAACAAATAACTCTAACAGGGGATGCTATAAAAACATTTACTAAAACAATTAAAATAATACAAAATAATCAAATGTTATTACACTCTAGACTTAGATATGTTGAACGCAAATTAAGCGAAATAAATAATAAATTAGCAAGACAAGAATGGCAATTGCAAATTCACGCGATTTTTAATCAAATGATCTTCTTAACAAATCCAATCAATAATTTATTAGAAACCTTGATAACGGCAACTACGTTCGCAAAAATGCAAATATTTCATTCATCTATAATTAATACTGATGAATTATTGAACGAAATCTTAATGATTGATGAACAGATAATTTCTAACAAATTACCAGTAAAATCTTTGGCAATGAATGTTCACCAATTAAGTAACTTACTAAAGATAAAAGCTTATATTAAAAATCACATAATTACCTTTGTGATTCTAGTTCCTTTAGTTGAACCCGAACCCTATAATTACTATCAATTATATTCCTTGCCTTTACCAGTCAATACTACCTATTACAAATCAATAATATCTACCTCTAAATATTTAGCGATCAATGAATTAAAATTTGTACAATCAGACAATAAATGTCAAGAGATAAATTTAAAAGAATACATCTGTGACCATAAGGAAAGCAGTTTAATAACTTAAAATTCGCCTTGCAAAATTCAATTGCTTACCTATTCTAATAAATATCAAACTTGCATTCAAATTGTTGAAATCTTAAAAGAAATCAAAATTACGAAATCAATGGATACTAGTTGTACCAGAAAATAGTAAAATTTATAAAAACTGACAAAAAGATCAAGAGGTAGAAAATATTCAAGGATCCTACATGTTAAAATTAACAGACGGTTGTTCTGTAGAAATTAATCGATTAATATTAAGGTCATACGAATCTAAGCAAACATTAAAGTTTCCTAAAATACCTCAATTAGAAAATGATTTTAATACTAAAATGATTAATATTATTGATATGATTGATTTAATATTAAAATGATTTTAATATTGAAAGAAGAAAGCAAGTTCCAAACCGAGAAGATAGAAGAGGTCATGTTCAACAAGGCTATTCATACTCACCTTCAAGATTTGAAGGAAGAAGTAAATAAAATCAGTAACGTAAAAATTCACGAAAGGTCAATCAGTATTTGGACAGCAATTGTCATTGTAATAATTTGTTTGTTATTTTCATGGAAAATACTTCAATATTTTTGCAAAATTTGGAAAACCTCAAGAAAGGAAGCACACCAAGTTAAAGAGGAGAGAAAAGTGAAATCGTAAGAAAAACGAAAACATCCCTTGTCGTTGAACCCCCAAGAAGATGTTTCCATCTAGGGCCGGAGGAGTTATGATACCAGCAGCATCTGTAATTACATAAGATAAGCAGATTTCCATGAGGCGGCGGTCAAGGTCTGCTGACATTGTATTTTTATGCATTTTACTTTTGCAGAGTGATGTTATAATCTAAGCTTTCGCACAGTAAAGTTTAGTTTTGTAACTTCGTGTTTTCTTAAAAATCTACAATCGATTTCGAAAACACTAACTGGCGTCTGAAATGTCAACAATGAACTTTTTTCGGTTAATTCAACCTGCCAAAAAGCTGTGGATGCATCTAATATGCTGAAAATTTTGGCATTTGCCATTTTGGAAAAAAAGTGGGAAATTTGTAATGTTCTCTTAACAAAACTGTGTTTAAATTTTTTGGATCTAAACAAACTCGGAGCTTATTATTTGCTTTTTTTACAATAACAACTGGGTTTACGAATTCAGTTGGCTCGTTAACTCGTTTTATGATACCGTTTTTCTCCATATCTAAAATTTCTTTTTTGTACGCATCCTCTAATTTAAACGGAATTTTCCTATAAGGTGCACATTGGCCTAAGTAATGTGGTTTTAATTTAAATTCATAAGGCTTTGAGAATTTCCCTATTCCTTGAAATATTTCTCTGTAATTATCTAAGAGGGTCTTAATAGAACTATCTGTACAAATTACATTATTGACTTTTTGAATTAATCCAAGTTTTTGTATTGTCTTTAATCCCAGTACAGGAATTGTATTGTTACAATTAACTATGTGAAATTCTATATTTTCGTAATTATTTTTTACTTTACAAGCTAGTGTAATTGTACTGGTATACCTGAGCCATTATAATTAGATAATTTAATATGTGATTTAACAGGTTTTATATTAACACCTAACTTGGAAAAATCAAATTTATTAATAACGTTGCATCCTGCACCTGTATCAAACTTAAAAATCAGTGATTTCCCTGAATCTTTTATTTCTACAGTTTCATTCCAACTGTTGTCTAATTCGTGATTTACATCAATATACCTAACATGTAAGTTGACTCATCGCTATTGGTGCTTACCGCATTAATATTTTTGCGATTTCTACATACCTTCGCAAAGTGATTAGGTTTTTTACAGATATTACATATTTTCTTAAAAGCTGGGCAGGTCCGAAGACCATGAATATAACCGCATCTTGAACATCTTGCTTCTGTAGATGTCTGGGATCGATGTAGTTGTTGCTTGTTCTGCTGCTGTGTTCTGACCTCATCTTGGACTGCTGTTCCTGTCGACATTCTGTTTCTCTGCTGCTTCCTTGGGTCGTAGCGATTTGGCTTCCTCTTATTTATCGTGTCCACTGGCTCTATATTCTTTAACGTCTGGATCTGTTGATTGGCCAATTCAGCTGCTTTACAGATTCGTGTGCATTTATCCAAATTTAAGTCTTCTTCTCGCAATAAGCGATCCTTTAGATGACTGTTATGAATACCGCTATCTATTCTGTTTTTAATAAGACTTTGCTTGTTTTTCTTCGGGACGCAGAAATTTCTAAGAGCATTGAAAACAACTTCATAATTTTGTTGCTGTTGTTCTGCAAGTTCAAAGGTATCGAATTTTTCTTGAGCGTCCTCACCCAATGCATGTAGCAATATGGCGACTTTTACTGTGTCTGGTTTGTTATTGCTTTCTGTAGCTAGCATGTAAATTTGAAATTTTTTGTACCATTTTGTCCAATTTTCCGAGAGGTTCCCATCAAATGATAACGGTGTTGGCGGTTTTAAATTAAGATTTACATACTGATTTACTGCACTGGCCTGTTCTTTTTTCATCTCACGGTGGGATAAAATTCAGCTAATAAAAGCTTATCTGGAGCGATTTTCTTGTTCACTTTGCTCTTGACTGCGCCATGTAATGTAGACACACAGAATTCGGTTGAATAAAGTTTATTTATTTATGACAAATTACATAACAACCGTTTCGGGTACAGCCAACTCATAACACAACATAAAACATAACATCATAATCATGACAATAGTGATGTAGATTATGCAGCAACAGACATTTTATCTCCCTCAACTTCTTCAACATCAACTGCAGATAGCAGTAGAAAAAATGAAAAAAAGAAATTAATTGATAATATTGGAAAGCAACTCTCATCAGTAGTAGATTCATTTAATAAGTATGTAAGCAGTCGTACTTGTAATGTTGAGGAGCCAAACAATGTGGATATATGTTTTGGAAGAATGGTTGGTTTAGAAGTTTCTCAAATTATAGATGAAATCGTGAAAAAGGAAATTAAAAGAAATATTTTAAATACTTTATGTGCTAATAACACAGATATAAACTAAAATGTAAGTAATAAAAACTTTAGGGAATGCTAGTACAGTTGATTTGATTCCACATACGATGGTGTATTAAAATATTGGTCCTTCCATTTGAAAAAAAATATTTTTCTGTGTTAGAATATCTTCCAGTGGAGCGGTGCGTTTTAGACACCCTGGAGCTTAATAGATTATGCGTATGGAATTTTTAAGAACCTTAAAGCTTCAACTATAATATCACCGATTACAAATAAAATTGCTTCAATCATAGCTGTGTTATAATTTATTGAAAATCAGATTGCAGAATCCAAATTTTTAAGAAAATTCAAAATATCTCAAAAATGATGCATTTTAGAGATAGGAAAATGTATTGCAATTTAACATATTTTTACATGTAGAATTCAAAAACGTGATAAAAAATATAGCATTTCATTTATAATAAGTGAGTTGATAGCGACAAAGATTATTTTATTTTATTTAAAGAGATCTCTACGGAAAACCCTTGCTCCTTAAATTTCAAATATCTACGTAAACTGCAACCTTGAAAACTTTTAACGAACGGTTTATGTGGATAACCCTGTATAACTTCAGACCAGCTATTATTCTTTTTGTTTTTAGTTATGCATTACAATATATAATATAAATCTTTCAGACGAATATTGAATATTATGTAAAATTTATTAGGTATTAATCAAACAGAATGGACAGAAGATTCAAAATAAAATACAAAATTTGGCAAATTAATCTTAATATCCCACTCTGTTTATACAGCACTCCGCTCTCGAGTTGTCACGTGGCCGTGGGCCTGCCCATCGGGTGAACGTAAGAGAGGGTAACGTAACAACCTTCGTGTAGCGTTCCTTTCTGTCTATCACATTAAATGAAAGAACAGCGTATGTCTGCACTTACAGATGACTTACAGTCATGCAGGGGGCGAGCCCACCCTACTCATGCATAGCGACAATACAATGCATTACAATAATGTTCTGGATTTATAAATTTAAAGTACACAAATAGATGAAAAAGGAATTTAAAAAATATTTCAAAATTATTTTAAAGATTAAATTGTATTGATAAATTATAACACAAAATCTTATAAATGGACACTAATTATACGCACCGTTTATAAGATTTTGTGATACAATTTGCATCGGACAAGAACCTGCTTTAATTATGTATTGATAAACTTTAACCGACGAGCCGCCACTGATTGAAAGATATAATAAAAATTTTACAGGAAATTGCAAATGTGAGTGCTATCAAGAAACTTACACGTGAAACTAAACAGAAGTATGCCAGAAATGGACAAAATTACGATAAGAATTACTTTGAAGTAAATAACATAGACATAGAAATAGAAATTATACCATTGTTTGATGTGTCACATATGATAAAAGGAATTAGAAATAATTTTCTAACAAAAAATATCACATGTGACATAAATGGGAAAAAAATGTTGGGTAATTGGGACCATATTTTAGTACTGTATGCATTTGATCAAAAGGAAGAATTGGGCGCTTTACGATTATGTCTTAAATTAACAGACCGACATATAAAATTAGAACAGTCCACATACAAAATGAAAGTGAAATATTGCACTCAGATTCTAAGTCAACGAGTAAGTAAAAAAAGGTAAAACATATTTTCTTATCATTATAATTATTTAAAACAAAAGCAATTACTTTAATTTAATTAATAAAAATAGTTATATAAAAGTAATAACAGTACCTACAATTAAATTAATTTGATATTACTTATTTTTAGATATAAGCAAGCGAGGAAACGAAAGAAACAGCGAGAATGGCCGCGTTCACCAGACGCACTTGATTGCAATCAACTTGCAAGCTGCTTATGATTATTTTTAAGCGTAATTAATAAAAGGTAACTATAGCGTTCACTGGAAAATCGCAAGTAGCTTGCAAGCTGATTGGAAGCTGATTCGTCTGGTGAACGCGGCCAATTATTCTGTTTTTAGACCAGCTATTTGATTCCCTCAATATTAGTTCTCGGTATGGTATGGGCAACCCCCTTTCCCCGTTCCTAGCCATCCTTTTTCTAAATAACTTAGAAATTGAAATAAAGGACAAGTACAAAAACTTCCCAAAATTGTGGAATCGGTATGTAGATGATGTTCTAGCTATAATTCCGGACAACTTTGACACTGATCATTTTTTAAACTTCATTAATTCTCAATACGACTCAATCAAATTCACATACGAACTAGAACAGAACCGTAGCTCACCGTTTCTGGATTCGAAAATACTAAGAAAAGATCAAAAATTTGAATTTGAAATCTATAGGAAAACCACACACACTGACAATTACGTCCATAATGATTCATTTTGCTACTATAAATACAAACAATCGACGTTTCACTTTTTACTCAATCGCTTATTGTCAGTTCCTCTATCCGAAGAAAAGTACGAACAAGAACTCAACCATATTTTCAAAATTGCAAACATGAATGGTTATAGCACAACTCATGTGACCAGAACTCTGAACAGAATTAAACAGAATAAAATCCTGAAAACCACAACACTTATACCCACAAAAACTGCACAAAGAAAGAAATATTGCAAAATTGCGGTTGACCCTATTTGCCAACACAAAATAAAAAATTTATTTAAAAAAATTGGTTTAACACCCACCTTCAGCAATAACAACAGTTTAAAATTAAAACTCACGAAAAACTTAGAAACCACTGACCCTCTGCTAAAATCAGGCATTTATCAAATTTGTTGTAATTCTTGTCAAAAATCCTACGTATGGCAAACTAAGAGAAACATACAGACAAGATTCAAAGAACACAAGTACAATTTAAAACAATATAACATAGGCAAATCTGCCATCGTTTTGCATCATATCGAGACAGGACAAAACTTCTCCATAAATAACGTAAAATTATTAAAAACGTCGACAAATAAAAATTTTAATATGTTAGAAGCAATATACATGAAAAAACATAAAGATCCATTATTAAACAATGATTTATCTCCGTTATGCAATAAATTGTTAGATTTCATAAACTAGCCTAAGAAACACTTTCACCCCTGTCCTTACACCCGTTCCTAGAAAAGTCCGACCAACTTTCACTTTCTCTTACCCTTAGATATTGTCACGAAAAGGCCTTCTCATGTCTCGGGAAGGTTCGGGCCTTTTCTATGTAGTACGTAATGCCGCACAGGATTCGGGGGTTGGTAGAGCTAAAAGATGGGGTAGAAATGAATACCTTTATTATTCGTAAAGGGGAGCAATAGAATATTTTATGGGTTTCGACCAAGGTATGCCAGTCGGGGTAGCTGCTTTGTCGGCTTAGGCGCTGCGGGGTTGCAGCGTCGAGCGGTTGGATGTTCGTCGGACTCGGCGTTTATGCAGTGGCGTCTTTCGGACTGAGATGGGTCGTGCCGGTGAATTGGTCCGGCTGGTACGGCGACGATGTCTAAAGGCGAGATGTTGTCAACGGTGGCATAGGGACGACGGCGAAGACGACGGCGACGACCTTCTGGACCCCAGCGGTTGAGACCGGAGCGACGATTGTGAGTCTAGACGACTGGTTTTTGGAGCTTGCCCATGGCCTTTTATGCTAAATTATTACTGAGATGAGCCACATAAAGATTACAGCATGTCCTACATATCCTACTAAACGGTACCACTTTGGTAAATAAAATGATTACATTGCTAGTTACATAAATAATATGACACACATCATTTGTGCGGATCTAGCATCGCACAGTTTCTAACATTCTTGACTTAGTGACTGTCGCGATTCGCTGAATCTATGTTTTCACAATACGCGGAGTGTTTACGAATTCCTTGTTACATTTAAAGTTTAAATACCTTATTTACTATGGCGACAATATAAGTGCGAAGTTTTGTAATTATTTTGTTTACTACTTGTTAATTATGGTATCGAAGGTAAACCTTTAACCGCAGCAGTTTCCAAAAATTCTGAACAATGGAAGTTTTGGGATGAAGCTATTCGCATCTTTAATGCAGTGGAATTCATCAGAAAAGATAATTCATCTTATAAAAGTTGTCTACCATCAATAAAAAATTTACCATTACTTTAAAAGGTATTAAGGACGTTTTCAAACAAATGCAGAAAAATGGAATTAATTATTATTTGTTTATGAGAAACCTTAATCAAGATCCCCTGGAAAATTTCTTGGACTTATCAGAAGTCACTGAGTCCGTAACATTAACCCTAGCTGCTCTGCGTTTATGACGTCATTTAAAACTTTAACAATAAACAATTTTATGGCAAAACATTCCATGGGAGCCAATTGCGAGGAAGCTATCAGTGAAGGAGCCCTATCCAATTTTAATTCTTAATGAAGAAAAAGGTCCTTAGGAGAACATTTTCATGAACCAGTGAACCAGTGACACCAAATATAAATGAAACTGACACAGAATTAGTGAAATGTAACTTTTGTACTGGATATATTATAAAACAAATATCTATAACTGTAAAAAACTGTAAAGACTGTAAAGTTGATTTGCATGCAGCACAGAAGGTACCTAGACAGAAGCGGATAGACTTGTTTATCCATCGTTTAGTGCAACTTCTGTTTTTATAAGAATCAGAAAAATATTTATAGATATTTTAAATAATAATAGTCACCAAAGAAATATTAAAAAAATACATAGAGCAATATGTGTCAAATCATATCGATTTTTTTTAGTTGCATTATACATAAAAATGTTATTGAAGATATACGAGCCCCGTGTCTCAGTGAAGTTGGCCCAATTAACAAATTTTTTTTTTCAGAAAATTTTTCTGTAGAAGGAAAACATGAAAATCAATACAATATTGTGATGATATGGGAATTGTTTATTAACTTTGAAACGGTCGCGGATTTGTTTATAAAACAAAAAGCATGTTCTTGCATGTGACTTTAATTTTAAATGACCAAACCAATGTACATATACCAGTAATTGTAACTTGCCAAACGGAAGCAATATCGCCAGCCCTACCGGGGCCGTTACGGGTTTTCAATAGGCAATATAACAAGGGCGGGGTCATAAATTCTTGTCACACTTGAGTTACTTTCAATTTTTCTTGAGTTAACTGTCATATAAATCTGTCACGCGAGTTTCTAATGCCCGTCTGTTGTTCATTAGGAATTGGGCAATTTGACACGCGTAGATTCGGTAAGAGAATGCTGCTATTGAAAACTATCGATTGCAGGGCGTGACCGGAGATAACATGCTGATTTTTATTTGCTTCTAAAGAAAAATCTGCAGGCGAGCGCCGTGTTTCCACAGTAAGCGGGAACATAAAAATTTCAAGAGGGTACTTGTAATTTAGAAGTTGCTGTGGACTTTGAAGGCGGCACATGTAGCCTTCAGGGGTGGTCGTTTTGTAAAAGCTTAGAAAAACACATTCCAGGAACCGGGGGGCGTTTATTTTTCTGAATGCTAAACACAGCTCTATTGGTCAAGGGGTGTTTGAATTTGGTTTTCTGATCGGAGGAAGGGGAATTAATTTTGTTCAGCCGAAAAATGAAAATTAAAATTACAAACAGATAGCTCCGAGCTTTTAAAACGATCAGTCGTATCAATTGGGCTTGGCGAATTGCTTTGGGGTACTTACTTGTTTCTCTGATTTAGTTTTCACAGTAGAGTTAAATCATTTTATATCGGTATATGTAGATTAAATTTTTCATTATACTATATTTTTTATTTTGTAGACTGACGAACATGACATTAGAAGTCCAGAAAATGACAATTCAACTCCACGGTTGTCAAGTACGCCTTTGACTGCAGTCACTCAAGAAAACAAGAAAAAGAAAAAACGTGCAGTGACAGAAACAGATGTTGGTGAAAAAGAATTTTTAAAGAAAGCCAACTTTGCACTCACTCTACTTGCAGCCCAAACACAAGAAACTGAATCTATATGGGATGAGTATGGGAAATTTGTGGCCTCCACCATCAAAGAGTTTCCCAACCAAGCCACCAGATTAAAATTTAAGCATGAAGTCATGCTACTTATAAACTATCAGAGTGGCGATATGTAAATAACGTATTTCAGTAAAATAAAACGATTAAATTTGTGTTTAATTATTATTCGACTAAAGAAAGAATTATGTTCAGTTTCATAATGAATAATGTTTTCCTTTCATAATGTACTTCGTTATCTATTTTTTTCTTTTGTATTTTACATATAAATACATTTTGTTAAATCATGTCATAGTTTTTTTCATTGTTGTTGGCAAACAGTATGTATCTGCAAAGAAAAATATTTTTTGGAAAAAGTATTAGCGGTATTGATCTTAAATCTCTTCTAAAATGCTTGAAATACTTAACTCAACTATCGTCTATTATTCTGTGATTCTATCTTAATGCTCAACAAAGTTATTCAGTTTCTTTTGCCTCCTGAAAAACTTGAATAATGGCAGATACATCTTTTTTACAGCAATTGCTCTCTCACCTTTTTAACATCATGAGTTATATTCCCCGTATTTCGATGATTCAATTCAATCATGTTCATTTGCGAACTATCGCAGCTTCAAGAAACAATAGTCCCATTTTCACTATTTTCCTGACACAAGCAGTGTGGAGGTGAATAAGAAGTAGGTTGGTGCTGAATCAAAAAATTATGTAAAGCACACGTGCCCTTCACTACTTTTACTATGTTCTCTGGTTCTAAATTAATTTGTGTATGGTACACACGAAATCGTGAAGCGAGTATTCCGAAACCATTTTCCACAATATTGTTACGATTGTAAGGATGTGTAGTAGGGATAGGCCGACTCTGGAACCTCCTCCGACCTTGACGGAAAAATTCAAGGTCGGAGGAGGTTCCAGAATCGGCCTATCCCTGACGTGACCTTCGCCATAACCTTGACATGGAGGAGGTTCTAGATTCAAGGCCAAGGTCGGAGGAGGCTCCAGAATCGACCTATCCCTGACCTTGACGCGGAGAAGGTTCCAGAGTCAGATAACCTTGAAATGGTGTTAAGGTCAGAGGAGGTTCTAGTGTTGATTTCTGCTTAGTGACCTTGTGGTTGGAGGAGGTGAGGATGTATATTAGTATTACCTCCACCTAAAATCTTGTTATAAAAGGCCGTTAATTTGTGAATTGATTTAGTTGTTGCAGAACTGTGAGTCGTGTTATACAAAGTTAATAGTGTATCATCGATCTATATAAAAGTAAGTTTATTATATTTTTCTAATCATATATAATTCTTATATTTTTTATCTAAACAAGTGGAATTTTTCCTGAAGCAGAAGAAAAGACACGTGGATGATCAAGGTGATGATGTACAGAAGAAAAGATTTCTCACTCAAAACGTTGATAAACCAAAAGAATAGGATGACCAAGATTTGAATATGTCCTCATTTCGAAACGAGTTTCAATTTGAAGTATTGTCTCAACCTTCTTTCACGGATGAAGATTTGCGTCAGTATGATGTTAGCGAGAAAGCACCTTCAGAGATATCAGAAGTAAGGGAAGTGGCTGATGTGGACCAATTACCATTGTTAGCTCAAAGTGTATATTTTTTAAATAAGAGCCGCACGAAGTGGGTTTGCGTGGGACTGTGTGCCGAAAATTTTTTTGATCCAGTAATATGCATTATGGGTTCTAAGAGGCAGAGCATATCGTTTTTAGAAGAGGAATGGAAACAATTCTGTTCTTATAACTACACATTGAAATCATATTTTACCGACAAAAAAACTGTTTGTCCGTTAATGAAAATTAGTTCGGTAAAGGCATGTTTCGAACGTATCGAAGGAATGAAAATATTGAAATTAGAAAGAGGTGACGAGACACTGTATATATCTTATAAGGGTTTATTGGAATTATGGAAATTGTGTGATATTGTAACTAAGATAAGAGATGCAGCGAAGATGCAGTCATGCGTCATATAAACATAAAACCGATAACGTAAGCAAAAGTTGCATTCGTCGAAATTATGTAACATATGACTCATCCGAGGTGCAGGAAACGGACCATCTGCATAGCGGGTCGTGTGCAAAAACTATGATTCATCTACAGGAATTACACATGCATGTGCAACTTTCAAGGCAACAATTGACGTCACAAAACCCCTATAAAAAGCCGCTAGCGCAAACGCTAAGGAGAGTAGAAGAACAAATCTCTTCAGAGTGTCATGTAGACTAGTTGTCTTTTAGTGCAATACACGATGTAAGTAAATTGTAATCATTGTTAATTAATTAGTTAATAATAAATGTTTTGTTATATTAAGCTACGTCCCTAATTTCATGTTACTTCAAAGATTACCGTAACATTTTTGGTGGAGGCGCCTAAAATCCAAAATGTAGTCATTAATTTATTTCCCAAAAAATAATTTTTTTGAGTAAAGTTTTCATTAATAATTTTTTTTGGTAAATGTAATAATTTTATTTTACAAGAATTTAACGAGATAATAAGAGGCAATGTTAAATTTTACTGCATTTGTATTAATACGACGCGTATCTACTTTTCCAATAAATTATGATAATTATATAATTTTTTTTTTTTGCGTTGTTAAATAATTGTCGTGATATTTAATATCAATTTAGTAACAATAATATGTAATCTACAAGTACAAGTAAATTTTTATATTAACAGATCGGAAATTTAAATTAAAACAAAGTTCGTTTACGTGTCACGATCGCCCGTAATAATGACTGAAAATCAAAACGCTAGCGCTTCTATCACAATCGCTCTGGCGCGACAGACAAATAATACTCCATGGTTTCCTAAATTCGTTAGTCCTGAAATATTTATACCAGTAACGACAAATGTAATTGAATTTATAAAAAATTATGAAAAATGTGCTAATATTAATAACTGGTCAAATGTACATAAAATAAATTTTTTCGGTTCATTTCTTCATGGTGCTGCAAATATCTGGTATAAAAATTATCTTTCGGCAGTAGAAAATAATAATAAAACTTGGAACGATGTTGTCCGTGATTTTAAAAAGGAATTCGGAATTGCATATTGTATTCGAGAACTTAAAAATCAATTAAGGAAACGAAGTCAAAAAGAAGACGAAGATATACTAAAGTATATGTACGATATTTTAGAAATGTGTAATGATTTAAATCCAAGTATGCCTTTTGAACAAATTTTAGATTATTTTGAAAATGGACTACATCCTATCTACATTACTCAATTTTCGTTACTATCCACCCCGGATATGTCATTAAAAGATTTCAAAGCTCTTGTAGAAAAATTAAGTAACACACGAAAAAGAACTATAGAATCACAGTTAAGAAACCCCGAGTTATTTCTTCAAGGTACGCACGCACAAAATGCATCGTTTGCAGCAGTTAAACAAGTTGCATTCGCGGCTCGCTCTAATCTAAATAACCGCGCCCGCAAAATCAAGGTCACCTGTTTCATTTGTAATAATCCCGGTCATCTTTCTTATACATGTTATTATAAAAAATCAAATGAAATAAATAATAATTCGCGGAAATTCAATCATAACCAGGAGCAACCTAAACAGTTTGTTAGGAAACAAATTTTTCCCCACAACACTTTCGAGCTAATAAAAAGCAAAATCAGAATATTGCGTCACTAAAACCAAAGCAACGTTTCCCAGTAAAACCTAGACTCATCTCGGAAAACAAGGAAAATAATTTGTACTCTTTCTCTTCGTCTGAAATAGTCACAATCCCAGCAACCTTAGAAAACCAATTCTTAAAAGTTATAATTGACACTGGCGCTCTACATAATGTAATTAATTCTAAATACGTTTCCAAATATATTCCTTTACAAAGACCCTTAAATATACTTACAGCTGGAAACGAACCAATAAAAGTAATCGGTAAAGCTTTCATTAAATTACGAATTTCTAAAGCACTTTTTCCTATAGAAGTCCTTGACCCTTAATATTAGGAACTTCTTTCCTGCGGAAATCGAAAGCGATTATTAATTTTCCTCAAAATTATTTAGAACTTTGCGGTAGTATACGAGTCCCATTATGCAAAGATATTACTAAATTAGATAATTTCTTATTACACTCTAAGAATTATAAGAATACTAAAATTAATGACATTAAAACAAACAGCACTAAAATTAACCTTAAAACAGACGTTCTCCTTCATTCTAATAAATCTCAATTTATTGAAGTTGTTTCAAACAACAAATTAGGTACCACACCTACTATCAAGAATAATTTTATTCCTCGTGACAATTTTCTCCTTTCAAAAAGTTTGACAATCACAAAAAACCCCTTCCGAACAAAAAATTGTTTTATGATAGAGTTAACTAACTTAGGAAAATTTCCCCAGAAATTATTTGCTAATACAACCATGAATCACTCCCAAATTCTACAAAAAATAATTCTGATCGTTTCCACCAAATAACCACAAGCAAAAATATAAAACCTTTATTTGAACGTCAACTCGATACTTTATTAGCTAAATTCACAAATATTTTTGCCTCAGATATGTCACAAATTGGCCTAACCACGATACTAAAACATCACATTGACGTGGGGGAAGCGAGTCCGGTTTCTAGTAGACCATACCGAGTGTCTCATAAGGAAAGAAAAATTATTAGCGAACAAGTGAAAGAAATGTTAAATAATAAAATTATCAGGCCTAGTCAGTCTCCTTGGTCATCCCCTGTTGTTTTAGTACGAAAACCTAACAATACCTATCGCTTTTGTGTTGATTATCGTAAATTAAATAACGTAACTCGTCAAAAGAATCTTTATCTGTTACCTTTAATAGAAGATTGTTTAAATTGTTTACAAGGAGCTAAATATTTTTCATCATTGGATTTATTCAGCGGATATTTTCAAGTAGGACTAACAGAAGCAAGTAAAGAAAAAACTGCTTTCATAACAACAGACGGTTTATATGAATTTAATGTCCTCCCTTTTGGTCTTTGTAACGCACCTGCAACTTTTAAAAATTTAGCTGACAAAGTTTTTGAAGGAATGAAATGGAAAGAAGATTTAATTTATTTAGATGACATTATTATTTTTTCGGACACTCTTGAAGAACACTTGAAAAGATTACAAAAAGTGTTCCAACGACTCCGCAAAGCCGGCTTAACCTTAAATGCGGATAAATGCAAATTTTTACAAACAAATATAAAAATGCTTGGTTATGAGATAGATGAGAACGGCATACGTCCTAATGAATCAAAAATAAAAGCAGTAAAAAATTTCAAAGAGCCTAAAACTGTAAAACAACTCCAACGTTTTCTAGGACTCTGTAACTTTTACAGAAAATTCGTACCAAATTTTGCAAAAATTGCTTTTCCACTTTATAATTTATTAAAGAAAGATGAAAAATTCAAGTGGGATAAAGAGAAACAACAATCTTTTGATTTATTAAAACAAAAACTTATTGAAGCTCCCGTTTTGGCTCATTATGATCCAAAATTAAAAACTGAACTAAGAGTAGATGCTTCTTCTAAAGGGATTGGAGCTGTATTATTACAAAATTTTAACGGAGAATCACACCCTATTGCCTACATCTCTCGAACTTTAACAAAAGCAGAGAAAAATTATTCGGTTTTACATTTAGAAGGATTAGCCATTATTTGGAGTCTCAAAACACTCAGACATCTAATTTACGCTAAACCAGTAGAAATTATAACTGATCATCACGCGTTATGTTTCTTAAAAACACTAAAAAATCCTAAAGGAAGAACCGCACGGTGGATACTCATATTATCCGAATATGATTATAAAATAATTCATAAAAAAGGAAAATTGAATCAAGACAGTGATTGTCTAAGCCGTTGTCCCGTAAATGAAGCCTCATTAGAAGATGAGCAAGTAGACCAAGATTTACCTATTTTTGTTTCCATCCCTGACAATTTCATTACTTCCCAAGAGTCTGACGCCTTTATTAGTGAAATTAAAAATGCCTTATTGAGCCCAGAAGAAGATTTAACAGCCATTATGAGAAGAAAAATTAAAAATTTTGTTTTAATTGATAACATTTTATATAAGAAAAATCCTGATGCAACAGGTTCTGAAAATTTATTAGTAATTCCCGACACCTTAAAAGAAGAAATATTATTTGCCAATCATAACGAACCCTTAGCAGGTCATTTAGGGTTTGCTAAAACTTACCATCGCATTAAAGATCGTTATTTTTGGATAGGCATGTTAAAAGACATTAAAACTTATGTTCGTGGATGTCCGGATTGCCAAGCACGCAAAGATTATACCAATAAACCTCCTACTGGATTATTACAACCAATTCAAGTAGGACTCCCTTTCCAAAAAATCGGGAATGTTACTTCAAAGATTACCGTAACAATATTATATCATATCGTTTGGAGGTTTTGAAGCAATTGAATTATAAAACATTCTATAAAACTTCCAACATGATTCCATGCGTGAGTGTTATGGATGGTGACGTGAAGCTAACTGTCAAAGCATTTCTCAATAATGAAATATCTGAGAAAGGGGCGATTACAAATGAATTAATAATGTTCGGAATTAATAAACTAATGTGTGACATAAGTATGCATAAAGCTGTTACTATGTAAATGTTTTGATTCATTATGTACATATTACTGTAAAATTGTAAACATGAAATTAAAAATAAAATTTTGTGACATTATTGTTTTATCATTTACTCACCTAATGACTTTTGATATATAATGTTTAGCGACAAGAGTATCAGAGTAGTACATATTATCATCGTCAACTGTTAGAAACAAAAGCCATAAATGCGGCGTCGCGTCAAGAGAGACCACATTTTGAGAAGTAGTGTAAAACGAAAAGGTCGTGGTTTACTTAATACGTTAATTAATAAACTACCAATAGAGTTACATATACCAGGTTACAACTACTGCGGTCCAGGCACAAAATTAGATACTCGACTTAAAAAAGGAGACAGAGGTGTTAATGTATTGGACGAAGCGTGTAAGCAACACGACATTGCATATTCGTTAAGTGACGATTTAGATAAGCGTCACGACGCAGATAGAAAATTGTATCAAGCGGCAGTACAAAGAGTTAAAAGTTCAGAAGCGGAACTTGGAGAGAGGGCATCGGCATTATCTGTAGCCGCCATAATGCGAGCTAAGACTAAGCTCGGATTGGGGAACAGTGGGAAGAGAAAGCGTGCGATTAAGCGGAGGAAGCGCCGTGGTGAATTATCATTTCGTGAATCTGTCAAGAAAGCTCGACATGCCATTTCGCGCAGCGGTAACAAGAGCCTATTAGAAAATGTTAAATTGGCGCAGTCAGTTTTAAAGAAAAACCAAAAAAAAATAAGACCTCCACGTCAAAGAGTGATTCCAATTCCCAAGAAAGGAGGATTTTTACCTTTAATTCCATTATTTGCAGCTTTGGGAGCAATAGGATCACTCGGCGGCGGTGCAGCTGCAATTGCTAAGGCGGTAAACGATGCAAAGGCTGCGAAAGAACAATTGAAAGAGGCAGAACGACATAATAGGGTTATGGAAACAAAAGCAGTGGGAAGATTCTACATTAAACCTTACAAAACAGGATGTGGATTATATTTACGATCTAATTCAAAAAACTTAAATATTTGCCTCGGCGACCATTGAGTAATATTGACATACTAAAATATTAAAATTACCATTTTTTCGAGGAGTGTATATGAGAGATACATTACCTAAAAAAATATGGGAACATGAAAGTGGAATTATAAATTTAGATGACAATTCTGGTGAAGGAATGCATTGGGTAGCATATTACAAAAGAGGTAGAACTATAAAGTATGTTAATAGTTATGGAGATCTACGACCTCCAGTGGAAGTGGAAAAATATCTTTTGTCAAACGGATTAGGCGTTATTAATTATAATTATGAAAGATATCAAAAATCGAATTCACAAAATTGTGGACAATTATGTCTACAGTTTTTAATAGCATTACAAGTTAAGTAAGGATTTAGTTCTTGAAAGATGGTCAACATGGAATCCTCAGCGATTTCGTGTACATTTACTCTAACGGGAAATGAATCGGATTTAGTTTGTGAGTTTAATTCACCAATGACGCAACCTTCGCAAGCGAAGACGCAACCTATGAAATGTGTATGTTAAATTTTGAAACGTTTAACGCAATACCTAACATAGATGAAAGCAATAATTTAATACATTATGAAGAAAGAGGAAAAAAGTCTGCTTGGAATCTGTTATCGTTAATAATAATAATATTTATTTATATCCAGTAGATCATGTAACATGATATTGGACACGTCAAAATACATTTAAATGGCGTAATAGTACAACACATTAAATAAAAAGAAAAACTTGCATAAAAATTTGTCAGATTTGAACATTAAACATTGAAATTGCACATTATTAGTTAGGTATAGGGACAAAATATCACAGAAATGCAAGTTACTCAACATTGAACATTAGAACATTATTAGTTAGGTGTAAAGAACAAAATATCACAGAATGAAAGTTACTCAGGAAACGAATTGTCATCCAAGAACTCACTGAAAGTTTAATAACACTTCTGAATTAATAAATTAGTTAGTTTCGTTCTAAATGTCTTATCATTCAAGACCTTAAAATTTTGTGGAATTTTATTATAGCTAACAACTGCTAGGTACTTAGGTGATCTTTTATAAAATGACAATTTGTGGCGAGGGATTTCCAGTGAAAAGCCATTTCGAGTATTATAACTATGGTATGAATTTAGTGTATTCCACCGAGGTGCATTTTCTTTCGCATAATTTAGCAACTGAAAAATGAAAATTCCTGTTACTGTCATTATTTTCCATTTTCTGAAAATATCTCGACAACTTGTTCGAGAGATTACTTCTTCCATGAAACGTAGTGCTCTCTTTTGTAATATTAAAACGCGCTCAAGTTCGCTACTTGATCCCCACACTATTGTGGCATATGAAAATTTGAAAAATAATACATTCTCAATACATCGGAATTTACAGATCTTTTGAGATGCTTCAGTGTAAAACAAATTGGGGCTAACTTATTACATAAAGTATCAATATGTTTTACCCACCTGCATTTACTATCAATAACAACACCCAAAAATTTTGTATCGTCACTTTGTTTAATTGTATTATTTTGATAACGAATGAGTAAACTGTGATCAGGTTCTTTTGTTACAGTAAAGTTAACGTAAGTAGATTTATTAGTATTAAGAATTAAATCATTCGTAGCGTAATATATTCCAGTTAGCATTAAATCTGATTTTGCATTTGAAGAAGTATGGTTAGTGTCAATGTCATGAATCAATAAAGACGTATCATCAGCAAAAATTGTAGCGTTAGTAAGAGGGAAGTCATTTATGTATAATATATACAACAGAGGTCCTAAAACAGATCCCTGTGGGATACCTTGGTTTAATTTCGACGTTTCTGATTTAGAGCTTTTGAATGCAACACAGTGAGTTCTATTATGAAGTTAACTGTAAAACCAGTCCCAAGCTGTGCCTTTAATGCCATATGCATGTAATTTTTCTAGTAGTATGTGATGATTCACCAGATCAAATGCTTTGCTGAGATTCAAAAAGAGGCCTAGGCAAATCTCACCTTTATCCATGTACAAATACAACTCTTCCAAAAATGTTAAAATTGCAGATGTAGTAGAGCGTCCTTTACGAAAGCCAAATTGGTTGACGTTCATTAATTTATGCTTTTCAAAAAAGAGAATTAATTTATTGCTAACAAGTTTCTCGATTATTTTAGAAAATGAACTTAGTAAAGAAATCGGCCTATAGTTCTCAATTAATAATTTAGAACCCTTTTTATGTATAGGTTTAATTTCTGCCATCTTAAGTTTTTCTGGAAATGTTCCCTGTCTAAATGAGTTATTTACTATCGTAGTAAATGGTGTTACAATTTCCGATATACAATGCTTTAATATAAAGGAACTGATGTTATCATATCCTGCACTAAAAGTTGACTTAAGTGAAGATACAACTTTAAGAATGTCTGCTTCAATAACTGGACTAAGAAAAAATGAAGAAGTATTTTTAGGTATACTAAAAGATTCGTGATTTATTGTATAAATATTTCTCTCAGCTACATTACTGAAATATTTATTAAAGTGTGAAGCTATTAAGTTCGGATCGTCAACTAATTTATCATTAATTGTAAGTTTTATATTATCAGCTGGATTTAGATTTTTGTTAGATTTAATAATATTCCAAGCAGTTTTCGACTTTTGAGTGGAATGTAACATAAGAGAGTCATTATATTGTCTTTTAGCCAGAGCTACTACTTTCTTGTAAACAGTTTTGTAGCGTTTATAATATTCTTTAATTGAATTTTGGCCCGTTAAGCATTAGTTATGGAGTTCTTTAAGTCTATTTGATGATATTTTTATCTCTTTTGTGATCCACTTACAACAGTTTTTGTTTACACTGTTTTTATATGTAATTGGGAAAGCTATATCGTACTTCTCCTGTACCGTATATATAAATTTGTCATACTGGTCATTTACATTATTACAATTTAAAATTTCAGTCCAGTCAACTTCACTCAATAAAACTGTAAACACGTTTAAATTATATTTATTTGTTATTTTGCGATACGGAAATTTATTAGGAGTTAACTTAGGTATATGATTGGTAGTATATATGAAGAATGTTTGGGCGCTATGATCACTTAAACCATTATGAATTACAGAACTGTTGATTAATTCACTTGGATAGGATGTGCAAATATTATCTATACAGTTTATACCTCTAGTGGGCTCACTTATTGTGGGTATTATATTGTAGCAACTCAGTAGATCTTTTAGTTTATGTAATTCTGAAGATGGAGTTAAGAAATTAACATTAAAATCGCCACAGAGTATTGTATAATGATTTTTAAACTTACTAGCAATTTCCAATGCTGCATTTAGTTTAATTAGAAATGTCTCAAAATTTCCATTGCCACTCCTATATACTGTTAGAATAATTAAATTAATATTATACATGGACAATTTTATGGCAGCGCATTCAAAATGCAATTCAGTGGATAAATCTTTAATAGACTCAATGCTAGTATGTTCTATGTGACTTTTCGCTAGTATTACCACACCGCCATGTGTATGTATTGTTCTACTATAATGAGTAGTAATAAAAAAGTCAAGTAGACTTACATTATATATGTTATTTTTTACAAACCAATGCTCACAAAGACATAAAATGTCGAAGTTACAATCATTTAGAAAAACCTCCATTTCTTCTACTTTATTCCCCAGACACTGGATATTTTGATGTAGTATGTTAATTACATTGAGCTTTCCAATGTTTTTCCCATTGTTAAAAAATGATTGTTATCGACTAATCCAAATTGAGAATTTACTTCCAGATTTTCAACTATTTCGGATGTCCTACGACTTAAAGGGAAGTTTTCTAGGGCAGTAAAGTTATACAGTAGACGACAAATCCCACGCTTTGCTCGTAAATTCAGAAGAATACCGTCAAAAGCATAATCATCAACTGTGATCACGGTGTTAACACAGAAGACTTTCACATGGTCAAATTTGGAAGCCAGATTATAAATGCCATAATTTACATGTTCAATCATATTATTAAGTGTCTTGCTGTTGCATGTAAAAGGTAAAGTAGATATTACGATATTAGTGTGGTTTGTTTTATTTATAACATAATCAAATTCTTTTAATAGTGCACTGATAGTATCACTATCATAGCATTTGTAAATGTCATTTGAACCTGTTGCCAAGTATATAAGATCAGATTTATCAAAATCCTTTGTTAATCTGACTAGATTTTCAACCACGTACTAGGCCGGTAATTGAGACGTTTGGCATAATTTCGCGCATGAGAGAGCTCATATGTCTGCCGTGACTGTCGGTTAATAATAATATTCTGTTGGGTACATTCTTTACTTTTTGATCATCCTGTACAGTTAATGCTGAACTATGATTTGATTTTGCCTCTGCTTGAATTAATGCAGTTTCAACAGAATTTTGTCCAGTAGTTTGCGACGCGTTATGCAATAATTTCGGTTCATCTGTTTGAGTGGCTACTGTTGTACGGATTGAGTTGCAGGAAGTTATTTTCTCGATAATTTTTGTCTGATTTTCTATTATCAAATTGCAACTATCTAACTGCATTTGCAGTTTATTTATTTGCGCTTTCAGAGTGTCATTTTCCTCCTTTAATGTGATATTTAAATTGTCGCATATAGCGAGTTTATTTCTAAGTAGCTGTATTGTATCGTAAGATTCTTTACTTTTATCGTCATCACAATCTTCCGAAATTAGACTTACGTAACTACAGTTTTTGGCCTTTTCTAGAGCTTTTTTGCCCGCCATTTGTTGTTGCTTCTCGTGCACTTTGCTTCTTAATAGACGGGATCGTGTCGAAGCCATAATTTAAATTTGTTTGTATCCTTTCAGGATAAAGGATTAAAATAACTTCGAGAAGAGCAAAAATAAAGGGAGAAAAACGTCTTGTCTGGACGTACGAGTATTTTGCACTTTATACCGCACCTCACTCGGAATAAATTAATGTTCTTTTATATATTTTCTGGACTTTTTTTAAATATATTTGTAGCAGTTTCATAAATATATATTCACTATTTCATATTTGGTAGTGCAGATTAAATTTAAACACTTTTATATCAAGTGGAAAATGAGTGTTTTGAGGGGAGCACCAGCAAACGATCACTTAACACGAGCACGATACCTAATCCCATCATCATACCTACAGGCACATATGAACTCGATGATATTAATAAATTTCTGAAAGATTATTTTCAAAATAACAATATTCCTGATTATATAAACATTCATGGAAATAATAATACTTTAAAGGCAACCATAAACAGTTCGGTTAAGCTCGATTTTAGTCAACCAAATTCATTGGGAAGATTGTTGGGATTTGAACCGAGAATATTGAAGGAAAACGACAATAACATCGGTGATTTTCCAGTCGATATAAACAAAGTCAATGCTACAAGAATAGAGTGTAATTTGACCGGTGGATCTTTTAATAACGGAAAACCTGGTCATGTGTTGTATCATTTCTTTCCAAACATACCACCGGGATTTAAAATAATAGAATCCCCTCTTCAAGCTATTTATCTGCCAGTGACCGTGAAGGTAATTACGAGATTAGTCGTTCGACTCTTAGATCAAGAGAATCGTTTAATTAACTTTAGAAACGAAGTAGTTACTATAAGACTTCACTTGAAGAGGCTTACACAATGATTATCTACGACAGTGGTTATTCGAAACAAAATAAGTGGAATAGAATAAGACGTAATATATTATTTAAGCCACGAAGATATATACTGAATTGTTGTCGACAAAAAAAATTGAAATTGACACGAGAAAATAAAAAGTATTTAAAGAGTTTAGGTTATAATGTGTTAATTTAGAGAAAGAGAACAGTACCTTTTAAAAGCTCTTAAAGAGAATTATTCTGTAGAAGTGACATAACCGTCAAAGGTTATCATTATACCATCATTATACGTAAATCAATTATTACCTAAACAAAATGAATATTTTGGGAGTGACTGATAAAATTAAAATGGATACTTCAATAACTAACGTTGAATATCATTCACACTTACCATTCGGTTCATCATTTGGTAATAACGATGAAGTTCGAATAACAGTTCCGGAAATTGACAATTACACTTCACCATGTGAAAGTTATTTGTATGTAGAGGGAAGACTTCGTTTGGCTAGCGATAATACAGCACAGTTGATAAATAATCCAGTGGCTTATATATTTAGCGAGATTAGATATCTTCTGAATGGAGTGCAGGTGGATTCGGTAAGAAATGTTGGGGTAACGTCCACGATGAAAGGTTACTTTTCTTTTACTCCCAACGAAACAATAAAATTGGAAAATGCAGGATGGCTACAGGAGAAAGCAAGAATAAGCAATGTACTCAACGTTAAGGGAAATTTCGCAGCAAGCGTACATTTAAAGACATTGTTAGGTTTTGGGGAAGATTATAGAAAGATAATCTTGAATATGAGGCAGGAACTGGTGTTGATCAGAACGAATCATGACGGTGATGCAATTTTTGAAAGTAATACGGCTGAAAAAATCAAATTAACAATTGATAAAATTGTATGGAGGATGCCGCATGTATCAGTAGGATTGCGAGAGCAATTGGTTTTAACGAGGATAACAGATAGAGATGTTGAAATACAGGTCCCTTTTAGGAGCTGGGAATTACACGAGTACCCTTCCCTTCCAACTACTACAAATCATTCATGGACAGTAAAAACTGCTCCACAGTTAGAAACGCCAAGATATATAATTATTGCTTTTCAGACTAAGAGGAAGGGTGTTGTCGATGCTAACATGAGTCTGTTTGATGATGTTAAGTTAAAATCTTTAACAGTATTTCTAAATGGTGAACGATATCCATATGATAATTTAGACATCGACACTGAGAATAATAAATACGCCATCCTATACGATATGTATTCTAGATTCCAAGAAAAATATTACCATCGTGAAAGTAGCCAACCTTGGTTTAATCCAAAAGAATTAGCTCGATGTCCTTTAATAGGAATTGACTGCACGTTTCAAAAAGATACGATGCATAAAAGTGCAGTAGAAATCAGAATTGAGTTTACAACTAAAGAAAATATCAAGGCAGATACTATCGCATACTGTTTAATTCTGCACGACAAAGCATTCTCTTATTTACCTCTCACAAAAATCGTACGTCAGTTGATGTAAACGTTGAAGGGTAATAACATTATTAAAAGTGAGGGTATGAGCTAAACGTAATTTGATTTTGTAAGAAGCAACATCAACGGAACCATGAAAGAGTTTATTATCATTGATATCCAAGGATTTAAAGTGGAAGATAATAAATTTATACCGAAAGAGTTGCCTTCTTACGATAGTGAAAATAAAGTAAGTCATTTTATGTTTCAACCTTACACCAGTTTGTCATTAGTATCCACAAAATATCAGAATGTTGCAAACTGGTTAATGACTAACCACCATTGCATTTACTGGAATACTGGATTCGTTCCGTTATCGGATTTTGATGCAATTATCAATTCTTTGTGTTGTTGTACAGCCAAAGTTTGTATACGTTAAAGGAACGGAGAAGACTCGGTTTCTACGTGGAATTCTTACAGGAAGTACATGTGTAATACCTGTAATAGATTTGAGTGAAATTTACGGAAATGTGCAAAAATTACAACAGTCCGAAGCCAAGTGTCCGTTTCATTTAAGAAGAACTTGTATATGCGCATTAACCAACGTGTATGATCTATATTATTTTGTAATGAACCAGTTACAAAAACGTAATTTTTCAAGAAGCATTTGTGATATATTGTGAGGGAACTTTGGTTCTTAGTTATTGAAAGAAAAGTTCAGCTTCGCGATGGATTCGCTGAGACGTCTTTTTTGCAAGCAAATTATAAAACACACTGTAGAAAAGGTTGGTGATGTCATGAAGAAATACGAAACAGATCATTCTTTCACCGATACACCAGACAAGGACTTAATATACTTCCCCAAATGGTATTTAGCTCACAAGGTCACATCTACTGATCTAGAATTTGTCTACAATAAGCTTCCTGATCGTTTGAAGGCTGAGCTACAAATATTCAAAATTTGTGAACACCATCATTGTTTCCAATTGGATTTCAGCGACGCAATAGACGGTCTAGCGCCCCGTAAGATGAATTGTAATTTATGTAATTATGCTTAATTATTATAATAAAAGAAATCAAAAAGAACACCTTCCTTTATTCGTTATTTATAATAATAATAATAATTACTGAAGCGTTAAGATTTTGAAATACCCTGTATAGAAACGAATCGTAAAAACAAAATACACTTTTTTTCGTGTTAATGATTGAATATTTATTCGTATATTATATGTGATTTTGAAATACCCTGTATAGAAACGAATCGGGGGGTGGTGGTGGGGGGGGGGGAATCCGCCCACTAAACCTTGACCAGTCTCCTCCCATTTTACCTTGCCCAGTGTCCTCCCATTTTACCTTGCCCAGTCTCCTCCCATTTTACCTTGCCCAGTCTCCTCCTATTTTACCTTGCCCAGTCTCCTCCTATTTTACCTTGCCCAGTGTCCTCGCATTTTACCTTGCCCAGTCTCCTCCCATTGTACCTTGTCCAGTCTCCTACCATTTTACCTTGGAAACAGGATGTCATACAAATTTCCACACCCGTCTGGTATGTAACCTTTAGATGTTATTGAAATACATGATAGAAATTTCCTATTGCATCATTTATGTAACCTTTAGATATTACAAATCTTAAACAATTCCTACAAATATGAAACAATCTCCATTACATCATTTCTGAAGGTTTAACGTTCACTTTTCGGGTATATAAGAAGTTTTCCGTTCAGTTAACATCATAAGTGCTTTCTACAACCGTACTGGTAAGTCCTCTTTTAATTCTTTATTACTTATCATAATACAATGCTGTTCATTCCTTATTAATGAAGATAATAAAATTTAATACTGTTTTTGTTCCTTGTTGCAGATCTAACATTTTACTTTTGCTTAAACCCAATCATCAATCTAATAGTGAGTATTTTTTATATACGATTACTAAAATGATATGTTTTAATGCATCACGTGTTTTTACATAACAGTAATGTCGTATATTGGCGGCGGAAATTAAAGAACGTTCAATTTTACAACAATATTTGCAAGATACCAATCCTTCAACTTCAATTACTACTAGCGTGGTTTCTGCACTTCCAGAAACTTCTCAGAGTGCAGTTACCACTCAGGCAAATGCTGTGCCATCCTGGTGGAATGACATTGACAATGCCTACTTCCTCCAGAAAGGTGCAGTTGATTCTGCCTTGAACGTACTTGGTGACGAGATAGATCGTTTAAGTCAAAATAATTTACTAACGCCGAATATTTCTTTTCAAATTCAACCGGTTCAACAAAATAATTTAGTAACCCCGTCTACTTCTTTTCAAATTCAACCCCTTTCGCTTCAAACTCAAATTCCGCTTCAAACTCAACCCCTCCGCTTCAAACACAACCCTTCCTCAAATTCCTCAATTTATAATTATTCCTTCAAAGCCACTTCAAGCAGTTTCCGTTCAACCCGCACATCCCCTTATTTCATCTTTTCTTAAACTTATCCAATCCGTTCTTAAGCCCACTCAATCCCTTTCACTAGTTTCCCAACAATCAATAGTTACTCCTATCGTTACTTCCACCGCTTACACCGCCACCGCTTCCACCGCAAAATCTATCGTTTCTAAACATGCTGCTGCTAAACCTGCTCCTATTTCTAAAGCTGCACCTATTTCTACACCTGCACCTGCTTCTATTTCTGAACTTTATCACATTCTTTCTCGTGAACCCAGATGTACGCGAGGTAGTCAATCTTCTCATCTAAGGACCGCTGAAAGTTTGTGGTTGCCTAAACGTGAGTATGCGTTATTTAGGCGTCAACAAAGGATGACTAGGATTGTTAATCGAAGAGCAGCTCTCCTTTCATCTTTACGTTCGCCGCAAAATGACTCAGACTCAATGTTTTTGTCTACGCAAAAGTCTAGTGCGGAGTTGTTAGTCGCAACTTCGAGTTGTTGCATATAATATCCCGCTAAATTCTAATGAATCTGGTGATTCTGAGATAATTAATATATCAGACCGATCAATGGAGATATCTCAATTATCACCAGCTCAATCACCTATTGGAGATAATATTAATTCATCAAAATCTGTTAACATTATTTCCAATATTCAGATTCAACCATCCCCACAACCTCAAGTTCCAGCACCTCAGGTAGTTGCTTCACAACCACTGCAGTCCCGAATGTTGACACCTATCGTTTCTTCACAACCACTTACATCTACTGTTTCTTCACAACCAGTTCCTTCACAAGCACCAGCACCCTCTATTCCTTCACAAGAACCCTTAGCACCCTCTATTCTTTTACAAGAACCCTTACCCTCTATTCCTTAACAAAAACCCTTACCCTCTATTCCTTTACAAGAACCCTGACTCTCTATTCCTTTACAAGAACCCTTTTCCAATTTATCTAGAGTTATCTCAACAGCATTCCAAAATTATTATGATGGAATAATGCCTGAAGTAAGGAATTATTGTTTACAGGGTGAGAGAAATCTTAGAAAAGTCACGGAGGAGTTAGAAACATGTGGCGAGATTATGCGTATAGTTCGCCTAAGGTATCCGACTGACCGGGCTTTGAGCGAACAATACGATAAAATTTCGCTTGCACACGACCGTCTGAGTCTGATCCAAGATTTATTTCATAATCTTGCCGCAGACATATCTACTTTATGATAATTCTTAAGGTAGATATGTCTGTGTTTATTGTTGTTCAATGGTTTGTTCTTCAAATGAAGTTGGGAAAATATTTAACAAGAGATAGATTAGGTATAAAGTATACCTAATAAGACATCTGTATTATTAATGTTATTCAATTTACAGATGTCTTCACCCAATGGTCCAACAGTTAAATCCATGTGAGTCAATTATTTTTAGTTTTACAGTTTACAGGTATATTATTTTTGTACTTATTTTTGTACTCATCCAGTTAACAGATGGAACACTACTGAATGCGGAAATCGCAACGATAAATTATTCATCGGTTGGGTTTCCGCAGGTAAATTCACCCGTCTCACCATCATACACCTCAACACCAAAGCTGACGGCGACGCCGGAAGGGCGACCGCCGGAGCAGCAAGTGGCGGCGCCTCAACGTATTCGTTTGAGGCGGGTAAAACGAGGGGTGTTTGCGCCGCCTGTGTTGGGGTCGCAGCCTCAGCCGCTCTTCCCTGCACCAGCGGCTAAGACTATGCAGGTGCATGTGGAAGTGGAGGCTGCACCATCATCCACCGAGATGGATGAGTCATGGGTTTGTTTTTTTATTATTACATTTTTTCGACATTTTTAATAACATTACTTTTACAGTGAAGATTGACAGTAAACTGGATCACTTTAGAACTTGGATGGAGTGGATGGAGAAGAGATTTCGAAGGCCGCAACACCCCCTTACGGCAATATATTGGCCGGAATAAGTTCTAGAGTGATCCAGATTAGATTGGATTAGAGCGGTAGATCGCCCTGTCGGTTGGGCGAGACTACGGTGGAGGCGCTCTGTTAGTTTAAGTTATTTATAAGTTTTTGTTAGTTTAAGTTATTTATAGTTTTTTATATAATAAGTGTTAAATAAATAATTTCTTACAACACGCATTGTTACTATAAATAGCAGATGATATTAATAACTACAACATAATAATAGAGTGTCGCATTTGGTAAAGAGTGAAAGTAGAGTGAAAGTACCGTTTCAGAAAAGTACTGTTTCGGATATATGAAGTTTAAACAACAGTCTCTAAAGTTACCTATACAAAATTTTGATGATGCGATCATAAATGAAACCTTTAAACGTCACAGTGCTCTTTTCGGAGGATCAACTAAACGTGCCATAATCAGTGGTAAAAGTGGAAGTGGTAAAAGTAATTTGATAGTGTCTTTGTTGGTAAACGCTAATGGGCTGCGTTTCAAAAATTTATACATTTGTTGTAAGACCTTATCTCAAGAAAAATATAACTTTCTTAGACATTTGCTGCCTACAGTGCCGGAGATAGGTTACTTTGAAATTTCTGATGCAGTTAATTTGCTAAAATTATAGTTTAAATTTAAAACATCAACAGTATAAAATCATCTTCAAAGAAAATTATCGTTTTTGTTTTCGCTAAATTATGAGTACTGAAACGACTTACGTTCACGGTTAATTTTATTAAAATTATAAAATTGATTTGTTTAATTGGCAGTATTAGAGAATTAGAATATCTTATAAATCATGTGAATTATTTCGGCCTTATTGGGCCTCGTCAGAGATATGTACTAAAAAATTACTTTTTGAAAGGATAATAATTAAAATTATAAACTTACATATTTTTGAATGTGTGTGTGTGTGCGTTTGTATTACATAAACTGTGACATATTGTGTGTGCATATAGTGGTGTACTGTGACGTAATGATACGACGTTTGGTACAAAAAATGTAAAAACGTGTGTATGATACCATTTTCCGGTTTTATTCTCATAGTATACCCACTTGTATACTGTGACACCTTAGCAACAACTGCTAACTAGTGCCACCACCGGTGATTTTTATAACTACTGGTATTTTAGATTTCGGAGTTATATTTTTGTGTTTTCATTACAGGAGTGATGTCACAATAATATTACTTTCATTTCATGAAGATTAGTGTAAATATTTTTTATTTTAAAATTATATAAATAACTTACCGCCATATAAACTCCCACAATTAACTGTATCGATAATGTCAACATATATTAAGAACTACTATATTATATTTTTTCTGAATATTGTATATAAGTACAGGATATTTATTTAAAAATTAAATTATGGAAACAAGTTATAAAAAAGTCGTTAATAAGAAAGTATTGTTACAAATATTTTTCCGTCTTAAGATTTCTGTCAAATTAAGATAATTAGTAAAAACTATTTATGCAAATTGAACTTATTACGTCGATTAAAGAAAAACGAATATTACTTTTGCAAAATGATTATTTACTTTTGGTTTAAAGCCATAAGAACATTTTTATGTTCTAAACCATAAGTTTTATAATATAATAAATTTATATCGAGTAAAAGTATATTTAATGTACTTATTTGACGTTTCGCGAATTTGATTGTCCGCATTGTTGAAAGTTTTATGACAAAAGAAATTTAATAATTTTACTTTTAGACTTATTTTTCACATGTTCCCAAATTTTATAAAAACTATAACTTTTTAAATACTAATTCTTTCAGATTTTAAATTTCATTAAAAATATTTTTTAACATGTGACTGTTCAGGTTTTTTTTATATTTTGCACCCGCCTAAAGGCTTTATTTTAGGAGTTAGACATAAACTTTAAAAACAAAAGTTTTATGGTTTTGTACGTTTATCTTTTGTATGCATGTACGTCACAAAGGGCTCATCCAAATATCAACATATTATATGTTTTTGAAATCAGAAAGAATAGGTCTTTCATTTTGCTGAACAATATACAGTGTTCCTTTTAAAAAATACTTATTACGTTTTTTCTCCATTTTCCGATAACTCTAAAAGATAATACGTATAAAACCCTATAACTTTTGAATTTGAAGCGTTTCTCTAACTCCTAAAATAAAGCAAAATATTTAATTTTTTAAAAATATTTACTCAAGTTATTAGAAGTTTCATTGTTATGACAATATATCTTAAAGCCATTAAACATATAATGTCATTTAAATCTGGCTAGTGACTAAGAAAAACAGTATCCTGTTTGTCATGCTCACCATTGTACATATACAGTGTGGTGGTCCCGCACCAAGCTCATAATTTGTTTATTTATTGTTATTTTGCAAAATTCTGAAATAGGTAAATTTTTAATTTTAAAAAGATACATTTTAGTACAAATATCTTTTCTCGAGCGTCATTTATTTTTCCGCTGTCATCTTTAATGGCAATCCTAACTTTTCAATGCAAATTTTGATCATTCTTCTTGTCAGTTAAATGGGGATATAAAAAAATAGTACCTACCTTACACAATAAGTTTAAAAAAATATATATATATATACATGATCCAGACCATCGTCTGGAATTTTGTGAAGAATTTATGTTAAATTGCAATTAAAATCAGAACAATTGGTTCATGGTTTTGTTTTCAATTTCAAGATTATCATAAGAATAAACTAAAATAAAATTTTGTATATTTTTTTGGAAAACTTCTTGTGTAATGTACTATTTTTTTTATATCACCATTTTGAGTATGATCAAAATCTGGATAAAAAAGTTAGGGTTACCATTTAAAAAAAATAATGATGATATCATAGTGGAAAAACAAATGTCAACCAAGAAAAGATTTTTGCCATAAAATGTATCTTTTTAAAATTAAAAATTTACTAGTTTCAGGATTTTCAAAAAACAATTAAATAAACAAATTATGAGCTTGTTGCAGGATTTTATTATCACCATGTGTTCAGTGTTGAAAAAAGTAAGGAATAAATTCAATAAAAAATGAACTAATGAGTTTTAACAAAAATCCAAAAACAGGTCAACTTTTAAATTATATATTTTTTTACATTTAACTTAAATATTAACTTAAATATACAGGGCGATTCATGTAAAAGTTATGATGTCGTAATCATTTTCTTTAATGAGAACTTATTTTTTGTTGATTTTTTTAGTAGGTCATGTATCAGTCAAAACTGCCGTTTTTCCATCTTGCATAAGAAAATTTTTGAGAAAATTTATATTTAAATTTAAAAAAAATCTTTTTGAGCGTTTATTATTTTATTTTTGCATTTTGAGCAGTTATTATAATTTTGATTTAACACCATTATTTTGAATTAGATATTACATAATTTTCTACATTTAACCAATATCTTTCAATATTTGGAATCAGCAGATTAAAACGGGTCCGAATATGTATCAATAAGTAATTTTAGTTTCCATGACAACGAAAAAAAAAAAACTTTTTTGTTTTTCAATCTAGAAAAATTCTGTTGAACATGAGGTTCCATTAAAAAAAGAACGAAAGAGTTATGACCTAATGAAAATTTCGAAAAAATGCCGTAAAAGTGTTAAAAATCAAAATACAATCAAAAGCAGTGATTTTCTCGAATTACTTGATCGCGTTAAAAGGAAACTTTGTTTTGGAAACCAAAATTATCAAATAAAACATTCGAATTTGCAATGATGTGCATATTACAAATATGTAAAAATATATAGTTCCATAGTTCCATAATATGTTCCATTCCGGCGAAACCGGAAGTCCTACTGTGCTCAATAGTATGTTAGAAAATTCATTTCTTTGTATAATTTATCTTTTCCAAGCTTCATGTAAATCGGTTAAAAAATAAAAATTCTAGAAGGGTGAACACACGGCGTGGGACATCCAGTACCATCTTTTCCGCTAAAATAAAAATTAATATTTGATTCAAATTTTTTTACAATTTAAAAAAGCTTACAACTGAAAAATATATTTTATTATATTTTTCGTTTCACTAAAAAACTAATAGCGTACCTACTAGGGAGACCACAGACGTGGCGATATTTGGGCAATTCGATTGACAGCAATAGATTGTAACGGGCAACCGGATTGCTTCAATATTTCTCGATTACAAGCGATATTTTGATCGCCTGCCAATTTTTTTCATAATCACTTGATGGGGCCTCGTTTATTCTGGCGTTTCCGTGAAATTTCCGGACGGTAAGATTGCCAGATCCCCACGTCTGTTCTCCATCAAGCTCGATTTAGACGCTGCGAATATTTTTATCTGATATGTAAAAAAAAAAATTATCGTCACAAAAAAAATTTATTCAAGCACCTATCGATTGACAAAAATTATAGTTAAAAGACAATTAATAGCGTGTTTGTCAACTTCTGTAATTTTTGTAATTTTAAATGAAATTTGTTATTTAAAGCAGTGATAATTTAGTTCCAAGCTTCACTTCTTAAAGTCTTTACTGTATTGCAGGACGCACGCTTTCCATAAGCATGAATGATTTTTATATAAAAATCATCATAACTACTGATCTATTTTTAAAGTTGTCTTTCATTTCAACAAAAATGTTAAACACTGATGCATTCAGCGTACTAAATGCCAAAAAAAAAAAAAACGTTAAGGCCCCCATACACTACGTTCAAATCGCGCGAATTTGACCGCGCGTACCTGTCCGAACGTGCAAAACACGTAGTGTGTGGAGAACAAAACGGTACGGTTTAATCGTCGTGCAAAATATGTTTTGTGAACGTACGAACAGGTGTGTTGTGTACGTTTCTAAATTGTAGTGTGTGTGCTGTTCGTTCCAATCAGTACGTACTGCATAGGCGCACTGATTACAGCGATGAATTCTAAAGAATTCATATCAGATTTTATTAATTTATACAAAAATTTTCCATGTCTGTGGAAAATTAAATCAAAAGCTTACCACGATCGGAATATGAAAAATAAGGCTTACGAAGAATTAGTAAGTAAACTAAAAGAAGTGGACGAAAATGCTTCAAGAGAAACAGTTATTAAAAAAATTGATTCTTTACGAGGGGGTTTTCGTAGAGAACTAAAAAAAATGAAATCCTCCAAAAGGACGGGTACAGGAACAGACGAGGTGTACAACCCCATCTATGGTACTTTAACATGATGCAATTTTTAATGGACCAAGAAATGCCTCGAGACAGTGTATCTAATATAGATAATAACAGCGAAAGCGATTTTTATGAGGGCGATAAGGTAAGAAATAATATTAAATTATGCATATAATATAGTCAAAACATTCGTTTATTATTTTTAATAGAATATTTCCAATACTTATTATATCAACTGCAATATTAATTCTAAACAAAGTTATTTTGCCATTGTAGCATCCCGTCGTTATTAAAGTAATGCATGAATGAATCTCGTAAACTTTTTGCGTCCTCCACTTCAGGTCGGGAAAAGCCTCTTTGAATATTGGTTAGAGTGTTTGGTTCTGGTCTTAGGCCCAACCGAAAAGTACCATTTTCAGTGTCATCTACATCCAGACCACAGCTGGAATATAATGATCGGCCATTTTCCGTCGTAAAAAATTATGTAAGACACAACATGCCATTACGATCTTTTCGATATTTTCCAATTTAACATTTATTGCTTTGTGAAAAATTTGAAAACGTGCAGCCATTATACCAAACACGTTTTCGATTATTCGACGGGTCTCGATAATCTATAATTGAAAATCTTGCGTTCTGGAGTTAATTCCCGTTGAGAAAAGGGTTTCATAAAATCGGGTCTCAAGCTAAAAGCTTCATCACCAACAAATACAAATGGAAGTGTCATTTCAGAATTTGTAGGCTTTGAGGGTGGTAGTATTTCTAAGGCCTTGTCAATTAGTTTTTGATAAAAGACTGTGTTTTCGATTACTCCACCGTCGGAAACCCTACCATTAGTACCAAAATCGACTAATATGAACTCATAATTCGCATTAGCAATTGCTAATAACACCAGGCTATGGAAACCTTTGTAGTTAAAAAAATATGATCCGCTATTTAATGGTGCTGTTATCTGAACATGCTTTCCGTCGACTGCTCCTAAACAATTGGGAAAATTCCATTTACTCTCAAATTGCTTTGCTATTGATATTTTCAGTTGAGGGAAACTAAAATAAAACAAACATTGTATTTTTCATTCGAAGCAATATACAGGGTGTTAATAAAAAACCTGTACAACGTTTGACAGGTGATAGTAGAGATCAAACCAAGAAAAAAATTCTAATAAACCCATGTCCAATTCTCAATACAGTGTGTCCACACAGTGTGTTCTCAATACAGAGTGTCCACGCCACGGGTTCACTCTAGAATTTATTTTTCTTTCTTACATGAAATATGGGTGCGATAAATTAAATAAAAAACTGAATTTTCTAACATACCACTGGCCACAGTATGACTTCCGATTTCGCCGGAAGTGATATCAACTTTCTTATTTTAAATGTAACGCCCTGTATATTTTTACATATTTGCAAACTACAGATCATTGTGAGTCCGAATATGTATCATTTGGTAATTTTGGTTTCTATGAAAACCAAGAAATTTTTAAATTAAATTGATTTGTTTAATTGGCAGTATTAGAGAATTAGAATATCTTATAAATCACGTGAATTATTTCGGCCTTTGGTTTAATTAGTTTACTGTTACATTTTGCCGTTTCCTTTCATTTTTGCAAAATATTAGACAGTTTTTCAAAAAGTTTTCTTTCAGGGTTGTTTTTGGGATTTTGGAAATTCAAAAATAAGTAAGTTATTTAATTTAATTTTAATTATTATTCTTTCAAAAAGTTATATCTTGACACCTTTCATTAATTTTACTCAATGTTTCTATAGTTACTTACGTTATTTAGTTTACTGTCACATTTTGACTGATGAAACAACACGTTTCCTTCATTTTTACAAAATATTAGACAGTTTTTCAAAAAGTTTTCTTTCAGGGTTTGTTTTTGGGATTTTGGAAATTCAAAAATATGTAAGTTTATAATTTTAATTATTATCCTTTCAAAAAGTAATTTTTTAGTACATATCTCTGACGAGGCCCAGTAAGGCCGAAATAATTCACGTGATTTATAAGATATTCTAATTCTCTAATACTGCTAATTAAACAAATCAATTTAATTTACAATTTTCATTTGGCAAGACCTACAGTTTTCAAAAAATTTTTGTTTCGTTTTTCAGTATGCATAGTTATTTGTCGTGTATTTTCATTCTAATGCGACCAAGTAATTTGAGAAAGCATTTTCTTTGATTGCTCTTTGGTTTCTTATCATTTTTACAGCATGTGAAATTTTCATTAGGTCGTAAATTATTTTTCTTTTACTGGAACTTCTTGGGTTTTTTATTTTAGCCTTGCTCAAAGAATATTTTTAATGAAATGGTAATATAAAAAACCTTAATTACTTTCATAGTTGATGGTAGACATCAACACAAGAAAAAAATTCTAATAAATCCAGATCCAATCCTTAATGACTCAAAATATGGGATCTTGATTTAAATTTCATGAAACTATTATAATCAAAACATCGTAAAACAAAAGTTGTCCTATTTTAGTTAGTAATAAGTAAAAACAAAAAAAAAAATTTTTTTCTTGTCATGGAAACCAAAATTACTAAATGATACATATTCAGACTCACAATGATCTGTGGAATCCAAATACCTAAAAATATATAGGGCGTTCCATTTAAAATAAGAAAGTTGATATCACTTCCAGCGAAACCGGAACTTAATTTATTGCACCCGAATTTCATGTAAGAAATAAAAATTCTAGAGTGAACACGTGGTGTCGACACCCTGTCTTGAGAATTGGACATGGGTTTATTAGAATTTTTTTCTTGTTTTGATCTCTACTATCACCTCAAACGTTGTACAGGTTTTTTTATTAACACCCTGTATATTATTTGTTATTCATAATCGTTAATAAGCTAATATAAGCTAATAAGAAGTTCACTATGAAGCAAATTTAAAATTATATTATTTCTATAAATTTTAAAATCTTAAATCGAAAAATAAAGACATAATTTACTTTATAGAGAACTCCTTAGTAGCTTATTAACGATTATAAATATTATAACAACGAATTTTATTAACAAGAAGTATTATTACAGGACGTTGTCGATGAGTCACCTCTACAATCGCCTTTCTCAGAGGCACTTACCACCGACAGTACGCCAGACGAAAGTAGAGTTAGTACACCTACAACAATGCATACTTCTAAATCAGAAAATATAAGAAAACGTAAACAAAAAAGTATTTGCGATAGTGTATTACTTAGAGTACAGCAGGAATTAGACTCAAAAAAAGAAGAGGACGAGTATGAGATTATCGGCAAAAATTTTGCAAATAAACTAAGACGTTTGCCTAAACACGTTACCATTGTAGTAGAAAAACTCATGACAGACATTCTGTTTGAGGCGCAACTTGGAAATATTAATCGTAATACACGTTTAAATCTCAAGGATGTATCTTCTCCTGTTGTACCACCGATTCCTCCACCAGCTCAAAGTACTACTAGAATTGACTATTTTCAAATGTTGCCAGCCACACCTGTCAATTCGCAACAACAATCACACCTTGAACATACTAATGTTAGTAGTTACTACACTCAAAATAACGATATGTCATTCTCTAACTATTTATTTATTTTATTATTATTATTATTTATTTCATTATTAATTATATTATATTTTATTATAAATGTAAAGAAATTATTTTTGTTATTGCAATTAGTTTGCGTTTGTTTACTTATTAAAGATAAAGAAGTATTTATATAAAAACATGTTGTTAATACTTACTTTCAAATATTCCTTTCTTAGTACCGAATATATTGCTGAGCAAGTTTCCGGAATAATTTGACCTAGTGCTTGAGGTGAGATTGCAACTGAAAATTTTAAGTGTTCATAACTTCTGCCAGTAACAATAAATCGCAAAGTAGCTGTAAGTCTCTCATGAGGGCTTATTGCTTCCCTTAAATGCGTATTTTGTTTGGCTATTAAAGGTGTTACTAGTTACAACTCCAAATAGGTCGCTTCGTCCATACGCAAATAATTATACCAATCTTGTTCAAGCTGTAATTCGCTTAAGAGATTGACATGAGAAAGCGTCTTTCTTCTCAATAGCCAATTCTTGGACCATTTTGAACGATTTTTCTCCCTTTTCTTTTTTACAGCTATTACCGCCGCCACTGCTAGAAGACACTTTCGTGGTACCATTGTTCGCGCAATAAATACAACTGAACGAACTGTACTAAAAGTTCGTAGTGTGTGAGTAAAAAGACCGCACGATCTTATTTCGCGCGATTTGGTCCGCACGGTCAAATTCGCGCGATTTGAACGAAGTGTATGGGGGCCTTAAGACAATCGGGTACTCATCTCATGTTTTATTATTTAGAAATTGAACATTTCAGCCAGCGTCACCGTTGTGGATATCTAAATTTACTAGAAATCATCAAATTGTAAAATAAATATATTAATCTAACCTTGAAAAATTAGATCATACTCAAAGAAATAAATTTGGATGCAATTTCAAATTGTCTGCAATTATTTTTCTCACTGACATAACACGTTGACGTTTTGTAAAATTGCGCAATGAAAAAAAATTAATTGTAAGAAAAATCGGAACGTCTAAATTCAGCTTAATGCGTGTGTAACATCACGGTGATGTAACATGACCAATTACACTAGGGAACACAGGTCAGACAACTTTAATAAACACCTTATATTTTTAATCTATTTAAGTCATACTCACATACTAGGGCATAAAAAGTGTTGCTTCACGTCAGATTTTTTTTTAACTATGACTGGTACCACAGTATAAAGAATACAGTAGCGCAACTCGCTTGTCGGCACTTTGATCTCTTTACTGGATTTTCATTGACCTTGAGTGGGAAGTGGGGATGTATCGAATGCTGTGGTCCTTTTCTAAGTGACACTTCGTTGCAAATTGTAAAGTCACACGCCAGGGCCGGATTGTAGTATTTTGTGGACGTGGTAAAAAGTAACAAAGCATACACGCAAAAACGGATTTTGTTAAATAAAACAAAATTGTGTCAACTCAACTAAATTATTTGTTTAAATAGCAGCAAACAAATCTTCATTCAAGTCAAATAAATATTTCAGTTACAAGAACGTAGTCAAGTCAACAAAATTTGTATTTGTAAGTAAAAAAATCTTTACTTCAAAGAATGTTTGTGTGATATTAACAAAGAAATGTGCATTTATTTATTGTAAGTAAATTTTCAAGTCAAATAAATATTTCAGTTACAAGAACGTAGTCAAGTCAACAAAATTTGTATTTGTAAGTAAAAAAATCTTTACTTCAAAGAATGTTTGTGTGATATTAACAAAGAAATGTGCATTTATTTATTGTAAGTAAATTTTATTGAAAAATCATTTAAAAAAAGTAAATTTGTTGATTTAAAAAAATATTCTAAAATTTTTTGCTTCGTTCAAAACATGATTTTTCGATGATTTTTTACGGCAATAATTTGTGCTTGTCTGAAAACCTCTTTAACCCCTATTAGATATGCCTAATGATGCATTTGTTGCAAAAATTTAATTTTCTTCGGAAATTTACCTCTTTGATAACTTATGTGGAATCTCAAATTACAAAAACAAAATTCAGCAATTGTAAACAAACAAAAATTGGTGATTATTTTCAAAACATATAAGTAAAATTAATAAATATTTCAATAGTTGCTTAGTGTTTATTTAACGTTAATTTTAAAACCTCTGTTAAGTGTTAAGCACAAATTGTTTTTTTCAAGCTCTAGACATAACTAGAATAAAATGATTTACTTATCTTACTACTTACCTATTCTTGTCCGCAGGGAATCTACAAAAACTATAGTTACAATTTTTAGAAATGTTTGTACACAGTTTAGCGGCACATCGATTCACTCCACGTCTTTCTATACTTTCCATTTTCAATAAAAGATAACTTGTTAACCTTCGATCGCTTCACACTAAATTCCCTCAAAGTTCCCTTAATACGCCTCTGGTCCAACATAAGCATGCAATCGGCACGAGAGCTGTAAATAAATGAGCTCTGCATCCCGAGATTGTGACTCAGACCTTGCGCGGGATGTTATGCGCGAACTGAATATTTTCATGAGAGTCGCACTACTGTGTAATCCTTATACTGTGCTGGTACTACACAGGCTTATTTACGTAAACCGTTCATTAAAATTTTTTAGGAAACAATTTAAATAGGAATATTATTTCTTTTTTTTGTAAGAACTATGCATGGAGATCTCTAAGGACAATATTTCCTCAACTTAGTAATGCTAAAGTAAAAGAAGGTATTTTCATAGATCCTCAAATAAGAAAGGTAATTAAGGACTCTAACTTTCTCCAAAAACTTAATGAAAAAGAACTTACTGCCTGGAATTATTTTGTTAATGTAGTTTAAAGGCTTTCTTGGAAACAAGAAAGATGAAAATTATAAAATTTTAATAAATGAACTGCTGCAATCGGTATAAAGCTTTAGGATGCAGAATGTCATTAAAATTCATTTTTTGCTTTCTCATTTGGACTTTTTTCCTAATAATCTCGGCGCTGTCAGTGACGAACAAGGTGAAAGGTTTCATCAAGGAATCAGAACAATGGAATCCAGATATCAAGAACGATGGGATCCGACTATGAAGGAAGATTTATGTTGGTTCTTGAAACGAGAGGATTTTACACCCAATAAAAAGCAGAAAAAAAGTCATTGAAATTTGTATAATTATTGTAACTATATTTTAATAGAGTTTAAGAATCGTTTGATAAAAAAAAAGTATTTACGTTTAAAATCAACAAAATTTTTAATAAAAATATTGTCTTATTCTCCCTTTTGTATTCGTTTTTTAGTAATTTTTGTTTTATTTCAAAAACTGCATATCTAGACGTGCTGCAGATTTTCTGGTACTTTTTTTTTATTAAGTGAGATGAATGTAACTAGAAACAAATATTGTTTTTGAAGTTGTCGACGAATGTTTAAAATTTGTTCCCTAGTGTTATTATAGTCCTAGGTGGCTGTGGAGTCAAACATTTTTAACTAATTATTGTCACTAAAGCATTAAATACATAAAGAAACATTTATTTGTTGTCAATATTTGAGACAATTCAACGATGCGAAGTAAAAATCGACATTTATGTTTGATATCACAGCCACCCAGGACAATAATTGTTGGACACATGTTATATCAAGGGTTCATTAAATATTCAAATTACCCTCAAAACTGCATCAACCAGTAATAGCTTTAGACAATAAGGAAATACCATACGTTCGTCCATATTTACTCCACAGAAATTTCATCATTTAATATTTATCTGATGTAATGTTATTTAAACAAAATTCAATTTCTTTTCACTGAATAGAGATTTCACACTAATTATGTATGATAAAATCCTCTTTCCGTTTTATATTATGACATTTATTAAAGTTTACGATTAAAATTCCGCGTTGGTGGTACTCTGAAACTTCAAAATGTAGTGGGACAAATACACATGCGCATTGTATTGTATTAACTGTGGTTGTGAAAACGTGTTAGAAAATACAGTCTATTAAACGTAAGTATCCGTAAAGAAAGCTAGTTTTAATTTCTTGTTTTAATGATAAGAATCGCGAAGAAATATGCTACACATTTTTGTTTAGTTTTACTACAAATACGAAAATTTTCAAGAGCAGTTTTAGTAAACGGCCGCGGTCATCAATTTTATAAAGTTATTTAGAACAAAAGGGATGTTTCCAACCACCTTTTCCAACTCCTTTTCGAAAATATGAACTTAGTGGGACATTTCAAATATTTAATAATAAAAGGGCATATGGGGCAAATTATGGCAGCATAGTTGTCTTTCAAGGCCAACTAGAAGTAGGTGAAATACTGACCAACTTTGAAACTTTAAGTGGGAACATATATCGAGTTGGGTATCATTGAAGAGGATTTTTAAAAGGAAACAAATTTTACTTGAACAAATTTTTAATATCTCAAATAATTTTCGAGAAAAAAATTAAAATATGTTGAAAACACGACATTATGTTAACATGATATTATTATTTTTTTAGTAGATACCTAGGTTTAAAACTACAACGTTCGAATTATCAGAAATTGACAGGTTTGTCATTTTTAAATCATGACAATTTTTCTATCTTCATATGTTCAAATTGTCTGCTCACGCTGCTACTGGTTTACCTACGAAAGAATAAGTGACAGAAGTTTCTAAAGCATTTGAATTAGCAATATCAAATTGTGTTTGTTCAATGCCTAATTGAGAAAGAGATTCTCATTAAAATTAAATTGTATTTTGTTTTTTAATTCTTCAGTACATATTTTCAGTGTTCATAGCTTCCTGTTTTTAACTAAATTCGTCGTTATTGTTGTTTTTAAATTTTGTAAAAGACATGCTTTTTATAGGCTAATGACAGCATGAGAAGCTAATTACAAAAATATTTATTAATCAATGTGGCAGCCAATTTGAAGATTTATGAAGATGGAGCAATTTTCGTAATTTAAAAATGTTAAACTCTGATCCTTATCAAACGTTGTAACGTTGTAAACCTGCTAAAAAAGATAACGGATTTTCGTGTTTATAACGCATTTTGATTTTTTTTCTTGAAAAGCGTTTCATATAAAAATTAGATTCAACTAAAATTTGTTTCTTTTTTAAAATCCTATTATACAGGCTGTCCCCAAATCCTCGTTTGAGACTGAAACACTATATAGAGAGGCGCAAAAGAAACAACTTTTTTCAATACTTTTTTCCAAAAGTCAATAATAAGGGAATTATAATTCCCTGAAAGAGGGATGAAAAGTATTTTTCTTTTGGCAACATCTTCACAATCCTTTAAGTTATCAAATTAATATTTGAAACTCAGATATAAAGCACCTAACTGAACATTTACAACGCATTTGTCAGATCCTTCCTCCCTTTTATTGGGTAGTTTGAGGGGATTACTTTCAGTATTTTATGATAACAAAATGCAATGGACGAATGTTAACTTTTAAACCTCAATTACTCGAAAACGGTTCGGTTTATCGAAATGCAACAAAAGAGCCTTCTTGTGCCAAATAGTCTTTGTAAAATTTTGATGAAATATGTAAAAATAAAAAGTTAGGAATACAATACTGAAAAGTTACCCCCTAAAACTACCCTTTAAAAAGGGGGGAGGATCTAACAGAGACGTTGTAAATGCGTAGTTAGGTGCCTTATACCTGAATTTAAAATGTTATTTTCATAACTTTAAGGATCCAGAAGATATTTCCAAAAGAACAATATTTTCCAATCCTCTTTCAGAGCTTATAATTCCTTTATTATTGACTTTTGTAAAAAGTATTGAAAAAAGTTGTTTCTTTTGCGCCTCTCTATATACTGTCTCAGTCTCAAACGAGGGTTTTGGAACACCCGGTATATGTATATCCAAACTGAATATTATTTTGTTATAAACATTTTTTTCTCGGGACTTTTTTAGCGAAATAATATAACTTTTCGAGTAGAATCTCTTCAAAGTAAGCGATATTTAGTTTTAAATTTTATTACAGATGAGCAGATCTTTAAAAATGTTAAATATGGTTCGAATTAAAGATCGCGACGTAATATCATTATTAGATGTACCATCTTATGAGCATCAACGGACGACTAACGATGAACAATTCTTTGCTCTAAAAAGTAAGTACCTACTTTATAACTACATAATATGAAATAAACAAATCTGTAATTTTTTTCATCACATTTTTAATTTCAATTTTTTTCGAACACATTTAATTTTTAAGTTATTTAATTCAAATTTGATATATGGAAATTTCCTGGGTTACCAAATATCTTTTATAATGTAATACTGGCCTTACTCAATACTGGCTAGACTGTAGTTACGCACATTTACCCCTTTACTTTGTAAACGACATCGATATATAACGAGAATCGTTAAGTGACATATTATTGACCAATCAGTACATAGAAATGCGTTGTATCTAACTGATTGGTAGAAACATGTCACTTAACGATTGTCGTTATATAACGATCTCGTCATGAGTTATAAAATAAAGGGGTTATTTACTTTAATTTTTCTTCTTAGATTTTAAATTTGAAAACGTATCGTCTTCTTCGAAAATGTCACTGTTTGAGACATCTACAATTTCATCCAGTGAGACAGTTAATCGTCCGAATACAAGATCACGCACTTCTGAGGCTAAATCACATTCAGTCTCCACACTTTCGCAAAAGAATGATAATAACGTATAATCTATCACAGAAACAGATGACGAATTATTTCCCGTAAGTGAAGATGAGTATATCCCTTCCTGTTCTGCACAATCAAGTTCCTCACGATCGAGCGGTGACAGCAATGCAAACTTGCGCGAAAACGAAAGTACTGAAATATTCTTAAGAAAAACAATAAAGAAATCGAAGAAAAATTTAAAAAATGAAAAAAATGTAAAGAATATAATTCCAAATAATAATGAATCAGACGAGGATAACTTACACAAAAATCATTCTACAAATGTTATCGTTGAAAATGTAATGCAATATAATCAGATATTCGGTGAGAATATAGAATTAAATAAAAATCATCCGACAGAAGTTGTTGTCTCTGTAACAAAAAAGAAACAAAGATAAGAAAAGAATTCGTGATAAATTAGTTGTTTTTTATGTGATAAAATGTTAAAAAACAACATGGCTCGACATTTTGAGATAATCAGCCCTAGTATGTATCCGCACAGCAAAAATAACGTTTACATGTTATGTTAAAACTAACGTTTGAAAATAACGTGCGGAATAACGAAAACGTTATATTTTCAAGTATGTATCCCTTAAAAATGTGTTATGTTATCATGGGCGTTAAATTTGAAGACGTTATTTAGAATTCAGTTTTGTGGGCACGTGACAGAGATAGAATTATATGAATATTCGCATATTAAAAAGAAACAGACATAAAACACGTTATTCTAAACAGGCGCATGCGTTGTAAATAACAGGTGGCTGCTCGTGCTCGAAGTTGTCCGTTTTTGTTGTGTTGTGTCGTGTAGATGTGATAAATTCGTGCTGGAAATGGATGAAAGAAGTGGCAAAAGATTATTGAAAACGACCAAGAGTCAATACGAATACTTATTACATTTTGTAACACAACATAAAGTATTACAAACGGGAAAAACAAAACCGCTTCAAGCTAACACAATTAATTCGTTGTGGAAACAATTTGCACTGGAAATAAATGCTCTGGGCATTGGACCCACTAAAACACCAGAACAGTGGAAGAAGGTAAATAGATAAATAGATATTTATGTAATATTAATACAAATTGTTTTATATAATTTAGATTTTTATTGAATGGAAAACTAATACAAAAAGAAAAAGTCGTGAGGTTAAAAAAGATATAGTGGGTACCGGAGGAGGCTCAAAACAGACAAAAGAATTAACAGACTTAGAGCAAAGACTCTTAGCTTTAAATTCATTTGGGAGAAATAAATTTACCAGACAACTTAGGAAAAGAGGTATGTATAATTTGTAAGTACCTAGTAAATTGATAAAATTGTAATGTAATATGTTTCATAAAAACTTAGGAAACAAATGTCACTGATGAAAATAGCACAAATGATGAGGTTGAAAAGTGGATCGAAGAAAATGCGAAAAGAATAAAATTGTCTGAGAAACATATGCCAGTTTTAAGTGAAGTTTCTATTAACAATAATTTTAATGTCGGAAAAGTGCCTGAATTTGAAAGTATACCTGAAGAATGTATTTTCCTAGATGTTTTAAACGAAGTTCAAAATGACACCTTGGTAACAAAAACAACTGAAAATCGTGAGGAAGAAACTGATGCCGAAGCAAGAAAATTAAAGAAAGGAAAAACTAGGAATGTATCTCATACACGAAATGGTAAGAGACTATCGGGTAATTTAGCATTACACATAAACTCAGTGCACTTTGTGATTTTCATTTTTGCATGTTAATAGTACAAATGAGTTCTGTGGGTAGTTTTTAAAGCAGTTTCCATAAAAATTACCTTAAACTGCAATAGTGTAGCAGAAATCTTTGCCATTATTGATTTCATTGAAAAAATTTATGATGAAAAATGGTCGCACCTGTTATCATTTATGAGAATTTTTGCAAAAATAAATAATTTGTTGCAGGCAATAATTCTTTTCTTGACATCTTTTGCACTTTGTTAAACTAGTTTAGGTTGCAACATCCTGCGACCAATTTTTGACCAATCTTATATAAATGTTACACAAAATTTTAGATAAAGATTATAATTTTTGCCTACAAAATACAATGACTAGGTACTTTTATTTTTTGAGTACTGTATATTTATCAATTTTTCCTTGTTTTAGCACATGATGACCGTTATACTTTCACTTTACTCGCTTCAGCTGTAGAGTCATATAAAAAGGCACAGGAAGAGCAAAAAGCAGCAGCCTGTGAAATTGCATCCGAAGTGAAAGATTTAACCTTCGTAAGACCTGGCGGGGTACAGGTGTACCCCACACATACATTTTCTGTTATAACTTCAACAATATATTTTTTTAAAATTTTCTCTTTTCTGCTATCTTTAATTTATATATTTTTTATATAGTATCCAAAATATTAAAGCATTTGTTTTAAGATTACTACAAGTTAAGGCCAGTTTACTTCATTGGGGTGCATTTGTGCCCCATCTAGCCTGTAACAAACACAATTTTTTTGATAACGTGAAAAACCGATCGGGGTACAAAGTGACAAGACGCACAATTCTAACCTTTCACGTGGTTTATCTTGGGTTTATAAAGTATTTTTTCTTACTAGTATTACTGGTTGTCGCATGAAAAATTGTCTACATATTTTAGAACTGTGAATCCGCTAATTGTTTGGGGCAAACCTGCTTGGGAATTCCGTTCCCCAATTCGAGTCGAATTAAACATTGGCAAGAATAGCGAATTCAATTCGAATTGAGGAATGGAATACCACTCCTGAATTACTACTGTGTGGAACAGTGTTGAACGAACATTTGTGTGCAAAGTGAAGTGTAAAATCGTAAAGCATTTCGTGGTTCTTTCCTTCAAAATTTCGTAACGAAAATAAGCTTACCGATGATGATGTTGAGAATAATCGAATCAGACGATTTTTATGAATATTTTGAATATTTATGTTGCCTATAAAATTTACAATTGAAGCACCTTTTTGTCTGATGAAAACTATTATAAAATATATCATTATTTTTGAACGGACACTTGGAGAAATTGAGTTTAAAGTCGAGGTTTCGCTGTGTGTTTGACAGCTTCTTCTTATAATTTTCCTGAAGAAGCTGTCACACTCAGAGCGTAACGTCCATTATAACATAAATTTTTCGAAGTGTCCGTGCAAAATTTTTATATATTTTACATAAAATTTACACAAAACAAAAAAAAAATCAGTGGGATACAATTGTACCCCACGCGGCCTTTAATGTTAATTTTGAAGCCCGGCCTTATGAAGGTTAACTGAAGTATTCTATGAATACACCAATGTTTACAAGGAAATGGTAAGTGTGGGAAAACAGAAAGCTGAAGCCCTGATGCTAGCAGCAGAAGCTAAGGTATTAAAAGCTCGCACTAACCAAATGTTAGCTCAAATTAAATTACTACAATTCAAGCAATAATATAATGAATAAGTGTTAAAGTTATAGCATGTAAGATAATAGATAGTTATGAATTATATCCCTAATTTATTATTAAAATATGTGGTACATGATCATAATATGAATATAAATTTCATTTATAACATTCTGTTTATTTTCATTAAATACATTTATTGGAAATGTTGTTGTATTAATGTATTACGAATAGCTCGTCCCTGATTCAAAAAATCGCCTTGTTCTGTAAAAATAGTTATCTTAATTCAAATTTTAAAAGATACAATTTATAAGCACCATCAATAACAGGTTCCTGCATTTCTTCGTAGTCTTGATGTAAGATGCCAAGATCATTTTCTATTCTTCCTCTATTGACTATATTATGTAATACGACACAGGTATAAATAATTTTTCCAGCTCTAATGGGATCATAGTGCAGTACTCGATGGTTCAGTAAACTACACCAGTTGCCTTGGCAACTCAGTTGCTACAGCGTAATACACATTTAGGCCCGGTATTTCAATGCAGGTTTAAACCTTTAGTAAATTAAACCGGTTTTGTTTTTAACCCAAAAGTTAAACTGTAGTGGGTATTTCAATCGGTTTATCTTAAATTAGCTTTACTCAAGTGTTTGCTGATAGTTCTACTACTGTTTCCTTAGAATTTTTAGCACGACTGCGTTCATTATTCATTATTATTACCTAATATGTTTTCACAGTACAACCGTAGACAATTTATCACCAACTGTCACTATATTTACTGTCATAACAGCGAAACACGTGTGCCGTGTACCTATTTGTAGGATACTGCGCAAACATTCGCGCACAAAACAGGTTTAAACTTTAAACCTGGTCGGGTGGGGGTTTAAACCATTCGAATGAAGTTAAACTGGCATAGTACATTGAAATACACTTAACCAGCGTAAAAAAGTTTAACCTAAAATTTTTGGTTTAAACCTGCATTGAGATACCGGGCCTTAGTTGGGACGCTGCGATCAAATCGTAAGTTGAATTGTAAAGAAGTTGTCAGCAAGAAATTAAAGAAGAATGAAATCTTTGCCCAAGAAAGCGGTACGGGAATAGCCCTGCATGAAAATAGCAACAAAAATCGTTGTGTTGTTTGTTATTCCAAAATAAAGGAAGAACAAGGAAGAAATGTTGCGCAAAATAAATGTCCTCGTTCGATATGGCAGAGCAATATTTGTACATTAATTTTAAATTTTATTTCAACTCGCTTTTCATAATTATACAAATTTTTTATATATGTAATACCTTGTTCTTATTTTTCTTTGATATTTCAACTCACTTTATAATCTATAATAATTTTTGTTAAAGTATGTTTGTTATTTAAACTTTTTATTAATTTTATAATGTATTGAAACTTATATAATTTGTTACAGGATACAATAAAAGGAGGTTATTTTTATATGTTTTCTATATTTCACCTAATCCTATCCAACTCAGAGTAAATTAATTTACGACTATGAAGTAAAAACGCACAACCATTTCAATATTTTACATTCAATAATAATCAATCCCCAGTGAAAATAATCTTTCATTGAAATCAAAAGCATTGAAAAAAAAATTATATCAGTGCATTTACTGTCTTTTTTACTTATACAGCGTCTTTGTAAAATAGATGCGGAAATTTAAACCTGTAGTACATCACCATAAATGGGAACGATCGAACTTAAATGTTCTTGACAAAAGTTTTACACATTTCGAGAAAATCGCAGTTGAAAATCGGGCAAGAATAAATCGTACGTCTATGTCTTTGAGGTAGGTCAAGAATAATTTCCATAATTTTTGAAGGCGAACGTAAAAAGTTCCAGTCGATAACGTAATACATCTAAAATATGTTTTATCTAATTCTAGAAAACCGTATGTTAACCTTAAAGAACCAGCAGACTAGTGACGACGTGAGTGTTGTATTAACCGCAGAACGGCCGTGCGCAGATGTTCTCCCCGGAACCTCATTTTCACCTTCACAATCTGGAGCAGAAGCTGGAGCTGAACCTGAACCTGAAGCTGAACGTGAACTTGAACTGTCTGTAATGGCCGAGGGGGGATCGCCGTGTGCAGATGATGTCCTTCCAGGAACCTCCATTTCATCTTCACAATCTGGAGCAGGAGCAGGAGCTGGAGCTGAAGCTGAACGTGAACTTGAACCGCCTGTAATGGTCGAGAGGGGATCGCCGTGCGCAGATGATGTTCTTCCAGGAACCTCCATTTCATCTTCACAATCTGGAGCAGGAGCTGGAGGTGAATCGCGTGTAAGGGATAAGAAGTATGATGATGTTGATAATGATGATGATGATGATGATGATGAAGATTGGGACCCTTTCGGCGATCATTTTGAGGATGATTACGTCGCGCCTACTGAAGAACTGGTAGGAGGCAGCACTACTGAAGAAAGTGGTGAATACTTTGAGGATGATCTTGTGATTAATATCAGAAGTAGGTGCCTCATACTTTTTGCCGACTATACCACCTATTAAACAATTTTTTTTAGAACGGCCAACGGTAACGCCACCGCCGGCAATTTCTGATTCAGGTCCTCCCTCTACAGGTAGTTATCTCATTATTTTTTTATTTATTTTAACTTGAGCAAACGTTTGTTTTCATCATTTCAGAGCCCGAGTGCCGCCTTGCGTCCCCTTTGACATCGCCTCCCTACTCACCTTTACTCGCGACATCGGGAACACAGATGCCAGTTCATGAAAATGCGACGAAGCTTCACCTCCTCAGTTTACGTGCCGTCCCCCGTTTCCGATCTTTCCCTTGCGTCGTCGTCCGAAGTTTCGAGTTTGTCCTTGGTAGGCAGAAAATTTCCCGCTATTACGAACGCGGAAGGAACGTCTTACGCTATTACGAGGGCAGAAGGAGTTGATCCCGCTATTAAGAGCGCTGAAGGAGCTCCCACTATTGCGTACATACCAGAACCCCCTCGAAATGTCGACCCCGCAGCTACTATAAATATAAGCTACGAAGGAGATGTGACATTGACTACGAATGTGACATTACACAAAGGGCTATATTCATGCAATTCCCTCAATTATCTCGGCAATAAATATATGTTGGCGTTCGTCGATGTCCGTTTGCCGTAGTCGGATCATGTTCTCGGTAAGTTGAAATATAAATCTTTGTGATATTTTTATTTAGACGTAATTTCTTTTCAGTTCATCCCAAGGATACAAGCTATGCAGATGACAAGAATGCTTTGACATAGTAAAGTCAAAGCCGGGGCCTTGTTTTACTCTGGAGATTTTGATTACTACAATTTACGGCATCGTCGACAGAAATATGACTACCGATGTCGTCAGCCTGAGTGCACAATTCTGCATACCGCTGGGGTGTCTGCGAGGTAACGAAACGCGCAACCTTTGCACGAATTCGTACGTGACCGCGGTGACATTGGATGATAACACTCCAGAACGCCGTCTCAAAGGAAAGTAGCATTGGTGCTTTTACTGTTTGAAGATGAGAACGGAAATGATGTGCCACTTACTGTCACAGCATAAGGACGAACCTGAGGTCCAGGAAGTTGTTCGACTACCTGTGAACTCGAAAGAGAGGAACGAACTGTTAAAGATGCTCCGTCTCCGAGGACACGTGAAATACAACGCTCAGGTTCCCTCGCAATCGCGAATTCCCGTCAGAAGATCGAAGAACAACGACACGCGAGACGGCGTCACCTGCCTGAACTGCAAGGGGATCGTAGCGCTAAGAAATTTTGCGCGCCACGAGAGACGGTGCACCAAAAGACCTCCAAATCGTGCAGGAGTTTTGGCTATGGCACGCCAGAGAGAGGAACAGATCGGTATGGTAAAAATCCCTAAGGTGAAAAAGAAGTTACTGGACGAGTTGTTGAACCCGATAAACAACGTCGTGCGGGCAGATTACTGTCTGCAACAGTTGTCGTGTGTCTCGCCTCCAAGTATCGCAAGCACGATTCGGCGTTAATTAACGCTGCCAACATCTCCGACGGTTAGCACGTCTCCTGCTGATTGTTCGCGAAATTAATCCTACCGTATTGGACTACGAAGACCTGATATTGAACGGTGATTACGAACTCTTCACGCAGGCCGTGTACAAGATGTGCGAATACGACGAATCGACCTCAACGTTTAAGAAGCCGGCCCTGGCGCAAGTCCTTAAATCCGCGGTCACCATAATGGTGAAAACGCTCATGGACCATTATTTCAGGAAGGGACATACCAAGTTCTCTGAACAATACGTGAAGGCGTCCAGATTCGAAAAATTGTACGCCACAGGCTACTCCACGGAAGTTAGTCGTCCAGCCGGACGTGACAGGCTGTACAATAAGATGATGGCCGATGAGGAATTGCCCTCTGCGAAAGATATCGCCGCATTTTCTAGAAACCTTATAGAACGGTCGAAAGAAGCATACGACGAGCTGATCAATAATGACTACAAATACGACGCTTGGATATCGCTGGGAAGAACTGTCCTCCTCCAGATCATAGTCTTCAATCGCAGAAGAGTCGGCGAGGTATCGAGAATGAAAATACTTCTTTTCAGGAAACGAAAGACTCTGAACGAGTTACAAAGAGAGTCGCTAACCATGTTAAATTGCGCCTTGGCAGATCGTTACCAGAGGATGAAGATATTGGCGAAGAGAGACCGCATCGCACACGTACTGCTCGATAAGACACAGTGTAAGTTACTTGCAGATTAAAATAAATAAATTTAACCCTTTCGCTATGGCAATCGTCAATAAGCGACCTGGTAAAACTTTTCTGAAACGCGGGCATCATCAGTAAGCGATTACGGCAAAGGAACCTGTAAGCATTATAAATTTCAACTGTACCTATGCATGTTTATCCATACTCTGTTATTTATTAATAAACACATTTCTTTGTTGATTTGTATTTTGCACAAGTGCCAGAATATTGGACTCCAGCGCCAGCGGTTGGGCTCCTCCATCCGTGGATAGCAAGCATTTCGATCTAATATAAAAAATATTAAAAAAAGTTATTTTATAAACGAAAAGAATATTCCAAAAAATGAAAAGAAATACAAAAAAAAATATCATAAATATAATATAAAAAAGCAAACAAGCATGAATTAATTAACACTTTACATCTTGATATACAGGTCATTTTTTTACTATATGCCGATCGATGGATAAGTCATGTCAAGTCGTTTCGTCGTATATTTTCTTAACTCAAATTTATACGATCGGCATGTAAATAAATAATGAACTTAGCTATACACACAATTCATTTTGTTTTTGAATTTCGAAGAGTAAATTACATTTGATTTTGCACGTTATTGCGAGTAATCTTGATTTCAATGTAAATAAAGATCATTATTTTGTTTTATAATTTGAAAGAGTAGTAATTTGTGTTATGGATCAGCCTGCGACATCGAAATTATCCAATACAGGCAGAAAGAGAACGTCATCGAATCGTTATAAAATATGTTTATCATATCAGAAAACATTTTTAGTTAGGTTATTCTTATATTCTATTTATATCTTTAGTTAGGTTATTCTTATATTCTATTTATTTTATTATCTAGAAATTTGTTCCAACTTGGTTTTCATTGTAATGGATTCCTCGCGCATTTGGGACCTCATCAGCAGAAGAGTAACTCGAAAACTCCACTGCAATCTCACCAACCTGTCCTAGGTAATTCGAAATCCAGCACAGATCGATCGGTGAGATTGCAGTGGGTTATCGAGTTACTCTTCTGTTGACCCCAAGCAGAGCTATAATAAATGTACAATAAATTTGAAAAAAGTAAGGTGTGGGATTTATGTAGTGTTAATAAATAAAATCAAAAACTTCTGTAAATGTAAGCGGAAACAATGTTGTTTTTGAGTGTATTGAGTGTCGAAGAATTTATAGCACAAATAAAAATTACATATTTTTTATTTGTTTATAACAAATAAGTAGATATTATTTTTCTGTAGCAGTAAACATTATATTTATTAACGCCTGAACGGTCCAGTGGTAAGAGGACCGGCCTTGCATTCGCATGGTCGTCGGTTCGAACCGCACTCGGGATTTTTTACGGGGTTGGTCGGTATCGACTTCAGGCACTCTTCAGTGTTGGGGATAAAATTCGATACTGCTTCCCCTTAAACGGCGAGAAGGTTGGAAGTAACAAAGTCATGAAACATTTTACACACACTCAAATACACTCCCGCTCCTGAGGTCCTGACAAGTCTTTGACTTAGGACCCCGTTGGGCAACCACCACAGATTAAAAAAAAACATAATTAGTGATTTACAGCAGAGTATATTATGTTCTAGGATGTATTTTTCTTGCCAGGCATCTTACTTACTGAATACATTAATACTATTTTTATGGAACAAATTTGATTGACTCTATTAGAAAATATGTATAGTCTATTTTTGCAATTTTGAGAATATATTTATAATTATAAAATATGCGGTATGATATAATTTTACTCAATAATTTGTGCATGGAGCGAGCTACCGTGCAACAATTTACCCGTAGCGAAAGGGTTAATTTGCAATTGCAATTTTATTTATTTTTATCTGCAACTAACGGAGGATCTATGTTTCAGATATTTGGAGACGTTCCTGAGTTTCCGCCGCCAAGCTGGAGTTCCCGACTCCAATGACTATCTATTTGGCGTAAACACTAGAGTACAGTACTTGGACGCTTCCTCAGCTCTCAGGCGCTGTGCAGCATGCAAGGGTGTCGAAAAGCTGCATATCATCACCGGTACTTACTTGCGAAGGCAAGTCGCGACGTTGTCCCAAATGCTGTCCATGGACGACAACGAGATACACCAGGTCGCCGCATTTATGGGTCACACCGACGAAGTACATCGCCGAGTGTACAGGCAGGACGAGGAGTTTTTCCAAATCCTAGAGTGTCGAACTTCCTGATGGTTGTTGTCACAGGAGATGTTTCCAGGTACAGAGGTAAAAAAATTGAAGAACTTCACGCATTACTTCAAGAGGAGGGTTACGTCGAGCCGCCGGACGATATTTTACCGGAAGAAGCTGGTGGTGCTGACGTTGAAGTTGAAGAAGCTGACGATCATATCGCTGAAGACGGTATTATCTTACGTGAATCGGCAGACGCAATTTTAAACGGTGAGTTTTTTTTCTTAACCGAAAAATATTTTAAATTATTTCCTTTTTAAATAAATTTAATTTTTATTTACAGCTGCCTCCACCTCAGCGGCGTCCTTGGAGAAAACATCGTCACCGATGCCGCTCCAGTCGTGAAGCACGGCTGCAGAACCGATGGACACCATCCCACACCCTTCGATTTCCAAAGGCAAAGGCGAAGGCAAGGGCAAGAGGGACTCTGCGCCATCGAAGTCGTTCAGTGATGAGGATGATGAAGTTTCCACGACGAAAAGAACGAAAGTCCCATTCAGTCCAGAAGAGAAGTCGCGGCTTAATATTCTGTTTAAAGGAAACCTCATTACTAGTAAACTGAGCGATTGTGATCGTGTCCTCCGAGAGAACAGAAGCAGTTTTCATTCTTGCCGCAGAGGCCGCGACTTTTATAACTGGGTCCAGTACGCCTTAAAGAAGAAGAAGAGAGACTGAAGATTTGCCTGCAGAGGTTCGTACTGATTTTATAAAGATCATATAAACTGAAACTAAACTTGCCTGCTGCCTTACCAGGCAACTTTCCAAAACTACATTTCAACAATTCTATACCTTTTCCAACTGTAATTAAGAACTCGTCAGTTGTAATTCAGAATTGTCAATTTAATTTCAGAATACATTATTTGTAATTCAGATTTATCAATTTACTTTCAGAATTCGTTATTTGTAATTCAGATTAATCAGTTTAATTTCAGAAAGCATTAAATGAATTTGAGATTATGTCCATTGTAATTAAGAAATCGTCAGTTTTTCAGGCCTAAATTACAATTAATATAGTCTGACGTTCATTTCATACTTTCTGAATTACATTTGATGTTTTCTGAAATTAAAGTAACTAATCTGAATTACGAATAACACATTCTGAAATTAAAGTGATAAATCTAAATTACAAGTGACACGATCTGAAATTGATTTGATAAATCTGAATTTCAAATGACATATTCTCAAATTAAATTAACAATTCTGGATTACATTTGAAGTTTTCTGATATAAAATTGATCTTTTCTGAATTACAGTTGGAAATGGTGTAGTTGTTGTGATAAGAATAAATCCTTTATTTTGAACATTAGGTAAAGATACCATTTTTATATGTGCATGTAATGTAACATTTCAACAATTCTAGTTATATTGTGATAAGAATAAATCCTTTATTTGGGACATTAGGTAAAGATACCATTTTTTATATGTGCATAGCTTTAATAATGTAATATTTTAAAAAAATCTACACCTCTTGCAACTGTAATTGAAGTGGTCAGTGGAAAAGTTGCCTATTCCACAAATTTGACAAAGTCGCCATACCACATTGGGTCATAATTTAAATCTACCTGGACAATATACAAACAATTATAGTACCCTAAAATTATATTTACTAATCTCTACACATTCTTGGAAGGACATAATTTGCCAATCCTCGTTAAATTAGGGTAAATTTTATTAGGTAAAGAAGAATTTTACTGTCCACAGTTCGGTGCGTGGTAGCAAGACGTATACATCGATAACAACTTGTTTGAAAAATATTTTATAAAAAAATTTTTGGTTGATTTAAAACATGGAAGATAGTGCTACAGGTATGTATTTTTCTATTTATTATTTATTACTTTAATATTTTATTTGTAAAGATAATATGTTAAAGAAAATACATAATAATACTCACGCGCTAAACATTTATTGAATTTAAAAAAAACTCTGCTTTACCCTGCCTTTAAATTAATGTAGGAATACTGAGTAGGAATACTCCAGCTTAAATCAATACAATAAAGATCAAATGCACAAATTTGCACTTTTTTGTAAAATAAATTATTTCTTGCAGACACAGTTGGAAACGTTCCTGAAATAATGCACCGAGAATTATACATTTTGATTCAAACACGAAAAGCGACAATTGACGATTTGTGTGCATATTGCTATGACGTATAACCATTGGTTATTACCAGACTTTTGATGTGTCAAAAGTTTGTCTTTTAACTATTTTCATTAACCTTGTGGTTTACTTAGTAGCAATTTTTCTTCTTTATAATTATCTTTTATAGGTAAAGAAAGTGGAACTATGTAGAAAGAGCAGCAATAGAGATAAATAAAAATGCTAGATTTATGTTCAAAATTTTTATTTTATTCAAATTTTTAAATGCTTTATAAAAACAATAATGTTAACAACAATAATATCGATAATGATCATTAATTCAAATATATTTCCTTTATTTTTACTTCAAATATCACACTTTTCTAAATAAATTTTATCTATTGTGACGTTAATATTTTTAGTTTTTTAAAAGTATCTTTACAACTATCTCTGTACCCGATTCCACTTATAATACGAATAACTCTTTTCTGAAGAAGAAAAATTCTGTTTGCTTCAGCACAATGACCCCATACTAACACTGCGTAAGACATGATAGACTGAAAAATACCATGATAGGGTGCTAGAATAGTACTTAAGGGAACAGAATTTGTGAATTGTCGAATCAGATATATAGTTTTAGTAAGTTTGTTGGCAATATAATCGATATGTTTACCCCATCGTAGAGACGGATCTAGATAAATGCCCAAGTATTTTATATATTTTTCCTTACTAAGATTGTCTGTTATATCCTCAATATTTCTTAGGGGGTATTGCATAAATTGTGTTTTGCTGTCGTTTAAACAAAGTCTGTTGTTCAAAAACCATTCATTTATTTGCGTTGTGGCATCTATAAATGTTTGTGTCCCGTAATTTAGATCTTTATGTCTATATAACAGTGTTGTATCATCTGCAAATAATATAATCTTGGAATCTGATATATGACTGACAATATCGTTAATAAATATTAAAAATAAAATGGGGCCTAGTATAGACCCTTGGGGTACACCCATTTTATTGTCAAGTGAATTTGAATGTTCACCTCTGTACCGGACAAACTGCCTTCTATTACTCAAATAGGATTTTAATAATTTAATGCTACAGGTATCAAAATTATAATATTTTAATTTAGAAGCGAGAATGTCATGTGAGACACAATCAAATGCCTTCGTTAGGTCAAAAAACACAGAAAATGCATAATCTCTATTTTCAAACACATCGATGATATAATCAACAAGTTAATTTATCGCGGTAATAGTGGAACAATTTTTGCGGAAACCGTGTTGATTTACATTGAATAAATTTTGTGATTCAAAAAAGTGGCACATTCGATTTTTCATGGCAGTTTCAATAATTTTAGATATTACTGGAACTAGTGCTATGGGTCGATAATTGCCACATTCTTCGGGATTACCTTTCTTGTAAATTGGCACGATACAAGAGAGTTTTAAGACATTTGGATATATTCCATATTTAAATATCATGTTGATAAGCTTAGTTAAAGGGATATATATTAAGTTTGCAATCGTTTTTATGATGGGAACGTTTATTCCGTACGCATCTACGCTCTTGCTAGGTTTCAATTTAAATATAATATCACGAATTTCAATGTATGACACTTCGCTAAAGTGGAAAGTATTATTCGGTCTTATAATATTATTAGTGATAGAGTCATCAAATAAAGCTGAAGGCAATCTTAGTTTAGAAATTGTGTCACTAGCTATATTGGCAAAAAAGGTATTAAATTCGTCAACAGGAATTTGATTAGTTTCGGGAAAAGATCCTTTTCTTTGCAGATTTATTATGTCCCACATAGCTTTAGCACTATTATTTGAATTTTTTATATATTTTTCATTTGCATTTTTTTTGAAAGTTCTAAATATCTGTTGCATGACAATTTATAGTTCTTATAATCTTCTAAATTTTTTGGAGTAGGGTATTTATTTTTTACTTCGTATAAAAAATTTAAATGATATCTCATTTTCCGTAGATCATTTGTAAACCAATTTGAGAGCGGTTTACCAGTGGCAGATGTTTTTACTTCCTTTTCAGGAAAAGACTGCTCATATGCATTCAAGATTACAGACAGGAATTGATTAAAGGCAATATCCACGTCGTTAATATTACGTGAAAGATTCCAATCAGTATTTGATAACAAGTTATACATTTTCGTCAATCCACTCTCTGTTATAGGTCGACGTAGTACAGTAGTATTTTTAGTAGAAACATTTATGTTGTCGGTTTTATGAAAAACTAGGAGAAATCTATGATCGGACAGATTATTATCATAAGATTTGTACACAAGAGAAGTATCATTGTTTGTGAAAACATTGTCGATCAAGGAAAAGTGATTTGGAGAAGCTCTAGTAAAATCTTGTACTATACTATTTAATTTTTAAAGTTGGTTCTTGTCCGATGAAAATTGTATCACAAAATCTTTTAAACGGACACTAAATCTCGCACTATACACTTAACGTTTCACCGTCGTTCGACAGCTTCGTCGAAGCTTCGTCGAAGCTGTCGAACGACGGTGAAACGTTAAGTGTATAGTGCGAGATTTAGTGTCCGTTTAAAAGATTTTGTGATATACTATTTAAGTTATATGTACACAATAAATCCAAAAGTTCCGTTTTTCTGGACGTTTCTTCTAAAAAATTTATATTAAAATCGCCTACAAGTATTAGGTTACCATCAAGAGTACAGAATTTATCTAGTACGTTACCTAGAGCAAAAATAAAATTCTTAAAGTTGCCATTGGGCGAGCGATAAATATTTATTATAGTATAAGGAGTGGTACTGCTTAAGAGATAAATTCCAGAAGCTTCAAAATCTTTTTGTGCGCAAAAGGTCGATAACTCAATTGGTTTGGCTGAGACTCCATTTTTCACCCATATAGCAGTGCCTCCACCATTACAATCGGTACGACAGTAATGACTCCTAAGATGAAAACCATTTATGTTACAAGCTCCAATCTCAGATTTTCGCAGCCATGTCTCGTTTAAACATAAAATATTACAATCAGTATCTATCACTATTGATTCTAGGTGGGAAACCTTACGTCTTAAACTACGTATATTTAAAGACAATAATAACACCGACCTATCATAAGGTATTTCGCTTTTATCAAAAAATTTTAATCTAAGGAACAGTATTAGGGCCATTATTATTCAATTTGTATGTAAATGATATGGTAAGCTCCATAAAAAACTGTAAATTAAATATGTTTGCCGATGATTTAATGATCTTCATAGCAGGAACAGATGTAAATTCTATGGTATGCAAGTTGAACGAGGATTTAAATAATTTGTATAAGTGGCTTTGTGATAATAACTTAAGTTTGATAAATCTAAATATATTGTTTTCGGATCTTCATACAAAATAAAGCAATTAGACATTAATACTTCAATTATTAAAATCAATAATATAACTTTAACCAGAGTTACTGAAATTAAATACTTAGGTGTCATGTTTGATGAACATTTAAATTTCAAAATGCATGCTAATTATATTAGAAATAAGTTATCCAAAAAAGTAAACTATTTAAGTAGAGTAGGTAAACATTTAAGTTTTAGTATTAAGTATAAATTATATAAAGCAATTATCTCACCACATATTGAATTTTGCACTACTGTATTGTTCAATCTGTCGAAGAATCAACTTCAACAACTACAGAAAATTCAAAATCGAGCCATGCGGATAATATTAAAATGCAATAGATACACACCTGTTAATTTGATGCTGCAAGTACTGAATTTTATGAACATATATCAGAGAATAATTTTTAAAACATTAATAATGGTTTTTAAAATTAAATTTAGGCAAGGTCCAGATTACTTACGTAGCGGAATAATGTTTATTAATGACATACATAACTACACAACTAGAAGTAAACACAACTTTTATATAAGTAAGTGTAAGAAGACTAGAACACAAAGCAGTACCTATTTTAAAGGTTTCAGAATTTTTAACGATTTGCCAATAAATATTAAATCATGTGAAAATTTCAGACAATTTAAAAAATTAGCCTACAGCTATATTGTGAACAATTTCTAAAGAAAAAAAAAATTTCGATAATATTGAATTGAATTGTTTTAATATTAGATCTAAGGTGCAATTATGATTTAGTTTAATGAAATAAATTAACAATTATGTACCTAATTAATATTACGGATCATATATGTATATTTCTTATTGTATAGTAATAATTATTACTGTAATTATTATTATTATTATTGTAACTAATAGCAAAAATTGCTAAATAAATGACTTACTTACTTAAAAAAAAAAAAAATTCACTTACCACACAGCATGCACCGGGTTCAAATTGTGAAAGTGATAATTTCACTATTTTACTGCCACTAGAAAAATTTCTTCAGCAGGTATGATATTTTTACATGTATTTTCATTTGCTATGCTAATTATGAAATCTTTAGGATCTGCCTCCAGTTCAGCATGATATTGATGTTATTTATCCATACAGTGACCTCAATACTGCCACTTTACCCGATATGAGCATATCTGTGTTGACATACGTTATGGGTTATGTTCTCAAATGTGTCCAACCCATAATCAGTAACTGATCAGTTTGCAAAGCGAATGTGGTGTCCACAACGGCAGAGCATCCCAACTTCACATTTGTCCACGTCGACTGCAATATGTAAATAATCGTGTAGTAGATTCCATAAAAGTCGCCTATCTAGTAATTTGTAAGGCACTGCCAACTATTATTTATAAAAAAGGCTTTTACAAAGCTTTACTGTCATATCTTAAGAGACAAATAACGTGGCAATTTAGTGCATATGCGCTGACCTGACTGATACTATTTTGCATACGTTTACGAAAATTATAATACATAGTTATTTGCGACGCATCAATGGACTGTTACAAGGAAAATGCACAACTGATTCAGGGGACGCAATAATAACGCAAGCTCTACTGCTCAATAAGCACCATCATGCACGTAATATCCCACATTAATTCCTTGATATTGAATAATTTAATTGAAACCTTTCTTTGAGCGGAATTTGATAATTTTGAAACATTTTACATTTCGCAGCTTCATCAGAAGTAAACAAACATCCAAGAAGACAAATTAACCTACAAAATTAGAAATCGATAAGTGGGGAGTTTCTATAAAATATAATAATATAAATTACAGGAGTAAAAATACATTTACAGTTCCGTTCTTAATATTTTCACCGCGTTTTATTCTTATTGTCCTTTTGGTATTTTGCACTATTATTCGAGATTTAGGTCCGGTTTATTCATCTCTCAGTAAAGTGCCAAGTTATTACTTGACGATTAGCGCAATGCATTTGCCTATCTTTAATATATCCAGTAACTTACTGGCCACTTACTGAGAGATGAATAGACCGGGCCTTAACCTTATATTCACCATATGTTTTAAGTGTACGTTTTGTATTATATTTATGTTCCTATGTTATAGAATTGACAACATTACTTCATACTTTTGTTTTCCATACATTTTCACTTCTTGCTCTAATTCTGTACAAATATCGTAATGTAATAAAGTGTTTTTTTTTTCTTTTCAATGTGACTTGTTTTTGCACATCCTATTTTACCTTTCACTTTCGTGCGATTTGGTTTCGTTCATTGTTGTTAAGCAGTTTCAGCTGTTACTATTTTTCAGAATCAAATAGAAACTAATAAATAATGATAATTGCATTACAAGGTATTCTACAACGCTTAAATGTCCCGCGCTTTGTGTCGCTGCTTTTCCCCAAGCCTACAGATGGAGCCACTCACTCGTATTACTATTTTTTTTGTTAAAAGTTTCCTTTCTATCTTGTTACATTTATCTAGTTACATTTATCTATGGTTCTAATATAGATATGGTAAATTGTGATTGTTAAGAATTTTTAAATTTCAGTTTCGTAATAAAAAAAAACCGAATGAAACCAAACATCTACAATCAGCACTTCACATACATAACCTCAATTTCACATTCCAAATAATCTAAATTTAAATATGAAACGCAACTATGCAAGCGCTAAAACGTTTAGTTCAGCCAGCTGCTCTTAGCGGCGCTGTAACCGCTAGTCTCCTTGTTTATCTATACAGGTTATCCCTCTCGTATATATCCTCTTTGAATATAACTGTTGCGCTGCGCTTCATCCAGTACTGTCATCTTTTGCTATTTTTGAATAAATCTGTCGTTTTGCAGATATCTGTATATATTGCCATCTGTGAATGGTTAAGACTATTATCTAATTGCATAAGATTTGCCTATATAAATGATATCCCTCTGACAGGAATTGGAGAGAAAAACGCGCGCAAGAAAACTGACAATTGATAGGAACAATGATCTGGTAGGTCGTAGATAGACAGTGCCTTATGTCACAGATTAAAGTAACTACACAGATGCGAAGGTCTCAGCTTTTTCGTGGATAGAATTTTGGTGCGCATGCGCCACTTCGCCATTGTTTTGGCTGTATGGTAATCAACCTAACGAGACGAAACCTAAACTTTCTTTTTGCTACTTGCTTATGTTTTCGATGGTGTATAGTGTTAGTCGCTGACGTATTCCACGATTTTGGTTTATCTAATTTGTTTGTGTGAAATATGAATCGAAGCGAAGGCATTTCATGTATATTTCGAGGATGTACAACCAGATCCTCGGAAGGTATACCTTTATTTCGTATTCCAAATGACCATGCTAGGTAAGCTGATAAATTGATTTTGAAACTTTTATTATTATATAGATAATACAAATTTTAGAGCTCAATGTTGGCTACAAGCCGCCAATCGAGATGATCTGTGTGCTATAAGCATTGAAAAACTTCATCGTAATTACAGACTTTGTGCAGTACACTTTGAAGACAAATGGTTTTCAAAGGCAGGTGAATGCAGGAAGCGACTACTAGCGCAAGCTGTACCGACTATATTTACTGATCACCTAAAGAGAGATGCTACTGGCAAAAAAAAGGAGACAGTTAACATTATTTCAGGTAAAAATGTTTATCTCTTATACTTATAATTTGTACTAATATGATTAATTGTTTAGATATACAAATTTCACCTGCTGCTGCTAGTGATAAAGAAACAACCAAGAAAGTCTCTTCTGATACTGATCTTTCTAAATGTAAGTTATAAGGCATTTATGAAAATTCACCTGGTTCATAACCGGGTTAGAAATATAAGAGAGAACGTTTAGAGACTTAGTGCATGTAAGAATGAGAAAAGTACAATACGGTGTATCCACCGGGTTAATTTTTGAAAATGCTTGTAATTAATAAAATGTTTGGTTCAGATACATATTGAATTTATACTTTAAAAATAAAATTACTATTATAGTTCCAGTTCTTAGGTAATAAGTCTGCCATTTATCTTCTCTTTTCTGTTTATAGGTGTGAATGTGTGTACAGAAGCAGCATCTGTTTGTACATTATTAAGTTATCCTAGCACATCTAAACAAACGACTAGTTTTGGCTCCAATGCAGAAGCAGCATCTGTTTGTACTTTAAGTTATCCTAGCACATCAAAACAAACCACTCGTTTTGTCTCCGATGCTATTGAATGTAAGTAATAATTAAATAACATATAGACCGTCTAGAAAGTATCCAGAATTTTGAAATTTCTATCAATATGTTGCTTATTATGCATATTATATTACATTATATTCTCGATATCTTAGGATCGCTTTATTTTTATCAAAATCATATTTTTCAAAGAATTTTTCCAAAAAAAGTGTCCTTAAATGTTGAATGTTAACATTTTTAAACAAAGAGAAAAATTTGAGTAATTTTGTCAAATTTAAAAAAAGAGAAAACTGATGAATATATTTTCAAAAGAAGAGTTCATGATTAAAGAAAAGAGATATGTAAAGTTATCTAGATAAAAAAGTATAAGAAAAAATTATCAATTTTACATGCATGAAGTACACTCAAGATGCAGTTGATTTGATTTAAGGATCCTTAAAGATTTAAATCAATATCAGGATTAAATAGAAGTTACAAAGACAAATAACAAGAATAAATCAGCAAACAATTTAATATTATTAGTTTCTTAAAACTCACAGGTGAAGTTACTTACTTACTTAATATTTATTTATAGATGTGAATCTGTGTGAAGAAACACCTCCATCTCATGTCTCACCATCACTCTGTTCTCCCAGCACATCAACGCAAACGCCTAGCTTTTTAAGTTCTTCATCACCTCGAAAGCAGAAGTTACGAAAGAAGTTGAAAGAGCTTCAAGGAAAACTGAGGAAAACACCATCAAAATCGACCAAAGAGTCAACATGGACTTTAGAACAATTTGATCAAATGTGTGATCAATTTCTCACAAAGCCATTTGCATCTGTGGTAAAAGCGCAAGCCCGAGTACAACACAAACGTCCGCTTGGAAGGAGGTACTCCCAGGAGTTTAAGCAATTTGCTTTAACACTTTACTTTTTGGGACCACGAGCATATAAATTTATGTCTAAGTTTTTATGTTTACCCACAAAAAGATGCCTTGAAAATATGACTGCCAACATTCAATGTTTACCAGGTGTTGAAAATGAATGTATATACAGTACACTGAAAACCAAAGTTACTACCTTATTGGAGGAAGATAGACATTGTGCTATATGCATTGATGAGATGTCGCTTAAGGTAAATCTCTATTATCAGACAGGTAGAGATGAAACAGTTGGATTACATAACATTGGTAATGGAAGAAAGCAATTCCTAGTAGCAGAAAATGCTAATGTTATAATGATCAGGGGATTGTATTCCAATTGGAAACAGCCCTTGGCTTATTTTTTTGTAAATAGTACTTTTAATGCTACAGATTTGCTACGCGCTTTGAAAGAATGCATTGTAAGACTGACCAGTGTTGGATTATATATTGATGCAATTATAACAGACATGGGTTCAAATTTTATTCAACTAACAAATCTACTGAATGTGTCACCTGACAACCCAATTTGCACAATAGGAGGTATAGATATAATATACCTTTTTGATACATGTCATCTATTGAAAGCAACTAGAAATAATTTACTCCAAAATAATTTTCTAATAAATGGCAAGGAAACGTCATGAGCGCATATTCAACATTTCTATGAACAGGATAAGAAGCAAGTTTATAGATGTGCACCAAAACTTACTAATTCACACATTTTTCCCACCAATTTTGACAAAATGAAAGTTAAGTTGGCAGCTCAAGTGCTTAGCCATACCGTAGCAAGTGCTATGAACACCTACCTTTCTCTAGGAGCACTACCTGCAGATTCCATGACAACCATAGATGTAATTCAAAAATTCAATACACTTTTTGATGTCCTCAATTCCTCCGGTAAAGATGTACAAAATATATTTAAAAATTTCTTTGAAGGTTCACCCTATCAAGTAAATTTTCTAAATGACATGGTGCAATTTTTAAGAGATTTAAAAATTGTAAATAAGTCTGGAGTGGATATAACACAAAAATGTAAATTTAATACAAATTGGATAGTTACCATTAATGGTATTAAGTTGTTATGGGAAAAATTACATTCACAAAATTTCAAGTATCTTAAGACTAGACGTTTAAATCAAGATTGTCTTGAGCACTTCTTTGGAAGCATCCGTCAACAAGGAGGAAATTCCGTAAACCCTACACCAATTCAATTTGAGCGTGCATTTAAGAAGCTGTTTTGCCAAAGTTTTTTACATACAACAGGAATGAATTGCGAAAGTGATTTGGATGAACTCTTGACAAAATTAAATACTTCAAATTTTCCTGTTCATACAGAAGAAACCAATACAGAACAATCAGAAGCAATTGCACTTCATAATTATGATTATATGTCTTGTGAAATATGTCTCGCATTTTCGAAGAGTGCAGAGACTTTAGACACTAATAAGTTGCTTTTGCACTTCAAAGCTTATGACACTGATAAAAGTATTTATGGTGGCTTGAGATCACCAAATGAAGAATTTATTAACTTTGTATATAGTTTAGAAAAAATCTTTGTTTCAAAATATGAAAACTTCTGCATGACGTTTGGTTTTTCAAAATATTATTTGGAAGAAATGAAGCATATAACATTCTGTCATCCATGTGTGCAATTTCCATGTGACTACCTTATAAAGCTCTTCATACGAATGAGAATTTTTTACTCATTAAAATACGCGAATCGGGAGTTCAATAAGAAAAATGTTAAAAAACGAGATCGAAAAATAAGAATTTTAACGCATTTGTAATAATTTAATTAGTTACTAGCTATTTATTTGTATTTGTTGTTCATAGTAGTAATTAAATGAATACCCGTTATTTATTAAATAAAAAATCTTCGTTTTTTAGTTTACCAGTATATAACATAAGATTACTTAATATTAATTGTTACATTAGAATGCTGAACACATGTAGACAAATATTTAAAATTCCCGCTTGTGATACAACCTATTAAATGGCGTCAAGGTTACAGAAAATAGACCACTAAAGATCAAAGTGCCGCCGCCAGCCTTCGCATCTGTGTAGTTACTTTAATCTGTGCTTATGTTTCCTGTATTCTCGATTGATAGCATGTGATTGAAATAGCGAATATCTGTGAGTAATTTTGGCTTATGTATCCGACAAGGATGTCACTCCTAGATCACGTGACTTTGAATTAGCAATACTTTTGAAGCGGGTGTATTTACCATCTCACTCTTAAGTTAATATCAATTCCTCTTTCTCTACAGGGAATCTGGCTACTTGATAAATCTGTGGGTAGGAACTTCTAAAATAATACCAACACAAAATGACAAAATTTCTTATCAAAAAGAAACTACAAACTTAAGCTGCTTGGCTTCGGTGCGTCGGTATTCAGCACCTTGAACAACGTTTTAAAAAAATTGACCTCTACGTTAAATGACAAAATCTCTTGGTTTTATTTAAAAAAATCGGCACTTATTTACTTTAAGTGTACGTAGCAAACTTCATGTCAGTTAGGTGTCCTCGAAATAATAGGTATGTTCCAGCAAGAGTTCGTAACTAGTTCGAAACCGTCAAAAGCATACAGTCATCAAAATTGTACATTTGACGGCGCCGTTAAAATCGATCATTACTTCGGTGGGCAACTGTTTTTAATGGTTCCGAACTAGTTACGAACTCTTGCTGGAACAGACCTAATATATAATAATAATAATGGTTTATTGTCACGAATCATTAGAATGACATGGACATTGTCAATTAATATTAATAATTAATTAATTAATTATTAATTAATTAATAATTAATAATAAAGTACAAAATAAAAATATGGAGCATATCAGCAGTCAGTGGAGCAGTCAGTAATAAAAGACACAAAAAAAAGGCATCATAAACTGAGCTATTACTAGTTAGTCATCTGCCCGACGTAGTGTTGTTCTTATCGATATTTACGTCGAATCGATTCAACATTGATTTTCAGCTAAAAAAATCGATAACATCGATTCGAATCGGTATTTGTTTGTTTCTGTTGTAAAATATCAGTGAATTAAAAAAAAAATCCTAATAATATTTAAAATGTGAACACGGTATTCATAAAAATAGAATAACAATAATAATTACAGAATAATTACTTTTTACAATAAAATATTAATAAAGTAAAGCAATCACATTGAAAATTTTATTTGTTTTGCTTTTTCGTGAAGCATCTTTGCCTCTTGCAGTCCGAAGTCATGTTGTTTTCTTACTTAGATTGATCAGATCGATATATAAGAAAAAAATTACGATACGTAACAAATAGGTACAAGCAATGTGTATAGATCTAACTAAAGTTCATTCTATATGTACTTACATGCCGATCGCATAGATAAGAAAGTATACGACGAAATGATATAACAGAACCCGCAAGGCCGTTTCACGGAAGTTAGAAGGAGATAGCTATATAAAAGTTCTTTGACTTATATAGTATGTATAGTATATAGCATATAGTAAAAAATGAACTGTAGATCTTATAGGTATGTATACTCACTGCACTGGCATAATGCTTATACAGCATCGAACACATATATGCATCAAACAATTTTGAAATTATGGGTCTGTTCCTGCAACGTTCTGGACTAGTTTGAAACTGTCAAATATATTCGCCCATCGAATTAATCACCGCTTTCAAGAACTACCTTAAACGTGAAATTTTGATCGGCGCATGCTTCTGACGGTTTCAAACCAGTCAGGGAGTGCTGCAGGAACAGACCTTATATTTGGTCTTTTTATTTGTTATAATACAGGACAGGTAAAGTGAGAAATGTTAAATGTAGGATAAAATTAAAAATATCGATAAATCGAATATATGTTTTTAACGAATCGATATTCATTTCGGTGTCATCGAATCGATGTTGAATCGATACATCGGATCGGTAAGAACAACACTAGCCCGACGGCGTACCGATTGTCAGAGTTCATGAATTCATTGATATGATAGGTTTTGTCGCGCAAGTAACTTTTTAGTAAGATTTTAAATTGGTTGACATTCGCATTTTTAATATTGGAAGGTAGCGCATTAAAAACTTTTATGGCTTTATAATGAGCCCCGATTTGGTAGAGAGCAGTCCTGTGTTTAGGGATACTGAAGTCATTACAGCTGAAAAACGGGAAATGTCAAAAAAATATTTTCAATATTTTCATAGTGTGAAAATGACTTTATTAGAAATAGGTTAGAATTATTTGACGCTACGTCAGTTTATAAATAAATAGGTTAAATTTTTTGAAAAGGTATACATTGTCAAGTCCCTGTTGTGAAGTAGACAATTAATTGACAAATGCAACCAAATTTACAATTGGAAAAATTTCATTTCCCGTTTTTTTTTTAATTCAGCTGTATGTTATCTGGTTTGCATATTATTATACATATCAGAGTTTCGAAGATACATGTGTCCGTGTTGCTTTATAAATATAGTTAATTCAAAAATATATAAGCTGGCCAGGGTTAAGATACCCAATTTTTAAAATAATGGTTTACGCGGACTGTTCGCCGGTGCTCCGTACGTAACTCTCACAATTCTTTTCTACAGCAGGAATAAACTAGTAATATGACAAGAGGATCCCCAGAAAAGTAATCCGTAACGTAGCCTGGACTCGACATACGCAAAATATGTAGAATGCTTTAAGAGAAGGTATTCCCACACTAGCCCTAGGAGTATTTAAAGCATAGAAAGCAGAACAGAGCTTACTGTTTAATTTATTACAGTGCTGTTGCTAATCGAGTGTAGAGTCAACAACGAGACCGAGGAAATTGACGGTACTTGACGTCGATAAGGATTTATTAATGTGTTTGACTAAAATATTACAAACAGCTGATTGTTTGTTAAATGTGATAACACTATACCTTTTCAATTTCAAATTAGGACTAAACAAATTCAAATTGGGAATAAACAAATTCAAATTGGGAATAAACAAATTCAAAATGAGAATAATCAAATTCAAATTGGGAATAAGCAATTTCAAATTGGGACTAAACAATTTCAAATTGGGACTAAATTCAATTGAGGATGTTTTTAGAGAGGACGAATTTGTCGATAATAATCATTTGCTGAGACTTTCCCCATACAGTCCAATGTTGAACTTGCGTTGTCTTGTCATAGTGTGTTTCACTATGTAATTAGTTTAAAAGATAACATCATAAAAGAGCTGAACGATAAAATTTGTTTATTAAATGAACAATTAGTGCTATTAAATAAAATCGAAAAACTCGAGCAGAACAAGTCGGAGGTAAAAAAAGACGAATCAAGAAAAACTATAATCGCCAAGGTTAGCGATTCTCACTCGCTAAATAAATATAGTAGAAATAATAACAAGACTCATCCCGATAATATAAAGGGACTCATTAACTCAAGTGACATTGGTAATAATAAGAAGGAAGTAACTGATACAGTGGCAGACAAGGATGCCGACTCAGGTAGCGCTCACAGGAAAAAAGATTCAACGGCTGTACATTATGCTGCAGCAGTAGCAGAGCTCGACAGAACGACGAAGTTCAACAAGGTGAACAACCCTATGGTCGACAACAATGACACAAAAAATGAAAAAGATTGGAAAGTCATTAATAATAAGAAAAAAAGAAGAGGATATTTGATCGGCAATAAAAGTGCCAATATTAAAACAGTTCCAAAATATACCGATTTACACGTATACAGGCTACATCCACATACTACTGTAGATGAATTGACAGATTTTTTAAAACCAAGTTTTCCCGAGGTTGTGTGCGAACAATTGGAAGCTAAACATACAGGACGCTATGCATCATTCAAGGTGGGTGTATTCCAACAAAATTTCGCGAAGGCTATGGATCCTTCTGTGTGGCCGGACGGAGCTTGTGTCAACAAGTTTTTTTATCAACGTCGGAGAATAACAACAACAAAATAGCGTTTAATCCCGATTTATTAGTATTAAATGCTCGCAGTCTTAATTGCCATAAGATTAGCAATATCGAAATCGATTATCTTTGTAAGTATGAATTTAAATTGTTATGTATTACCGAAACATGGGCATCAAGTGAAACAATTAATTTATTAAAGTTTGATAACTTTAAACTATGTAGTTATTACTGTCGTACAAAAAGTAAAGGAGGAGGCGCCGGTATCTGGTGTAATTATACTTTGAATGTAGGGGATGTGGATGTTGGTAGATTTTGTCAAGAAGGACATATTGAAATGTGTGCAGCTAAAATAAAACACAAAAGGAATAACATGATTATTCTTTGCTGTTATCGTCCTCCTAACGGAGACCTCAATATTTTCTTTAACGAAATAAACAACGCCTTAGAGTCATTATTTACACCTAACACCCGTTTTATCGTTTGCGGGGATTTTAACATAGATGGATTTACTAATGTTAATGTCTATAATAATCTGTGTAATGTTTTATTAAGTTTTAACTTGGTACAAATTGTGAAATGGCCAACTAGAATAGCGGAGTTAACAGCTTCTCTAATCGACCATATCTTTGTGAGTAATCATAACGGTGGAGTGTGTTGTGTGACCGACAATAGTATTTCGGATCACAGAACAATATTATATGAAGCAAACATTGAGTCATGTGATAGTAAGAAAGAATGTATAGTTTACAAACGATGTTATTCTGACCACAACATAAATAGTTTTATAAATAGCTTAAATAATATTAATTGGTCATCGCTTTGGAATATTACTGAAATCGACGAGGCATTTAATCATTTTTTGCAGACATTTTTAAAACTCTTTGACTATCACTTTCCTTTAAAAAAATATGTTAATAACACGTCATTCAAGAAGTCTTGGATTAATAACAAAGTTAAAACGTCAAGTACCAAACTCAGAGACTTATATCTCCTTCGTAGTAAATACCCCGAATTAAATGAGTTTTATAAAACTGCTAAACGAGAGCATAATAACTTAATAGTAAACGAAAAAAAACTATTTTTTCAAAATAAAATTTTTAGTGCAGATAATTCCACCAAGATGGCTTGGAAAGTAATTTCTGATTTGTCTGATAAAATAAAAAAAAATGAAAATATAACAATATTAGACAATAATGCAGAAATCACTGATCCTGCTGAAATAGCTGCAGCTTTTAATAGCTTTTTCAAGAATGCACCTATACAAATACTTGCCAAAATACGTGAAAATCATAAATTTGTTGAATCAATGACTGAGGAGGTATTGCCACAACTAAGTCAGAATAGCAGTTCAATGTTCTTGAGCCCGCTGACAAAAAATGAACTTCATGACATTCTAAAAAATAATCTGAAAAATTCTTGGACTTCTGGTCCCGATGATATTCCGGTGTATCTCGTAAAGAAAGCCGGCGAAACATTAATTACACCTCTGCTCTACTTGATTAATTTATCATTTATCTGTGGATCTTTTCCCACTAAATTAAAAACAGGTAAAATAATACCTATTTTTAAAAACAAAAATCCACAAAATTTGGAGAATTATAGGCCTGTGTGTCTGTCATCTGTTTTCTCCAAGATATTCGAATATGCCTATCTGTTTAAATTAAAAAAATTTATACGTGCAAATAACACGCTTTGTAAAAGTCAACATGGATTCATCGAAGGAAAATCCACAAGTTCAGCAATTCATGAATTTCTCACTAACACGTTGGAATATCTAGAAAAAGGGGAATGTCCCATTGGAGTTTTTTGTGACCTAAGTAGGGCGTTCGATTGTGTAAATCACCAAATTCTGCTAGATAAACTTTTCTCTTACGGTATTAGAGGAAACAGTCTTCATTGGATTGAGTCATTTTTACGTGGACGCAGCCACTTTGTCAGTATTACGCATCAACATTTGTCCTACAAACGTACTATTAATTCAGAAAGTGTCGAGACTACAGTAGGAGTTCCTCAAGGTTCGATTCTAGGACCGATACTTTTCTTGTTTTACATAAATGATTTAACTAAAGTTACTCCTGAGATAGATTTTACTATATACGCTGACGATACGTCATGTCTGATATCTGATCCCTCATTCGATAAGTCACGGGATAAATGTAATATCGCTCTATCGAAGCTTAATTGTTGGTTTAGTTGCAATGATCTCTACCTTAATACCGAGAAGACTTCTTCGGTAGTTTTTCATACTCGACAAAAAAATATCACCAACGTTGCTTTACGCGTCGGCAACGAAGACGTAGCTTCCGTTGATAGCGTGAAGTTCTTGGGCATTACCTTTGATAAACACCTAGATTGGAAGATGCACTGCACTGGATTAATTTCTAGGTTGAATTCAATATTATATTTGTTTCGGAACCTTAAACAATTATTAACCTTGCAACAGCTACTGCAACTATATCACGCTCAAGTGGGTAGTCGCTTAATGTATGGCATTTGTTTTTGGGGTCGATCTAGTATGTCTTCCGATGTCTTTATCATGCAGAAAAAAATCATTCGATGTATTGCAGGTATCTCTAGGACTACCTCATGTAAAGATAGCTTTAAATCATTCAATATTCTTACACTTCCGAGTGTTTTTATATTTAATATATGCGTTTACGTGTATAATAACAAATCAAATTTTAGCACAAATAGTGATGTGCATCAGACAAATACACGCAATAAGAATGATTTCAGGATCCCTTTTGCTAGATTGTCGGTCACGCAAAACTCCACAAATTATTTAGGAATTAAAATTTATAATAACCTTCCAAACGAACTGAAAATATGCCGTAATGTTACAGTTTTTAAAAAACTGCTAAAACAATATTTAATTTCCAAATGTTATTATTCTGTAGATGAATTTCTGTAAACGAGTTATTGTGGAATAATCATACTGTATGTAGTCATATAGGCATCTTAGTTTTATTTTATTTTATTGTAGTTTTGTTGTTCTCTATTTTGTTTTGTGTCTTCTTTTTTTAATTTTCTGATATATGTAGTATCACTTGACGCTCTTCTAAACATGTACCTACTTGTCACTTGAAGAATAAAGCATTATTATTATTATTATTATTATTATTATAAAAGCAGGCGCTAAAGGAGACTTAGCAATCCAAATACCACAAATTTTAGCAAACATTGCGCAGACGGAATATCGTTTACAAAAATTAGAAAATATAGTGCGACAAAATATTACTAATAAAATTACTGTACCTTACTGTTGCAAACATCCAAAGATTCATACCCGATGCGTTAAATATGGTTGATGTAAAATTTTGATTTATGCCCGATTTCTTCATCGCCTTATCTTGGAGTTAAATTTATCTGTCAGTTAGAATGTGACACATAGTTTGTGTACGGCTAACTGTATATCACATTCCAACTGTTAAATAAATTAACCTTAGGTTAAACATGGTGAAGAAATCGGCCATTAGGCATATAAGTAATTATTAGTTAGATAGTTACATTTCGTTTTGTTATTATTACCTACGAGCTTGTATTTTTTCTGAATTAAAATATTTTGTTCCAATTTGAATTTGTTTTAACCCAATTTCAATTTGTTTAAACCCAATTTCAATTTGTTTATTCCCATTTTGAATTTGTTTCATCCCAATTTAAATTTGTTTATTCCCATTTTGAATTTGTTTCGTCCCAATTTAACCCTCTCATGCGCTGGGTACACATATGTGGACAGTGACAATTTTGCATCAAATATTGTATTTTAATTTTAAAGTAAATATATAAATGACTCTAGTCTACATCCTGTGAACTTATAATCGTTATAACTGAACATAGATGGCTATAGTGAATTGCATAACCTATTTTAACCAGAGCAAAGTGACAGTTTGCGATATTGCGCATGAGTAACAGTCGTGACTGATGTAGTGTTCGAAAAGATTTATTGTATTACTAAAATAACGAACGCGAAGGTAAGAAAAAAATATTTTTACGTTGTTTTAAGTGCTTTCTTCAAAAATCAATCATTGTTTGTCAGTTTTTATAATCTAATGATTATCAAATATGGTAAAATGTCTTTGTACACACTTGTGTACAAAGCGCGCAAATTACAATTTCAAATCTTAGTGTTTACATCTATAACAAAAATTTATACAGTACAAGAATTTGATTACTTTGAATGTAATCGGTGATATTTACTAATTTCTGAGATAAGTGCTTATTCGTCAATCGTCTAGGAAGAACTAACAGAGAGCTTTCGACTTTCTGCACAATATTGACAGATTGCGTAAAAACATCAAAATGAAAATATGTGATGTTCAAAAGGTCTTCCTTCAGTTATCAATTATTGTTACAATTTTGTGTTTTAGAAATCACCAAAATCAATTTTTATTATGTAAAATTCATTTTTATTATTTTCTATTTTTTAGTAAAAATGGAAAACGATGGTTTCAGAAACAATAAAAATAAAAAAATATTACTTGAAAGAGACAGGCTATCTGCAGCAGGATCTTCAAAGAGATATTCACAACGACCACTATCAGTAAGTGAACTAGAAAGATATTTGTAGCTATCTGATAGTGTATAAATTGTATTTGTTTTAATATTTTCAGCACATTGTCCACATATGTGTACGTCTAAGTTTTAATAAAAAATAAACATTTTGCGTAAAATTAAAATCAAATTTCTTCTTTTATTATTAAAAGTACACATGCCTACTAACTATCAGAGCTGTGCGAGTATTTACTGTTACAAATACAAGTCAATTACAAGCACAAGCACTTTTGGACTCGTACTTGTGCTTAAGCACAATTAATTACAATTGTGCTTAGTACTTGTACTTGTAGTTATACTTGTGCTTATTACCGCAAGTACACTTCACAGCTGTGCGTATACTTATGGTTATGCGTACAGTCGTACAAGTATTAAAATGTTAATGTTAACATTTACAAAATAACGCAAGATAAATAAAAATGTGAGGTACTTGCAATTAGTTTTAGAATATAATGAGATTGTTTTTCCATAGTTAGGTACTTGCAATTAGTTTTAGAATCAACAAATGCACATAATATATCTATCGCTGAGTTATTTTTATTTTCCGCATATTCCTTGATGATGCGATACGTATATGTACATATCTAGAGAGACGCGGCCTATCTGCGCGACAAAATATTGATGCTTCATAGTCTGGCCGGCAGCGAGTCGTTCCCCCACTAATAAGTATTTATAAGCACGAGTCCAAATACAAATACTTTTGGATTTGTGCTTGTATTTAAGTGCAATTAAGCACTATTGTACTTGTGCTTGTGCTTGTTGTATTTATAAGTAGTACTTGGCACAGCTCTGCTAACTATATATTTTTTTTGTGCCCAAAATCAAAATTTCAAAAAAGTTGCGCATGAGAGGGTTAAATTTGTTTAGTCCCCATTTGAAGTTGAAAAGGTATAGTTTTACCCATGTTGAGGCGAAGACTGTTGTCTTTTGTTGAATGTTGATCTTTTTAACAATTCCAGAACTGATTTTTGATATTTCAGCAGCTAACTTATCGACTATAATTATATTAGTATCATCCGCATATGGTGATAGTTGTCCCGGTGACACGGTTAGGGGCAGGTCATTGACGTAAATTAAAAACACGGTCGGTCCTAAGATTGATCCTTGAGGGACCCCACGATTGATACTCAGAAGACTGATGGGTTTTAGTAGTACTATCAAATTCAAAAGACAATGAAACAATTTGACTACTGTTGCACAGGTATGACCGAAAAACACTCAAAGCTGGACCACGTATACCGTATCTCTCCATTTTTTTTAGTAAGATATCATGGTCCAGCAAGTCGAACGCTTTAGAGAGATTGAAGAATATGCCAGTTACGTTATGTTTGATATCTAATTTATCGTATATATGCGTTAAGGTATTATAAATTGCATCTTTAGTTGAAACGCTGCTGATGAAACCGAATTGATTCCTGTTAAATATTTGAAACTTTGCTAGGTAAGAGACTAATCTTGAGTTTTAATACTTTTTCGAAAATTTTACTAAAAGCTGGCAAAAGAGAAATTGGACGATAATTACTGGGATCAGAGCGATTGCCTTTTTTGTATACCGGTAGAACTTTACCACATTTGATTGAGTTCGAAAATACTCCTTTCAGAAAGGATTTATTTATTAAGTATACTAACGGGGCTATTATATATGAGGAGACCTTATTAACAGGGTACATCGTCAACGCCTGCAGAGTTTTGATTAGAGATTAGTCTAATTATAGATCTTACCTCTTCATCATTGGTGGGAAACAGAAACATGTTCTGGGGATTTTAGTCGTGATCAAGCTGATTTGTCATATTTCGATTCTGAGTGTAGTCTATGCTAGAGATTATACTGCTAAAATGATCGTTAAATAGGTTAGCCACCACATCAGGATCAGTGTTCGGATCATCAGAGAAAGAGGATATTTTAAAACCAGGACTCATATTTCTGTTTGCTAATTGCCTGACAATGTTCCAAGTGGTTTTGAATTTGTTAGAAGAAGTTAATATTTTATTTTCGAAGTACTGCTTTTTCGCTTTTTTTAAGACTAGACTGTAGTGTTTCTTATGTTCCTTATAGATGTTTAATAAATGGGGTTCATTGAACCTTTTGCAAAGAGCGTTTAATTCTCTCAAATTACAGGCAGATTTACGTAAGTCAGCACTATACCACGGAAGATTGATTTTTCTTTTGGAGAAGCGGAACTTTGTTAATGGGAACGATTTATTAAAATGCATTAGGAAAGTCTTGTAAAAGTGATTAAACGATTGATTTACGTCATATGTATTGTACACACTGTTCCATGATTCATTATTCAACAAAGATTTTAGACGAGTAATATTGTGTTCAGTGAATTTCCTTCTGTAGATTTCCTTAACAAAGTTTTGCCTTTTAATTTTCAGGTCCTTAAGAGATAATATTTGGTAGCAGTGGTCGGATAACAATGAATCTGCTCTACGGCAGTCGAGTATAGCGTCAGATCTTGTTGCAAATATGTTGTCGATTAAAGTGGACGTTGTGCTGGTGACTCTTGTCGGTTGATTCACATACGGAACCAGACCGAAGGATTCGAAAAAATTAATTTTATGAGCGGATATTTTAGAGGTTTCATCAAAATTAATATTAAAATCACCACAAACTATTACAATTTTATCATTTCTAACAACACTTTGGAGGAGAGAGATAAGTTTGTCGGTGAAAACGACCGTGTTACCACTAGGGGAGCGATATATGCAAATAATTGTATATTTAAAATTTCCAGTTGTAATTTGAGCACCAGTATACTCAAAGTCTATCTCTACGCAGCTGATACTACAGGTAAATGAGGAGACGTTATTTTTTTTGTTTTAGCAAAAATGCAAACACCGCCTATATTTTGAACTCTGCAGTAATTGTTAACTAAGTCCTAACCGATGGAGCAGAAGTGCGAAATTTCGTTATCTAACAACCTGTGCTCGGTCAAACAGATGACATCGGGAAAAGACACATCATGTATCAGTCCCTAAACTTGTTACTTTGTATCTTAAACTACGAATGTTCAAATGGAATATGTTCAAATCTACACTCTAAGAAATTTGGGTATTTTTACAGCAAATGGAAATGTATTTATCATAAAAAAAGTGAAGAAATTTTACCACGGTGCCGGTGTAATCTAATATTTACATTTATTTTCATGGAAGTTTACGTGTAAAAACATTGCAATGTAATTTTACGAAATTCCTTGTTAAATTCAAGAGAAACAATGGCAATTTTACTGAAAATATGAGATATATTAATTTGTCGCATGTAATTTTACATTGTCCTGGAAATTTACAATTCGTTTATAAAATTTCACTATAAATTTTCCGTAAATTTGAATCTTTTGATAGTTTTCGGCAACTGTCGCGTAAAAGATTCGTTGTGGATTGAGGGGGTTGCCTTTGCCGTTAGCTATTGCGCCATTACACATTCAGGCTTTCGTCGGTGCATATTGTGCATAATACCGAACCTATGTGTTTATACTAGTAGTAACTATTTTAATTTCATTAATAATTTTAAAAACAAGTATTAATAATATTAATGCCAATTTTTTTATCACTGTACACAATCAATGGTGAATATTTTCAAATTCTAATTACCTAAATACGATGGTGTATGATTACTGATTACTTTCTTTTGCGTCTTAAACATTCCTTCGTTGAAACTCTTTGTTATTTGTTTTAGATCAGTATGTTTCTTTGGAATATATGCAAAATAAATTGCGTATCTATTAAATACTATATGTCCAAATAAATTTTTCATAAAGGTAGGCCATGGAAGATAAATTATTACATTATTTCCATTAAAATATTGTCTAGTTTTTGAGTAGTTAAGTAAAACTGAAATTTAATTTGCCATATTTTACAGCTTGATATATCACTAATTTCAAAAACTGCTTTGTGTTGTAGATTAGACATACATTTAGGGTAGAGACACCATTTGTGGCCACTTTAAGCAAATATGCAGTTAATGAAAATGAACAAGAGAATTAAATCAACAGCAGATCACTTTCATCTATGCATGCCTTGAACCGGCTCTTTTTGTTTTTCAGTTATGCTACAGTTTTTAAGCTAAAATGGTTAAAATTTCCGTAATTTAATTATTATGTCGATATGTGCAATTTCACCATTTTTGGCCACTTTTTTCCTAAACTGGCCTTTTTTAATACCATTTGTGGTCACCTTTTTCTTTCTAAGGAAATTGATTAAAATTAGGAGATATTGGTGACTAACATAAAAAAATTTTGAGAATATGTCTGACATCAAAGTCTGCTTGACATATAATTAAAATTAAAATTAAAAAATAACAACATTTTCAGAATAAATGTATTCAAAATAATTGTTACAAACAATCAGAATATTTTCTCATTCAAGCATATTACAAAAAATCTATGTATTTGTTCATCTCTTTCACATTGTATGCTCCTAGAGAATTTTCTTTCACCGGTGAATCAATGGTCTCCATCAATTCAGTTTTATCGTACCAAATTTCATCTTTTTGGAAAGGCCATTTCCAGTCCGCCCCACTTTTTTTCATTGTGCTGACCAGTAAAGAATTGGATTTCTCTTCAATAACTTTTCCTGGATAGTAGCGGCCTTCATATCGGACAACCACGTACTTGTTAGTAGTTTGTTTTTATTAGCTCCTGTTTTTCTCTGAACATTCCATATTAGCTAGGGTGTTATTTACAATAGTGTTGCTCGTACCCGAATCATTTCCGTCACTTTTTTCTTGGTCATAGAATTCTTGGAAAACCATTTCTGAATCTTCAATTGTGCGATTTTCGTCTGTCTGGCTTTTTTCCATTTCTGGTGATTTTTTCTTCCTCAATTTATTCGATTTTTTCCTGCTTCTAACTCTTTCTTCTTGTTCACTCTCGTTTGTCGTTTTTGTAGCTTCTCTTCATTTTCCTTTTCTTTTGCATATTGTTTAGACTCTGCTATTTCAGTCCATTTTGATGATGTTATAACGCTAGGCAAACGTTCGTGATTTCTCTTTTTCTTTGAATCTGTTGAATCTGAATTAGGATAAAATACTATTTCATTCAATATATCCACTACCTTTCGATTTGGCGTGATAATAATAGATTGTTCATCAGCAATAAATATATCTGATGACGAAATATTATTGACTTTTAATATATTTTCATCAGTGTTGAATTCCGGAAAATCAAATTCAATAGTGTCAGCTGCATTAATTTCTCCTGTTGTCGTATTGTTATCAAGTGATTCGTGAACTGCGTCAAAATAGTTTTCATGCACATTGTCAACGGTAACAGATTGTGAATTAGCATTTGTGCTACTATAGTCCTGTTTGAATAAAGTCCACATATCAAATAAGGATTTGGTTAGTTCTGGCTAAGCGATTCTTTGTTTATATTATTCAAGTGTTCATTGTTATGCTGATGTTGTTCTGCTTTTGTCGTACACTTCGAATAATCGACATTATCTGCAGAAAACGGAAATAATCCGCATTTTTGGAAGCCATTTACAATTGCCGTCTTAAAATCGAGTTCATCCATTAATTTTTTTAGAATGTTAGGAATGTCAAACTTTTTAATGTCACATCCATGTTCAATTCTAAACATTCTAACTGCTGATTTCCATTTTGCCTTCAAAGGGAAAAAGAAACTCACATCTAAAGGCTGGAGTATATGGGTCGTATTCGGATACACATATTAATATGATTTGGTTCTCCTGACAGAGTTTGCTCAAGGGTAAACTCAGGTGAGATGCATGCCCATCTAAAAAGACTATTACAGGAAGTGTCGCCTTAATTTTTTCCTAGAAAGGGTATGAAGACATTTGCGAAATATTCAAAAAAGAAAGCAGAATTCATCCATCCTTTAGCAGATTTTCCGATTCCCCAGTTTGGTGGAGCAGATTTTGCTACTTTTTCCGGTAACCTACCATATTTATATACAGTTAAAGGGTTTGCAAATTGGCCGATAGCATTAACTGCAAATAATGTCGTGATGTTTTCTTTGTCAGAGTTAGAGGACGTGTCATGTACTGGTTGTCCTTTCTCTGCTAAAACGAGACTGCCTTTGGGACACAAATAGATCGATGTTTCGTCCATATTCCATAAACGGGCTGGGTCTTGCAGAATATCCGTATTTTCTTCTAACAACTCTAGAGTTTTTCTAAACCACCCTCTTATACAGGGTGTATCGTATTAAAGGGGCAATAGTGATAGGCATAACTGTGAATTACATGTGCAGTCCGAAAAAGTGTTGCAAAATGATTTCTGCTGATATAATTTTTTATGAAAAATTTATCAAAAATTCTGCACTGAGTACGGACCTTTGCTTCTGAAAACGTATCGATATTTCGGATAAGGTCATCTCGTACAATTGGGATGTCATAAAAAAACGAACAAATTGTGTAAACAAAGCTGTTACACTATCAAATACATTTTAATACTTAAGCGGCCCACTATAACCATAAAAGTTGCTAAAAAAGCATTTACGATATGTACTATAAACGATGTCTTATTTGTGCGAACTAATTAGCATTTATTGGATGAATGAAGGAATAAATAATATGAACGCTTCCTCATCAATGCATTTATTTAATATTAATTAGGTCGTCAATGGCTGAAAAAGTTAAAGATTAATATTAATTACGATTTTTGTGTGAACAAAATCAGTGGTGGAATGTTCAGTATTTCCGATTTGTTGCAAAAGGAATTTCCTCGCGTTTTCCAAGACGGAATTGACACTTTTAAAAATTTCAAAGCTAAATTACAAGTGCAAAATGATAGCATACCAATTTTTTGCAGAGCAAGACCTCTTCCGTTTGCAATTAAAGGTAAAGTAGAAAAAGAACTTGACTTTTTAGTAAATTCTGGAATATTGACTGCTGTTGAATATAGCGAATGGGCAACTCCTATCGTTCCGGTTATAAAAAAGAACGGAAATGTTCGTATATGCGGAGATTTTAAAATAACCATAAATAAACATTTGTTAGTAAATAAATATCCGGTACCCAAAATTGATGAATTATTTGTTTCTTTAAATGGCGGAAAAATTTTTAGTACTATTGATTTATCACAGGCTTATGCGCAAATAGAATTAGACGAAGAGTCAAAGAAATTGGTTACAATAAACACACATAAAGGCTTGTTTACATTCAACAGGTTACCATACGGAGTAGCTTCATCACCAGGTATTTTTCAAAAGATAGTAGATCAAATATTTGCCGGTATTGATGGAGTAACTCTGTTTGACATTTTAGTGGCCGCTAAAACTAAAAAAGAGCAGGTGGAACGTTTAGAAAAGGTTTTTCATATTTTAGAGAAAAATGGGCTGAGAGTCAGAGCTGATAAATGTAATTTTTCCTTAAAGAAAGTAACATATTTGGGATATGACATTGATGCAGAGGGGTTACATACTTCAAAGCAAAAAATTGAAACTATTCAAAATGTTAAAGTCCCTGAAAATGTAAGAGAATTAAAGGCTTTCTTGGGTTTAATCAATTATTATTCGAAGTTTGTTCCGAATTTAAGTTTTAAATTACATTCCTTATATAATTTACTTCAAAAAAATATCGAGTGGAAATGGGAAAGTGAAGAACAAAATGCTTTTGAATTGATTAAAAATGATTTGATGTCAGCTTGAGTATTAACACATTATGATTCAGAGTTAGGTACCTATTACTTTGGCATGTGACGCTAGTGCTTACGGTCTCGGAGCGGTTGTTTCGCATATTTACCCAAATGGGGATTCCAGACCGATAGCATTCGCTTCAAGGACACTAAATAGAAATGAAAAGAATTACTCTCAAATTGATAAAGACGCGTTAGCCATTATTTTTGGTATTAAAAAGTTCAATCAGTATTTGTGGGGGAGAAAATTCACATTAATAACAGATCATAAACCACTTTTATCAATTTTTGGTAGTAAAAAAGGAATTCCTGAGATGGCTGCTAGTCGATTACAAAGATGGGCAATATTTTTGTCACAGTATCAATATGAAATAAAATTTGTTAAATCGGACATGAATGCAAACGCCGATTGTTTGTCGCGATTACCTTTACTAAATATTAGTTTTCCTGATAAAGATTTTGGACATATTTTTCATGTACAAGAAATTTTACCGATAGATCATAAAAAAGTAGCATTTGAAACTAGACGCGATCCAATTTTAAATAAAATTGTCGGGTTCTGTTTACATGGTTGGCCTAATAAAATGTTTGAAAATGACATTTATAAACCGTTTTTTGTGAAGCGTGATCAGATTCATGTGGAACATCATTGTCTTTTATGGGGTTATCGGGTAATTGTTCCGAAAATATTAAGGACTCGCATTTTAAATAGTTTTGTAACATGCCAAACTCCCTCTTCATAAATAATTTATTTTTTATGGTTGCTGCCTATGTTTGCAAGAGAGTGACAGATGCAAAAAAAGTATCACGGGGGTAAAGCTCTGCTTCTTACGCAGGTCGTAGAATGGGACAGGGTTTGAAGCAGCCAGAGGCGAATAATGAGTGACCATTATGAGTAAATGAAAAAAAACATGTGCTAGGACAAATTTAATGTCTCCCAAAATTTTAGCTTTTTCCAGTCTTATAACTAAATGGTGGTGAGATGAAATGATGATCCTTTAATTTCGTTATTAAATCTAAAACTAAGCAGAATTGACTCACTCTTAGGCTCGGGCTCTTCAGGGCGTAAAATCTTAGCCGGTGCGTTACATAAGAAAAGCTGGCCGGATGTTATAATTCTTCGCACTTCCAGGTCCAGAGAGAGAGTTGTCCCTTGAAAAGATTAAACCAAAGGGCGTAGGGCGTTTCTCCTTCAGGTTCGCACGTGGTGACTCAGAAGCCAAGCCGAGAAACACGCAGAAAAAGTGGCCAAGCGAAGATTTTTAAGGCAGTAATCTTGGTGAAATTATCATTAATCTCGTAGTTCTGTAAAGTTTAATATGAAAGTGACTGAAGGCAAAGTAAAATAAATTAATTACTTACATCGTTTTTAATTTCAACTACAATGAATAAGATTCAGTGCCAAACGTATCGGCAATCCGAGCAGAAAATGAGCGGATATTTAAAGTTTAAAGAGATAAGGAAAGACCAGTTTTTGTTCAAATCAAAACCAGGTAAACATTCAAATATTTCCCTGATAAGGCGGGCTCCTATGAAGCATGGCACGAATAGGGGTTGCCTAAACAACACGGTAAAGAAGATGGCAAAAATGAATAATGCAGGAGTGAAAATTATTAAGCCGAAAAAGAATGAGCCAAAATGCAATTCTGATTAGTTAATTAGCAACTTAAATGTATTCTTAACTAAAGTACAATAATATAAATAAATTAAAGAAAGTGACGACAAACCGTCACAGTTTACATGAAAGTCACTTAGGTATTAATAAAATTAAGTCGATAGCCAGATCTTATGTCTGGTGGCCTCTAATCGATAAGGATATTGAAAATTTATGTAAGAATTGTGACATTTGTAACACGGTTAAAAGTAATCCACCACGGTCTGTTATATGTCCATGGCCCAGACCGGATAATCCCAGGTCTAGATTACATATGGATTTTTTAGGTCCAATAGATAATTTTAAATATCTTTTAGTTACTGATGCGTCAACTAAATGGTTAGAAGTATTTAAAATGACTAAAACTACAGCACAAAAAACAATCGCTTGTTTGCGAAGCCTTTTTGCACGTTTTGGTTTACCAGAAACTGTAGTGACTGATAATGGTCCTCCTTTTTCATCGCAAGAATTTGCAGAATTTATGTTAAAGAATGGAATTTATTTATTGCACCTTACCATCCGAGCAGCAATGGCGCAGCTGAAATTAATGTAAAAACCATTAAGCAAGCACTTAAGAAGGCACATTTTCAAAATAAAGATTTAGACAGGGCAATGTGCCAATTTTTGTTTGATTACAGAAACGCTGAACATTCAACTACTGGTTGTAGTCCAGCGCATTTAATGTTTGGTCGAAAATTACGCTCGAAGTTAGATTTATTACTTCCGGATACGTCAAAAATTGTTGAAAATAAGCTTGAAACTAAAACTTGTACAAATTCAAAACAAAATAAAGTCTATGAAGTAGGTCAATCAATTTTAGCAAGAGATTATAAGGAACCGAATAATCCAACTTGGCAAAAAGGCGAAATTATTAAAAATTCGGGTAACGTCATGTACGATGTTAAAACAGAAGAGGGCAAATGTATGAGGCGTCATTCAAATCAAATTATACCGTTATCGGCAAGTTCAATTGTCAAAAAACGTCTTTCTTGTCCGCTGTCTGCTTTTAACATTCCGCAAACGAGTAATGTTCGTAATAATGAAACCAATATTACTGATCAAACTAGCGCTGCTGAAACAGTTAATGTTGAAACACGATATAATTTACGTCCTAGAATAAAGAACTAATTGTTAAGCAAAACTGACAATTAATTTAAGAATTATGCTTTTATTTTATTTTATTTTAAGAAGAGGGATGTTAGGATGAATAAACAAGTTTTTGTTAGAATAAGTTTTTGTTAATTTCTGTATACGCATGGTACATTGAAAATAAATCAGTACCGTCTCAGCTCTGGTCTTTGTATCGCCTCGACCGCAAGTAATCCAGAAAATTATATTTAAACAAATTTACAACACAATTCTATAGCAACATTTTCACTGACAATTGCGGTCCTCGTCTTCCACTTTTTGGCAAATTTTTCACTGTTCCATTCAAACCTGCCTAGCTGCCCTATCCCATACACACGGATATACATGTATGGGTAATGGATGCTGGGGTTAGTATGAGATGTGTGGTAGAGATTCGCGTAAGCGTTCTCGACGGTTACTCATCAAACGTAGCTGGGGAAACCTTGCTGACATAGGTGCTAGAGGGAGGGGGAGCCCACCGGTCCCGGCTGCCGGTCCCCCTCATAGGCGTTAGCCTCCTAGTGGCATAGGAGCGGCATGGCTGGCGGATAACGGGAGTTCGGTGCCGGACGGCGTCCCGCTGGCCATTTCCCAATGGGAGATGGGCTGGCGCCTGGGTGCCCTTGGTGTCGAAAGACACCAGAGAGAAATTGGTTGTTCCATTCAAATTGTAGCGTTTAATTGTTTTACCAACAACCGTGAGCGTTATAGGATTTCGTTCTGGTTGTAAACCGTTAAATAAATCACAAACTACTTGGTGAGTTCTAACACGATCACCAAAACCGATCATCGTTAAGACTTTAATCCGCTCCTTTTCAGTTAAATGAAACATTTTCGATGTAGGAATTGATACTGACAGATATTAATGACAATAAAATAACTACTATGAAAATCACGGAACTTGAGTGCTGCGTAATCAATCGCCGAAGCAAGAACCGACAATTATTTCAGTATTATTTCTTTGCTAACGGTGAATGAGAAAAAAAGGACCGAGTTATGTTTCATAAGTCTGTTGATGGAATACCAACATGGATGACGCAACGGTCTTCTCTTGTTAATAATATAGTATCAATCCCATCGCCTACTAGACAAACGAGGTATTTTTTGAGAAAACTAAATGGTTTATCTTTTCGGCTAGAGACTAGAGATAAAGGTAACAAACCTGATATAGACAGATGCAAAAGAAAGAGGTTAATTAAAATATGTAAAATATACACGGTGTTCTATTTAAAATAAAAAAGTAGGTGACGTTTACGATTAAACCGGAAGTTTAATGGAAACGAAAATAAGCGCCTCATATGCACCACATGGTTTTATCTGTATGTACAAAATTTCATTAAAATTATCAATTCCACTTCCGAGATATTTCCAGGGATCCATACTTTATCCCAACCCTGTATGTACGAGTACATCGATGAAACAAAACGATCTGAAGGGCGATTCTCGAAACTGTACGTTTCCGAACACATACGTTTAGAAACAAACGGTACACAAACAAATGGTGTGTGTTAAGTGTATTCTTGAACTGCAGAAACAAGCCTTTGTTCTGCGTTCGTGCGGAACAAATGATTTCGCGTTTAGAACACAGCCATCGACACGCGCTCAAAGATACACATACGCTTTGTATAGTTTGGCATAGTTGTATGTACATAAATACATGTGATTTGATGAAGATGAGTTTGTTTTTCCAGTAACGAAGAAGTTTAATTCATTTCGAGTTAATAAATTTAATTTTAATATAGGTACAGTGTAATAAAATCAACAGAAATATCTAAAAGAAATAAAACTTTTTGATAGTAATTAATAATTCTTAAAATTGTAATAAACAATGCAATTAATAAATAAAGTTTATATTTTATTTTCCATGTCCTTGTCTAATCGGAATAATCTAATGAAATATCTATCTGGTAATGCAAATGCGTCGACACGCATTGGATGCTGTTACCTCTTGCTACCTACCTAACTATGTCAAAAGTAAATGACCTTGAATAGATTGCGAAACTTGAGGGAAACTCCTTTGCATGTGTGAACAACCTACCTGAAATTATGCCCAGCTCAGTAGAATGGGGGTGGGCTATGAAATAGGATCGTCGGTAGCTCGTTACATAGTTGTTATCTACGAAAGGGGCACCGCTAGGAATATACACGTGAATGTAGCATATGGTTAACCCTCAAGTATGAAATTCCGCGTTTTCGTTAAGAAAAAAAATTCTCATTCACCCTGTATATGTTGTAGTTGACATTCACCCTGTATATGACAATTCTACAATAAAGGTTTGACAATTCGATATGGAGTTTATTGATTGTTTCGAGAAAGGATTAAATTTACGTAAACGTACAATAAATATATTATAGCGATAAAAATTAAAGATTCACAGCGCTAGTATAACGCGTAATCACCGGCAAAGATATCCTTTTTGGTTTACAAAGGTGATATACAAATTAAATTATAAACAACTGTCAGTTTGACAGTAGGAGATGATCATTAAATTTCTTTAGGCAAATTATGTTGTGTTCTTAAAGACCTATGATTTCTAATAAATGATACATAATTTTCAAGTTTGTAATATCTTTTTTTTAATTTTTTTATATAGGGCAATTGATGTTCAATTGAAGCAATGAGTGAGAAATGTACGATACCGTGCTTGACGTTAAGTCGAATCGTTGGAAGTCGCAAATCACGATGTCCACATCGAGGGTTTTTGATCCTACATGCACGCCTATACTTTCGTGATGCTTGCAGATAGAAGAACCAGACGACTCTCGTACAACTTTTCCTTTCTGTTTTCTGCTTGTCACCAACAGCAATTTGCCTCGCGAAACGTGGATATTACCTCGTACAGTGTGGATTTGTTCACACCATTTAATGAATCTATTCCTTACAACTTGAAACTGCCGGGTTCGACTTACTAACCGCTGCGTACGACTTGAAAACGCCGTGTACGACTTGAAACGCCGCGTACGACTTGAAAATCGCTGTATACGACTTGCTAACCGCTGCGTACGACTTGAAACCGCCGTGTACGACTTGAAACCGCCGTGTACGACTTGAAACCGCCGTGTACGACTTGCTAAAGGAAGAAACGTGACGATAAGTTTGACATATTCGAAGTTGAATCGAAAGACTTACCCATTATTTAAAAGTAAGGGCCAAATAAAACCTGTGATACGTCCATATGATGTTGGGTTCGCGACGTAAACTTTATCTGCTATACAAGCATTGGCGAAATTCCAAACGACTTCCTTAAGTGTATAAAATCCCTACTGCTAGGTGGTCGAATTCAGCATGAATCACTTAAATCTGCTTCTACAGCGACCGAAAATTGACCTGCACTCAGGAATGTCACGAACACCAAGATGGCGATTTTAATATTAATTTTTCATTTCGAATCAACAAGCAAAGAAACGCCAACACGTTTCCAGAACCGAAATTAACCAATCTACACGCACGAGAAAGGAAACAAAAAGGTAGCTCTTAGAGTTTGAATTCAGAATAGAGCGATCAGTGAAGTCAAAACAGGACATTAGAGTTTATTATCAAATAGACCATTAAATTGAAGACAAAATTTTAACATTCCCTAAAATAAAATAAATAAAGCAGAAACGAACCGTAACACTCTTTTGAGTTTCTGCTTCATTATGTTCTGCTTCTTCCACAGCCTCAAGAATTATTAAATTCATATCTTCTAATCTTGCCATAACTAAAATAACGCTGATACATTTTATATTTCAAGAGTTTCAATTATATCTTGCAGTTTAGACATGTGTTTAATCTGCATTGCGAAATCAGGATCTTGTACTTAGTTATTTTTCTGTGATTTCACAAATAAAAATTTTAATTTATAATAATAGATCACAAAAAAAGTATAACGCACTTTAATTTTTTTCATAAATGTTAGGCAATTATATTATGTATATTGCAAATGTCTAATCTGCACGATTTCTTGTTTTTGTTGTATAACAAATAATATATTACAATTTCTTGTTGAATTACAAACTAAATTACAACACAACCTGAAACTGATGCTACGAACAGCCCGAACGTATGGTACAAAGCACTTGTCAACCGTTTGTTTGGGACCGTACAAAATTTTCTAACGGCCGTTCAAGAATGCCAAATCTGTGATTGTGTATGTTTGTGACGTCACAAACGTATATGTTTCGAAAACGTGTAATTCAAGAAATGCGCTCCTGTTAGCACTCGTGTTTATAAACATGAACGCTGTACTAGACTACTACAAACAACTAGCTCGGCCCTAGCTGAACACAAGCTAGGAACCGGTCACCAAATCCTATTCTCCGATACAAAAATTCTATCCCGCTCATTTCATTTTCCAATCGTAAAATCCGTGAATTCATAGAAATTCTCAAACACCCCAATAAACTAAACCCTGATACGTTAGCGATCCGCTGCGCCCCAACAAGCCAATCTCAGCTCACCGTTCTGACCCACTACCTCCGCCGATCACTATAAATACCACGACAACAGACATTCAGTCTCAACGACTAACGAGAAGCAGCAGCGACACCACAGCAGATGTCAACGTGATGCGGTTTCAACCGGAAGCCAATTCAAACGTAGCAATATTTATTTTTAACGACCGTCAGATCCGCACCAAAAATATAGAATTGGCCTGTTCTACCGTTTTTCGTATACATTAAGCATTCAGGAAATAATGAATTTATTTCACATTCATATTTCAAGCAAACAAGTACCTAATCTGAAAGAAAGAGCTCTTCAAGGCTGAATAAATTAAACACTTGCATTTGAAATGTACCAAATATTCCACAAATGATTTCTGCAATTGAAATCTCAGCATCCGGCCGAAGTACATCGGAATTTTCTCTGAACAATCGATTAAAGGAGTCCTCCAGTTCGAGTTTCTCTTTGAATATACCTTTGAAAATTAATTCGAAATCATCTAAGACACAACTTCGACTTTTGTCGTTGAATTTGAGGTAGCTCTTTCCATCTCTCGAGTACTTTTCTCCTTCCCAATCGCAGGTGACGACAACATCTTCTGCAACCAAATTGGAAAAGAAACTGAACAAATTATTCAATATTAAAATATTTGTTTTGGCTTGTAAAATATATGTGATAGGTACTTTAAAATTTAATAATTAAAACAATTCTAGTTTCATTAAAAGAAATTGTCTTTGACTGATGATTTCTTTTAATTGAGCATCCGTGTTTATTCGATCTAGATTATTTAGTCGTCAAAGTAAGTCATACAAAACGAAGTTTATTACTACTTTTTTCTACTTTGCGTTCACAATGGATTCATTGTGACACCAAAAACAGTTTCACAATGAAGCTCATTGTGACACTGTTTTTGGGGAAATTTTAGTCATTTTTAATTGAAAATATTTAATAGATTTTACAAAATAACTCAGTATTTATTTGTTACTTAACAATACACTCACAATGAAGCTGGATAAGAAAAATTAATAACTTGTTAATGTGACTTTTGATTAAAACGAAAGGTTTTCAGTGTTGCCACGCATTACAACTAAAATTCCCCATATACTAAGAAGATCCAATATTTTTCATATTTTTGTTCAATAAGTGACGCAAAGTAGTAAAAATAGTATATTATACACGTTTCACAAGAGGCATTCTTGTGAAACTTGTATAATAGTATACTATTACGTGTCCCTTTTTGCTTATACTGTTGGACAGTAGTATAAATAAATAAAAAAGTTTTATATCTTTTATAAATTATTCGCATAACAAACTTAATGTTATGCGCTATGATATGAATCTGTTAGCAATTAATCAATCACGATCGGTCATGATCAAGACTAATTATCTTATTCTGTAATTCATAACGGCATATTTTACATAGTGACATATTTTACATTCCCATTCTCAAAAGCACAACCGCGTAAAGGATACACCCATTTTATTGTTTAAACCAATGAGTATTTTGAATATTTGGAAAACCTTTATTATTATTATTATTATTATTATTATTATTATTATTATTTATTTATTAAGATTTTTTAAGTACACAATCGAACATGAAGTATAAGTAAACAATAACAACTGAACTCTATGATCTCTACTTATTTTAAAATACTGGCCACCTTGATCTTATGTACACATGTCACATCTCCCTCTTTATGTGGTTACATAATCTTTGAACTTAAGTGGTTTTCTTGATTGCCTTCCACTTCTAGTCACTGTCACTGTTTCATTGTCTAGTCTACTTGCATTTTCGTTAGTAATGTTAGATAATTCAGTTTTAGCATTTACATCGTTATTTTGTTCATTGTTATCAGCCTTATGATCATGTAAGACCATTGGTTCATTAATTTTTTTTTTTTTTAATGTACTGAATTACGTCTCAATTCACTACCACTTTCGTTACGTAATCCATAAGACCTCGGTGTGTCTTCCACCTTCGTAATTACTCCCGGCTCCCAAATACCTTTTCTTTGGACTACTACACTTTGACCAGGCTGAAAACAATAACAATGGCATTCTTATCATAAAATTTCTTCTGTCTATTTTGGCGTAATTTTAATTGATATTTAATATCTTTAACTTTTGGTACAAGTTGTGATTCTACAATTGGCACAAATGCACGCAATTTTCGAGGCAAGTAATTCTGAAGGTGAAACACTTTCTATATTCTGGTAACGCGACACTTATACTGGTTCCTTCTTCACCACACTTTTTTAAAATTGATTTTGATATACCAACTGCTTTTTTTGACAAGCCATAAAATTCTTTCCAGCATACTCAAATATGTCAATTCCTACCATTTTAAATGGCAATTGGTATTTGTTAGGGAATTAATGGTTCTTTTACGTTATTTTTACTATCACAAAATATTTTAACCGGACACTAAATCGCGCACAATACACTTAACGTTTCACCGTCGTTCGACAGATTCATCAGACGAAGCTGTCGAACGACGGTGAAACGTTAAGTATATTGCGCGCGATTTAGTGTCCGGTTAAAAAATTTTGTGATACAAATTTCATCGGACAAGAACCAACTTTAAATTAGTTATTTTTACTATATTTTGTACACACTTTGCATCGAGAAATAAAATAGTTTACATCGGTACTAAGATTCGGCCAATAAAAAAAATTGTCTAATTCTGTTTTTAGTTTTTTCTATGCCAAAATGCGGTTTGTGTGCTAATTGTAACATTTTAAGTCTTAAATACGTCACCAAATTGTTACGTTTTAAATTTTCCGCCAAAGAAAACGCTGAATCAAGACGATATCTGATCCTAAATGCCCTAATGCCTAAATTAAATGAAATCAAACATTTTTTATTACGCACATATCTAGACATTTTTGCAGGGAGGTGGTGTCTGCATCTATATTAAAAATATTTTCAAATTTTCGATTATTGAGGCTAGCAGAAATATTGAACAGATCTGGTTATGTATTAAATTTAATAATTTGTCACTGGCGGTCGAGGCTGTATACAGCTGTCAGCATCGTACCTAAGAAATTGGATGCATCAGGAGAACAAAAATTCAGAATGGTGATCGATTATAGAAAGTTAAATGATCAAACTATAGATGATAAATATCCGATCCCAAATATAACAGACATTTTAGACAAACTGGGCCGATCACAGTATTTTACGACACTGGATCTAGCATCTGGGTACCATCAAATTGAAATGGCTAAAAAGGATATTTCTAAAACTGCTTTTTAAACGGAACAAGGGCCTACGAGTTTAAAAGAATGCCTTTTGGGCTCAAGAACGCACCGGCAACATTCCAAAGAATGATGGATAATGTGCTTAGAGGTTTACAAGAAGACATATGCCACGTTTATTTAGATGACATTGTGTACTCGACTAGCTTGCAAGAACATTTAGAAAAATTAGAAAAGATATTCTAACGATTAAGAAAAGTAACTTTAAAAATTCAAGTAAATAAATGTGAATTTCTACGCAAAGAGGTTGCATACCTAGGACACCTAATAACTAAGGAAGGTGTAATGCCAAATCCAGATAAAATCGAAGCGATACGTAAATATCCATTGTCGAGAACAGTTACTGAAATTAAATCATTTTTAGGATTGATAGGTTATTACCGCAAATTCATACAAAATTACGCTAAAGTGACTAAACCACTAACTAAATGTCTTAAAAATGGTCAAATTTATAATAGATGATGAATATAAACAAGCTTTTACGACGTGTAAAAATATTTTAATGAATAAACCAATATTGCAGTACCCAGATTTTACTAAACCTTTTATCTTAACTACGGACGCATCCAACGTCGCGTTAGGAGCAGTTTTGTCTCAAAAGGTAGTTGGTAGTGACAGACCAATATGTTACGCTTCAAGAACAGTCAGTGAAACTGAAAAGAAATATTCAACTATTGAAAAAGAATTATTAGCCGTAATTTGGTCCACGAAGTATTTTAGACCATATTTATATGGACGCAAATTTACATTATACACCGACCACACACCTTTGGTATGGTTAAATTCGTTAAAAGAGCCTAACTCAAAACTCTCAAGATGGAAAATTAAAGTAGCCGAATATAATTTTGATATCATATATAAAAAGGGAAAATATAATTGCAACGCAGACGCATTGTCAAGAATAAAAATCAATGCAATAGAAACAGAATCTATGGCAGCTAACATCAGTGACCGTATCGATGAACTTTTAAGAAGTATTACGGAAACGGAACAAGCAGAACAAATTCCTCAAGAAACTTTGGACACAGCTCAGAAGCAAACAGAAAATGAAAATAACGAATTACAAGATACAATACACTCAAACGAAAATCAAGAACTGAAGACAACAATACCTACAATGGATGAAGCAATCGATATTAAAAATCCTCAATATTTTAGTGAATACACTTATTTAAATGAAGTCAACGCTTATCTCGAACGAAGTTTGTCATGGCAGGAAGATATTATATGGAGAGGAGGAGTTCCAAATTAATGAAATAAAAGAAATTATGTATAATTTTATTAAAAAAGAAAGTTTTTATTACTTACATTTTAGTTTATATCTGTGTTATTAGCACATAAAGTATTTAAAATATTTCTTTTAATTTCCTTTTTGAATCACAGTGAACCACAGAGGGAGTTCGATGTGGCACCAAATCCCAATTTAAATCAAACGGAAAACCCGTGTAAAAGCTTGCGGTGTTAAGGATGAACCTGAGTATAAAAAGAAACGGTTTCGTTAGCGGTCATTTTCGTACACGCCATTGCACATTTTTACATTACCTGGGGGCTAATAAATTTCCAGGCTTGGAATTGGAGTTAAAATTGTCCCCAAATGTGTTCGATGGTGTCACTAAATCTTCCGGCGCAGCCGCAAATGAATTAGTTCTCCCAAAGAGCAAGAACTCCGATAATTTTACAATGCACGTAAAACATGTCTGGCTTGTAACACACTTCTAACAAGAGAGAACCTCATCGAGGCGAAATTGTGGCAGGCGTAGGTTGTTAGGATACGAAGCCGAAGACAGTCACATGGTGTGTCAACCACCAATACACTTCGAGGAAGCAAAGAATACAGGCTTGCCAACTATATGGAAAGCGGGTCAGATATCGTCTAGATTCAGCGTTTTCTTTGGCGGGAAATTTAAAACGTAACAACAGTTTGGTACTTTTATTTTATTTTGTAAAAATAGAAGTTCATTATGAAAAGTTATGTCATTTCTCAAAGACCAGTATGGCTTTACTTCATCTAACACACTAGTTTTATTTTTAGGCCAACCTTTTACGCAATATTTACAAATTATTTTTGAGTTGTTATTGTTGTGTATCCTTATTTAATCTTTTTTTACAAAATCACAGTAACTCGATTATTCTTTACATGAATTTGATACCATACATTACATTTTTTTTCCTTGCTTGTTGGAATTTAGAAGTTCGATCGGTATCTATCTGGTAGACGACGAGGGCGAGTTGATTGACGCAAAATTCTTGGAGTTGTGGTGGTTTGTCTGGATGTGTACTGCGGAGATTGAGCTACTTCAGTAGGAGATTCATGTGCAAGGGAAGTGTTCATTTGGGCATTGCTGTTTTCGTGGAACCGAATTCGGCGAGTTCTAGTTTCATTTGCGAGATCTTCCTTTTCATTTTCAGCTTCTTGATCTTCTGATCTGATCTACGTGTCTTTTAAAATGTTTTCCGTTATATTCGATATCATAGTGGATATCTCCTAGTCTTGTAGCAATGATACCTGGAATCCATTTATTCATTCGTGGATTACCTGAAAGAAAGTACACTGGTTGTTTAGATTCGAATTCTTGAAATGATGAGTTGAATTGTGCTTGCTCTTTCTCTGGAATTTTTTTATTGACATCTTCTGGCCTAATAAGGTCAATACGAGTACGAATATTACGTCCTAAAAATAATTTTGCTGGTGTTTCGCCAGTGGTTGTATGTGGAGCCTTCTTATATTGGCGAAGAAATTCATTTAAGTGTCCGTGTAATGTTGTTCTTGTTGTTAGCATAGTTTTAAGAGCGTCCTTCACCGTTTGAACGTAACGTTCTGCTTGTCCATTAGTTGCTAGATGGTACGATGCTGATAATTTGTGATAGTTTACACCACTATCTTTTCTTTTATCACTTTTTAAAAATTCCTTAAATTCAAGAGCAGTGAATTGTGGACCATTATCTGATACAACTGTAATAGGTACACCATAAGTAGCAAATAATTGATCTAAAATTTCAATTGTAGCATGTGTAGTTGTAGAGTTGGTAACTTTCACTTCGAGCCATTTACTGTATGCATCGACAATGATTAGTAACATTGTACCAGCGACGGGACCTGCGTAATCTATATGAATGCGTTCCCATGGAAATTTCGGATACTCCCAATGGTGGTCGCGATATTTTGAAGGAACGTGTGCATGCTGAGCACATTCAATGCAAGATTTAGCAACTCGTTCGATATCTGTATCAAGGCCGGGCCAGTATACAAATTAACGAGCGATTCCTTTCATTTTAACAATTCCTACATGTGCTGCATGCAGATCTTTGAGAATCAAGTGTTTTAGTATATTTAGAATAACAACTCTGTGTTCAAACATTAAGCAGTTACTGCTAAGTGCATAGTTGGCTTCTGGTGCCTTGTATCCCGCACGAGTAAGATTTCTACCTGTTTCTAATAGCTGAATTATTTTGCCTAGTTCTTGATCTTCAATGTGCTTGTCTGATTTATGCAAACCGTGAGCGTCTATTTTGTGTCCCAAAAATTCAACTGAAGGTGTTGCAAATATGCATTACGAATGGTTGAGTCGTAAGCCATGTGATTTCAATCGTTGAAGTGTTGTATCCAGTGCTGACAGGAGATTATCAAATCCATCTGCAAAAACTAAAATATCATCAAAAAAATTAAGTACATTTGGCAGATTGTGTAAAACAGTTTCCATTCGTCGCTGCCAAATTGCTGGTATATTTGCAGCTCCATAAACAGCACGTGTTGGGCGAATTAATCCATGCGTTGGAGTATTAAGTGTCAACGCATGACGGAATTTTTCATCGATTGTCAAGTGTGTGTATGCATCTGTAATGTCCAAGTGACAGAAAAGAGAGGCACCTTTCATACGATTAAATAAATGTTCAATTTTGGGGATCAGATGTTTATCAATGATCATTCTTGGATTCAGCGTTGGCTTATAATTGCCAGTGATTCTTAATTTTCCATTTTTCTTCGTGACGATGTGAGTTGTTGAATCCCATTCGGAATAGTCAACTTTCTCATAAAATCCAGACTTGATTTTGGCATCTATTTCTTTTGCGTAAGCGTCTCTAAGAGCTAACGGTACTTCACGTGCTTTTGCAATAACTGGTGACACTCCTTCTTTTAAATGTAGCGTTGCAGGTGGACCTGTGAGCTTTCCGACAGTGTCGCTGAAAACGTCTTCATAACGAGCCAGTGGTTGATTTAAACATTTAGTCTGTTGTGCTCTCAACTGAGGTTCATTACATGTAAACATGTTCACTTGATTTAAAAAGATTTTATTTAAATTGATTTCATTGACAAATTGTGAAATCCATTCTCTACCTAATAATGTATCTGAGTTACTTTGCACCACATATAGATTGAGTCTTCGTGTTGTGGATCCGATGGTAACATCAACTGGTAAGCGTCCAATACATTTAACACGTTGTCCAGTGTAACTCGAAAATTGTCTATTGCTTTATAGTAGGGTGTATTTTGGCTTGATGATACGTAAAGCTTTTTCGCTAATTATGCCATACGGTGCTCCAATATCCAGTTCCATTTGAATTTCTTTTCCATCTATTTTTACCTTGAGGATGTGCTTATTTGGTGCGTTGATTTCATGAATTTTACTAAGTTTATGTACAATTTCGAATTCTTCAGATGGCTATTCTTCTTCGAAAAATGAGCAGTGTTGTAGTTGCGCGATTTACCTTTTTCTGATCTGCAAGCTTTTGCGATGTGACGCAGTTGACATTTGAATTCATGATACCGACAATGAATTCTTGCATGCTGTCCTCCACATCCATTACAAGATGCATTTCGATTATTTCCGTGTGTTTTTGAACTTTCTTTGAATGGTTTGTTTTTTTCTATTCTACTTTGTGATCGTTCTCGTTGCTGATTTCTTTCACCATGATATGATTGCAGACGTCCAGATTTAGAATTGTGTTTTAGTTTCGGGGAAGCATAGCCTAATTTTTGTGCTGTTTCTACGGGAACTGTAGATTCAGTTTTCACTTCATTGTGGTGTTACGCGTTGCTTCAAGTGTGTGAGCTATTCTGTATGCTTCAGTAAACGTTTCAGGATTCTTGGCAATAATTTCATCACACATTTCACATAGTTCGAGTCCATACAATAACTGTTCAACTAACATTCTGTCTAAAAAATTACCAAACTCACAGTAAGCAGCGGCTTGTTTTAAACGTAGAGCGAAATTTGCAATAGTTTCGTCTTTTTGTTGTGTAATTTGTCGGAATTTAATACTTTCTACGTATTTGTTACATGCTCGATCAAAATGATTAATTAACGTAGTTTGTAATTCTTCGTAATCACGATCCTGAAGAACTCAATAATGCCATCAAATTCTTGGTAGGGCTTACCAAGAATTTGATGGCATTATTTAGTTCTGCACCCATGTGAACACGAGCAAAACTTGGATACTGAGTTTCTGGAATTCTACTAAGTTGAAGTGCCCAATTAAAACGTTTGAAGTAGTCTTCGACTGTTGTTCCTTCCGACGGACGGTATGCATTTATTGAAAATGGTGGAGGTTTCGGTTGTGTCGATGTGTTACCTCCTGTGTTGGAGTTGTCTCCACCTCCTGTATTTCTTGCCGACATTTGGATTGCGTTTGCAAGCATATTCGTTAATGTTTGCAGTAATTCTGGTGATACTTCTGAGCTTGCCATACTTGTGTCTTGTAGTTTCTTCGTTTACTTCTGACACCAAAATGTTGTGTATCCTTATTTAATCTTTAGAATAAATTAATTTCTAGTAGAGGAAATGACACTTCGCTTTTTACACAAATTTTTTATTTATTGTAACTAGGATTGCTTTTTTTTCAAAATCACAGTAACTCGATTATTCTTTACATGAATTTGATACCATACATTACAGTTATCATTACTGATAGCATTTTTAAATTCAATGATTCTTTTCTTACTTATTGAAACTTTTGTATTGAGACTATGTACCACTTCAGAAAGTGTTTAATCTTCAATGTTATTTAGATAAGATCTGGACAATAGATCAGCAGTCATCATAAATCTACCAGGTAAGTATTCAAGATTTATTTTATATTTCAGAAATTTCAATTTCAATCTTTGAAGACGTGCAGTTGTTTCGTGCAAATCTTTTTTTATAATTGACACTAACGGTTTATGATCAGTATAGATTTTAACATTATTACCGTATACAAATTGGTGAAACCTTTCTAATGCAAAACAGATAGCCTGAAGTTCTTTCTCAATTTGTGAGTATCTTTTTTTCTGAATCATTAAGACTTCTAGAAACAAACGAAACTGGACGACCTTCCTGTAATGAACATGCTCCCAAGCCATTCTATGATGCATCAGCTTGTATTTCACAAGGTAAGTTTATATCAAATAATTTTAATGTTGGCGCATTACTTATTAATCTTTTCAGTGTTTCAAGAGTTCTAGAATGATCCTTAAGGTATGTGTCCATTTGTGACATAATCTCGAGACTTTGTCTCGACAATGGTCTGAGGCTCTTGTACATTTGAGAGCACCTTGAGTCTCAAGACAGCTGTAGGACAAGCCCGTGTGGACTTGACACTGCAAGTCTCAAGTCTTGGAGTATTTAATAGGCTTTTCTACAGTCTGTTATTGTGTTATTGAAAGTACAAAATGGATAGTCGTTGAATGGATAGGCGCTAGCATTTATGGTTGCCTATAAAATTTTGAAAAAACGTTAAGTGAAAAAGACGCAGTGTTAGGTCAGACAATGGGTGGAACGTCGAAGTCAATTAGGCGCTTGTTCCACGCTTCTAAGAGAACTGCGGCGGGAAGTTGCACAACTTACTTAAGTTAGTAAAAACTGTTTCAAATAAAAGTTTTAATGTAGAAAAATGAATAGATTTTGAGATCGCTCTCAGCTCTTCCAACTCTGCTGGAAAAGTTGAGACTAAGTCACAAGAGCAGGAATGAACATGTCCATCTGATATCGTGCACTCTCGGAGCTCTGTCTCCGAGAGTGCTCTCAAGTCTTTGTCCATTGGTGATTGAGTCTCAAGACGATAGTATTTTGTCACAAGTGGACACTTACCTTTAGACCAATGCCAGTCGACATCATTTTTTATCAACTCACGAAGTGGTGATGTTATTTTGAAGTGTTATAATTATAAGTGGTATAATCTTTGATAAGTAATTTATAATTCCCAAAATTATTAACAATTCTTTTTTTATTTTCCGGCTCTTTTAATTTTATAATTGATTCGACTTGGTCAGGATCAGGTCTAGCTCCATGTTTATTAAACATTAAACCTAAGTACTTAAACTTGCTTAACTTTATATTGAAATTTATTGTGATGAAACCGTATGTTGTATTTTCTAGCCTTATTAATAACTTGCAAAATTGAATCATGTTCTTTTTCATTAGCAGCTGCAACTATTAGATCATCAAAGTATATCTGTACGCCTTTTGTGTTACTAAATATTTTAGTATTCATTCTTTGAAAAACTTCTGGAGCAGTTGAAAGGCCGAAGGGCAATCTTTTATATTTACATTTTCCAAAGGGCGTTATAATCGTTCAAGGATCACTGCTAGTATCAGTTAGTTTTATTTAATGAAATCCATCTTTCATGTCAAGCACAGAATAAATTTCTTTTCCAGAGAGCATTGTACTTAACTCTTCTAATGTTGGTATCGGAAATTCTTCTTTTTTTAAACATTTGTTTAAGTGTAAATGATCTAGACAAATCCGCAAGCTCTTATTAGGCTTTTCTACTACGACAATGTTATTAACCCAATCTGTCGCATATTCAACTTTTTGTATTATTTTTAATTCTTCTAATTTATCTGTTGTGCTTTTTAATGTATCTTTTATATCAAAAGGAATTCTTCTACAAGAATTTGCTACAGGTACACTATTTTCTTTTAAAATAATATTATATTCCTCAGGATATGAACCAACACCTTCAAAAATGTCTTTATTATTTTTAATATAATTCAGTTTTTCTTTCATAACTTTATTATATAATTCAAAATTTGTTGTTTTACTCTTAATTTAATTTACACTTTCTTTTTTGAATCTGTTTAATAACATTAGTTTTTCAGAAGCATGTATGTACCTGACACCATGTATTGTTTATACCAATGAGTATTTGGAATATTTGGAAAACCTTTATTAAGATTTTTTAAGTACACAGTCGAACATGAAGTACAAGTAAACAATAACAACTGAACTGTATGATCTCTACTTATTTTAAAAGTACTGGCGACCTAGATCTTATGTACACATGTCACACCCATAAAATGTATTCGTTTTAAACACGTTCTGTTCTATTAGTTATTAATAATAGTTATCTAATGAGTATCGAGAATGAGTAAAATGCGAATGGCCAATGTTTTGGATGTAATAAAAAATACTTTGGAACTTACTATTTTTGCTCTTCATCGTTCCCTCTCCATCCATAGGCATAACTAACACCTTTCCCTTCGTCTTCACATCGCAATCTATATCAAATTCCGGAATATGTACATTAAATGATAAATACGGATGGTTTAGATCAATGTTAACATCTAGGATCTCGTAGTTTTCTAAGCCACTTAATTTTGTGTTGTTAAATTTTGCACTAAAGTTGGCTACCGAAGAATTCATGTGGTTCACTTCAATTGAAGGCAAAACCAGTCCTTCGAACGCAGGAATCTGAAGTTCAGAAATTCCCTTCACTAGGTACGGTTTAAGATTCTGAATTGATTCCTTCAAGCAGTTTGGCAGGTCTGGCGAATTGCGTCGGCATTTTGATATGTAATCAGCTACAAATGAAATCATATTGAGCTATTTATGCCAAGGTCAAATCGCTAAAATTATTTATAAATGTGTTAACTTGCGTTTTAGAACCATTTTAGATGGTTGGGATCTAAATGGCTCTATAACGCGAGTTAACACATTTATAAATGAAAGTAAAATCGAAGGTTTTTGATTACACAGCCCCATAAAAAAAATTTTTTTTTCAGATTCTACATGTTTTCGAGGTCGCAGAATCCGAATCCGCGATCCATTTAACTCCATCACGTCAGGTTTTACCAATAACCCCATATAACCCTTTAACCCACGCTGTCAAGTCCTATTACACACAACGATCCTGTAAAGGGAGCTATGCACCCACAATAACCCTATAACCCTATACATTTAACCCTGAACCCCATAACCCCATAACCGATAACTCCAATAACCACGTTACTCACTAATTTCACTTGATCTCTTATCGCGGGATATATCAGACCTCTATAAATATTAAACCCTATCATTGGAGTTATCGGTTATGGGGTTATAGGATTATGGGGTTAGGGGGTTCGGAGTTAAATGTACAGGGTTATAGGATTAGTGTGGTTGCACAGCTCCCTTTACAGGGTCGTTGTGTGTAATAGGACTTGACAGCTTGGGTTATAGGGTTATATGGGGTTATTGGTAAAACCTGACGTGATGAAGTTAAATGGATCGCGGATTCGGATTCAGCGATCCCGAAAACATGTAGTAGACATAGTCTGACCTCCAGATCTCAAAAAAAAAATTTTTTTTGTGGGGCTGTGTTATTCGGATACCTTGTGTTCAATGAGGTTTTTTTACAGTTACCGTTATTGTCAAAAAACAACTGAATTCGAACAGAGCTGAAAATATTTTTATTGTATACTCGTAGCTACTTTAGAAATAGGAGACACTCAGAAAATAAAGAAAGGCAATATTCCACGAATTTAGATTAATTATTTCCAATACGTGGTTTAATACTGTGACGATTCCGGCGCCAGCCCGTCTCATGCGTCATCGCCGACGCGCCTTAGACCAGAAACTTCGGACATTTCAAGATCACGCCAACGGTGGAATGAACCCTAGACACTCTATCGCGTATTCTAATGTTCGCGAGAAACAGCCCCCGCTGATAAAAGCACGCGACCGGGAATGAGAGGGGGATTCGGCGTTGGACAGTTAGGCATTAAAGTTCGCGTTAGACTTTCGCTCGGCTGATAAAATAAATTAGGTATAAGCTTGTAAATAATTTAGTGTTAGTGTTGTATTTAGTGTAAGTTTATAAATAAATCAGTTTGCTTTTAAATAAATTACTTATTAACTATATCGTATTTTATTCTTAAAATAACAATTAATCGAACCCGTAAAATCGTTACAATACTAAATTATTCTATTATACTGTTGCGACTTCGGGGTTTACAAATTGTAATCGTAGTTTACTTTAAAAACACTTAATGTCTACAATCATTTAATACAATGAAAGCAAAATAATATCGAGCTGAACGCTTGTCTAACAAAATAACACTTAATCGTTATATTAATTCGCACATATCGCTTTCTAAATAAAACTGATTTTAGTTGTTACAGGAGTTTTAATGTTGATATTATAAAATATCACATACAACAGGATAGTGGGAGAATTCTCTAGATAGATAATTGGTATACCAGACCCTCGCAAATGCCTTGGTCAAAAGAAAAACACATTTGGTTGGCACGCTACGTTCCAATGGGAAAAATTATCCATCAGATGTTACAAAAGCTACATTATTGAAAGTATGATATATGTATATCGCGACAACATGAAGAATAGATAGTAGTACTTAAGTGGAAAGATAAGAGAGATGATTTAATGCTGAGTACGAAACCTGGTGAGTAAATCCCGGATATTTAGAAACTTAAAAAACTGAATTAGGCAGGCAAATAGGCAGTTAATGTCTAAGAAATAGGTACACTTTTAGGCAACCTAAAAAAATCTAGGCGTTTAATAATTTCTCCTCTTTCGTCGTTTTATAACAAAAAGAAAATAAATGTATTGTTCACATTTTCAAAGCCTGAGGCCCTTTTTGTAATTTGCGGCTGCGAGTTGGCGACGTCTGTGCTAGTGCCTCTTTTGGTCCCACTCATTTAAGTCACTGGGGTGACTTAAGTTGCCTATCTTCAAGAGATTTCCAGGTGTTTTTGGACCGACTGCGCGAGTAAGCTTCTCACTCGCTCATAGCGCGCATAGCTTATTTATGTTAACCTATGGTAGTTACTTATCGTAACAAGAGTCAGTATTTTGGCTAAAGTTTGTCGCTTGAGCCCCTTATCGCCCAACATTGTTGCCTTTGGTATTTTATAGAATCTTCAGGACTCCTAACTGTTTTCCTATTTACTGCTTGCCAAACATCCTTAGTAGTTGATAAACTTTTTGTGTTTTCTTTTTATCTCGGCGAGCAGAGTGATTAATGCACGTCTTTACGTTTCGATATTCAAGCGTACATAGCAAAACACCATTCAAATATAAATGAGGAATTTGCCTAGTAAAAAGTTCTTTGCCTAAGACAACAATTTCTTTGTGATATATTGATGAACAAACAAATGTACAAAATGGATTACATTTATCCAAATTCATTCAAATCTCTTTTTTATATAAAAATAGACATGCTATAAGTGTTATCAAAATACTTACGTAAATTCTTTGAGACAGAATTTTTACTCAGCAATATCACCAAGACAACATACATCAAATTGAGATGAGCCATTGCGAATTTAACTAAACCTTGATACGATTATCGTCATTATATATACCAGTGAAAACTAAGAAACTAACGATGTAATTAACCAATAATTACGACTTTTATATGCTTCTATTTACCTAATTGCTAGTTTTCGTTTATTATTTAAAAAAGTAACGATTCATTCGAGTAAACATTATGCAAATTTATAGTTAATTGATATAACTTTTAAAACGCTTTGTTAAAAAAACAAGTTAGAACATACTCTGGAAAACTCATAATTGCAACAGTAATGGGTGTATGTATACCATTAGTTCTTTTTAACTTTCAACATACAATGTAAATATTCCTACGTATTAAATAAAAAAGAAAACGAGTAAATGCATTGCGAATGTATATCGGTTACCTACGATGAAAGAAAACGAGTTTCGGTAAAGTAATTTTAAGATTTATTTTGTTAACAAAATCACTGTAATAAATGTTCTGCTTCACGTTTTAAACAATGTGCTAAGCAAGTATCTTGTATTTACAAAATTTTTCTTAAGATTTCGAGATTTAACCCCTAAACCATAATAACATATTTTGGTCTACTATTGTATGTATGTGCCTGTCAACACGCATATAAGAAAAATTATCTAATTTTATGTTTTGCATTTAACATCGTATTATGTGTAATAATATAAGTAATTCGGATCTCAAGCATAATAATATACGGATGAAAAAGACATTTCTGTTGAAGTATTTTATTTGAACATCAATATTTCCATTTCTTTGCAACATTCATTGCAGTTTTTTAGAATATTCTAATTGAAAAAAGTGCTGTTTCTGCAGTAACCGATATTTTATACCATTTAATTTTCTTTTCTTTAGTGTTTTAAGTTATTAGGGACTATTCTGTAACTTATTAACAGGTTATTAAAATTTAAGGGTACGTTAAAATTCAAAATAGAGTCTTGTGATTTTCTGTTACCACGGTAACGAAATTTAACAACTCTTTAAATTTAACGTCTTCTATGCAGAATAGGCCCTAATATATCATAATTTTTAATTTTGATTTTGTATACTTGGTATATCTTTATACGATAACACTTTATCATGAATACAAATGTATATATTGTGACGATTGCGGTGTCAGCCTGTCTGTTGCGTCATCGCCGCCTAGTCGACGCGCCTTAGACGACTGGAAAATTCTGTCGGCGGAGTAAACTAGAACAGACCGCCCGTCTCCAGGCCATTCTCGAAGAGAGAGCCGGCATATATAAAAATGCACGCAGCCGAACGTAAGACAGTTCGAAAATAAATTCAGAGCTGATAGTGCAGAATTGAAGTCGCGTTATAAATTTTCGCTCGGCTGTTAACATAAATTACTTATTAGATTGTAAATAAATTATTGTTTAAGTTAGTGTTAATTAGTGTTACTTTTAAATAAATTAGATTATTAACTATTTCGTGTTTTGATTAAAATAAAAATAATAGAACCTTCAAAAACGTTACATTGGTGTCAGGTGCGTGGTTCGTGAAAATAAATAAACAATTAAAATTAAATTGAATTTAAACAAATTATTAAACAAAGATCAGTGTCAAAAACAAAAACAATGGCTTCAAAGAAAGTGCTGTTAAAAGACTTAAAAGTGAACGACTTAAAAACCGAATTAGAAAAGCGCGAATTGGAAATTTCCGGAAAGAAATCGATTTTGCAACAAAGACTTCACCAAGCGCTACTAGAAGCAGGAGAGAACCTTTAAAAACGTTACAATATTATATTTTTGTTTATTAATAAAATTTACCTACATCGTTGGTTTTATTTTATTTTTGATAGATAGAAATGTTAGAAATGATGTGCCTATTTCATATAAACAGAACAGAAGTCATTGACAATTGACAGAAGTCAATAGAATTTTTAAGTCAAATAAGTAGGCTAAAGTAGTAGTGTTATGGCAACACATACCGCTTTTTTTAACTCTGAACATACAATGTAAATATCAGTTTAGTTCAGTTTAAAAAAAAACGGGTCAATGCATTGCAATCATATACCTAAGTTACCTATGATGAAACAAAACTAGTTTCAGTAAAGTAATTTTAAGATTTATTTTGTTAACAAAAACACCGTAATAAACGTTCGAAATGTTCTCCTTCACGTTTTAAACAATGTGCTAAGCCAATTATCTTATACTTGCAAAGATTTTTTTAAGATTTCGGGATTTAAGTCATGACATTTCATAACTGACACCGACAGCACATTTATTTTGTTGAAGATTGCTAGGAGATTGCTTCCATATCCTGCAACGCATTGACTCGTTTTTTTTTTAAACTGAACATAGGAATATTTTTGTATGTTCAGAGATTTAAAAAACTCACGGTATATACTATCTGCTTCTTTCAGAATGTATCTTTTGGCATTAAATGATCACGAGTAAAATAATTTTAAGTTAATGAAAAGATTTAGTTTTTAAAAAATGACCTGAATATCACACATCCCTGTTATAAATATAAAATTGTTTTTGCTTCTATAAAATCACACAAATGGTCTTGCCATTACATTGCTGAAATTATTTAATAAAATGGCACAATTGTACCACCTACTTATTTTGGCAAACAGTTTATTTATAATTTATTCCTGATTTCAAAAATATACAGCGTGTCCACCGACTGCCGGGGTCTTCTCTACCGTCTATAGTATATAAGATAGAAATAATTCAAACGAACTAAGATGTAACTCAGTCAGCTCTACTTCATAAAATTATTTTTGGCTATACAGAGTGTTCAGTAACTGAGAGCCATACCAAAGTTATATTTTTTTAAATGGAACACCCAGTATATTTTTACATATTTCGAAAGTACGCATAGCGAATAGGTAATAACCACAAATTTAGGAAGTTTTACTTAAGAGTTTGTAAGATATTGATGTTTAAGCGAATAGGTAATAACCACAAATTTAGGAAGTTTTACTTAAGAGTTTGTAAGATATTGATGTTTAAGTCTAAAAAATTGCCATAATATGAGTGCTTATATCTTTGTTATTTATTTACATTTCGTCTTGAATTTTTGTAGGTACTCAACACAATACCTTTTCTACAGAAATTTCAAAACTGCTTTAGTCTATCAATTGTTATGTGTACAGGGTGTTGAGAAAGATAATTTTACTCAAAATTTTCAAATGGAACCTCCAGTATATCTAGACTCTCGTGAAACACTGTTTTAATAAAACGCAAATGTATGTGCCTAAACTGAAGAAGTCGTGAGACAAAAATTAATAGTTTTTCTTTCGTTCAATATTGACGTTATTTAGCCTTTCTGTCCGGTTCTTCTGTTCTGATTTGCTGATAAATCAATGAATATGTTTTATTTTTTGTTGTATAAATTACTATTTGCTTTCAGAATATTAAATGATAAAGAACGTCTAATGATTAAAAAGGCAAATTTCAACACAACACTTGCAACTATCGTAATCAGCTGACACTGTGAACAGGCATATACGCAGTAACTCCGCGATCTTTGCGAATTTTTTTTGCTTAGTCTGAACGTAATAAGGAATCATAAATTAAGAGATGACAAGTTCGGCGCTTTTTGTTCCAATAATACTTTTAGAATACTACCTTTATTGAATTAATTGCTACATATTTTTTTAGTTATTGTTAGATAGGATTCATAATTACCGTTTTATTTTTAATTAAGGAAGTAAAATTTTTATGTAAAAATTATTTTGTGAAAAATCTACATATCTATTACTTAAATATTAATTTAAAAAACAGCTCGGAATCTCCGTATTCTTTCGTGCGAAAGTAATAAATGACATGCCTCAAAGTTTGTTGTATCGTATCTGCGGGTTTACTGCTCTATCATTTATTGCGTATAATAGTAAACTTCGCTCAGCCGTTCAGGCCGTCCGGGGCTTTAAATCAAATCCAGCGGTTCTCAAACGTTTTATGTAAAAACTAAACATACAGTCTGTGGCATTTAACCGGGTTTCTTCATTTACGCCGTTCCTATTGAAAATTTGAAAAAATGTTTTATACAAAAGTATCATCCTTTCAAGCTTTGCATAATTTAAAATTATTTTCGAATATACAGGATGTCCCAGTTTGGCTGTACGATGTTTTACTTCGTTATTTTAAATGGAACACCCTATATTTTATAACGAATTTGAGCTTTTCAGGTTATTTTAGGGTAAGTTTGATAAGGGTTCCCTATACCTAAGTTCTATAGTTTTTAAGATATTAGGCTCTGTTTACGGTTTTTGGAAAATACGGATATAACTTTGATAATTAATATCTCAATAACGAAGAATGTTAGAAAGTAGATATTGTGGTGCTGATGCGACCTAAGTGGAATGTATCTACCGCAGTAAAAAAATTTACTTTTCATCAAACAGGGATTCAGTAAAACTTTTTCCATTTTGACAACAGTTGAAAGGAAATAACTTTTGTTTTTTAAATGGAACGGTCTCATTTTTTATATCGTTGTTAGATGCTCCATAAAAGTATCTTTCAATTAACTTCCCTATACCGATTACCGACGGTTCAGGAGATATTTAACGTTATTTTATAATTTTTGCATTTTAACATATTAATTAAAATCAGTAGTGAGTATTTACCCAAACTTTAAATAAATTGTCAATTTTCTAAGTTTATTAATCTCTATTATATTAAATGCATATACTCTGAATACTTATTGTAAAATTACAAGACATCTTAGAATTATTTTGTTATTCCTATAGTTTTCAAAAGTTTCGTATTTATTTTGGGAGACCAGTGTTTAATTTTGTTAGTTCTTGTTGTATTATTCAAATATGATTAATAAATATTTCGTCAATAATATTTAGAGCGCACTTCATTATTTGACATAAACAAAAGTTAAACTGAAGTACAAGAAGTCTTAGGGCCAATTGTATGGAACGTAGTTAACCACACAATCAAGTTAATCGTGTGATTAAGCAATATCACTTGAGGAAACTTAATAATACTTAAAAATACCAATCAAAATTATTTCTCTCGTTACTGTTTAACCTATCACAAGCCTTAACAATGGAATTCAATAATCATATATTTCATATTTTATACGACCAAGACTTAAAAACTTAGCAAATTGACATTTAATTCAAACCAGGTATTATATTTGAATAAATACTCACACCTGCTTTTAACTAAAATGTTAAAATGTAGAAATTATGAAATAATGTTAAATATCTCCTGAACCGTCAGTAATTGGTATAGGGAAGCGTATAGTTAATTGAAAGATACTTTTATGGAGCATCTAGCAACGATATAAAAATGACACCGTTCCATTTAAAAGTTATTGCCTTTCAACTGTTGTCAAAATGGAAAAAGTTTTACTGAATTCCTGTTTAATGAACAGTAAATTTTGTTATTGCGGTAGATACCTTCCACTTAGCTCGCATCAGCACCACAATATCTGCTTTCTAACATTCTTCGTTATTGAGATATTAATTATCAAAGTTATATCCGTATTTTCCAAAAACCGTAAACAGGGTCTAATATCTTAACAACTATAGGACTTAGGTATAGGGAACTCTTATCAAACTTACCCTAAAATAACCTGAGAAGCTCAAATTCGTTATAAAATATAGGGTGTTCCATTTAAAATAACGAAGTAACACACCGTACAGCCAAACTGGGACATCCTGTATATTCAAAAATAATTTTAAATTATGCGGAGCTTGAAAATATGATACTTTTGTATAAAACATTTTTCTTATTTAAAGTTGGTTCTTGTCCGATGAAATTTGTATCACAAAATCTTTTAACCGGACACTAAATCTCGCACTATACACTTAACGTTTCACCGTCGTTCGACGTTCATCGAACGACGATGAAACGTTAATTGTATAGTGCGAGATTTAGTGTCCGGTTAAAAGATTTTGTGATAAAACATTTTTCCATATTTTCATTAGAAAAGGCGTAAATGAAGAAACCCGGTTAAATGCCACAGACTGTATATTTTTCCGGAGTTATTATTGACATTTTTCTCAAACGTATGTCGTAACTTCGCTTCTTTTCTTTTGTATTAGTTGTGGTTACAATATGTGAAACTTATTCGATTACACGCTGTATATATTGCAAACCACGAATGAAATTGAATCTGCCATTACTAATGTTTTACCTACGGTTGATGACATCATCTGTATGGAAAACTTTAATGATAATTTATTTAATGTAACCAGTAGTAATGCTATCTGTCTTACAAATCTTATGGACTCATATGGTCTCAGTCGAATGGTATACGATGCTACTAGAGTTACAAACTATTCTAGTACGTTACTTGATCTGATATTTGTTAGCGATCCAAATTTGGTCTCGAAAGTCAATGTAATTGATACAGATATCTCGGATCATTATTTAGTCTACTGTGAGTCTCTCTTTGAATCCGTCAAACCCACCTTGAAATATTTTACATATCGTGATTTCAAAAATCTAAGTTATACTCGATTTTATGATGCATTGCGCTCAATTCCCTGGGATAACATATATGATATTGCGGATGTAGATGATAAAGCTTTATTTTTTACCAGAAATATTAAACTTTTATTACAATTATTCTTACCTCTAAAAACTGTTAGAATATCAAAGCGTTATGCACCCTGGCTTACTGACGTAATTCGGTCCATGATACAAATGCGGAAAAATGCTCTAGCGAAATTTAAACGTTCAAAGAGTTCTGTGGATTGGGCATATTATAAAACACTACGTAATGCTACCACTAACGCAATTCGACGTGAGAAGAAAGCTTATATGGAACATACTTTGAAACAAGAATCTTGTCGTCAAGTGTGGAGGACCCTCAAAGAGTTAAATATATGCGCATCTCGTAACGTAGATGTTCCTGATTCCATAGGTAATGCTGACGATCGAACTCCGCGATCTGGAGGACGCATATGCATCGTCGCCGCCTCCTATAATTTTCCTTCCGTTCGCGACTGGATGGATTCACGTTTGATTTAATTAGTTAATTTGATTTTTTTCAAAACCTAATTTTTGCTACTCTGCGAGAGGCGTGTCCTCTCATTACTTCATGTCAATAGTATTTTTAGATATTTTTTTGTTGTCTAATTTTTTTTTAAATTATTTAATTGCGGTTTAATTGCGTACAACGCCTGTTTATTTAATTGAATTGTACATATTTGCCTGTACATTATTGGCTTTTAGGCCTTACGACCTATTATCATTTTAATTAATTTTATTATATTATAATAATTTTGTTGTTGCGATTGGCGCTTTGTTTCACGAGTCCCGCTCGTGTTGCTCGATGTTGTTTTATTTTTAAGGGGATCCATTTGTTCGCCGATCCTCCTCGTTTCTCTTTTTGCGTGTTCTTTTTTTTCTCAATATACGTTTGTTAACTTCTTACGCTAGATTTTTCTTACACGTTGGTGGGGTTTTGGGGTCGTTTTCGTTTTGCTCTGCCCTTCTGGCGAGCCATTTGGCATCGGAGCTCTACTCAGTGTTATATTTTGGACCCTCTCCTAGCATCGGTTCATGACCTTGGGAATCGCTGCATTTCGGCTAGGTGGCGCCCTAATAAATTGTAACTTCGGGATCGGTCCCCCTTTGTACGGGCTGACACTTGTGCGTCTTAATTATCGCACCGCACGGCCCTCTTCGCTGAGCTACTGGGACGGCAGCGAATCCCTCCAAAAGAGAGCCACACAGGTAGGTCCGACCGGCTCGGCCGAATTCCCCTTAGGGTATTACCCGCCACGCACAGGTGGTTGTTACGCAAACCCTTCTGGGACGCGTAGCACACCACACTCAGCTCCTCTACAAGATGGATGCCGGGGCTATATATGTATACGCGTGCATAGCAGACCGAAGATCATTCTGCCCCAGCCAGCTGCAAAATTGGAACCTTCTAACCAAACCCAGCTGCAAAGTTGGACCTCCTCTCCAAAAGCCAGCCGAAAGGTCGGAAACTCCTCGCCCAAAGCCAGCTACGACCACCCAGCTTCGTCGGGCACTGAAACGCATCGGCAGAATATCCCGCGCCGTTTCACCGCTTCCCCCGACGCCAGAAAAGAAGCACGTCCGGTCAGAAGACGTCACCCATCACACGGCCTGCTTATCAGCAACCACTCCGCCCAGGAATCCGATTCCGCACGTCCACCACCTGCAACCATTGCACCAGGACAACTACGAACGCATTCCCGTGGACATTCCGTGCACCGTGCACATAACCACCAGGCGTTCTGACATACTAACATCCTTGTATTATTATTATTAATAAAAAAATTTTCTTTGTTTGTGACAATCAATTGTTTGACTAAAGAATACGACAACAACCCCCAAATTGGTGACCCTCGACGGCAGCCAACATGTCAAAAAACGAACAAAACAAGGTTACTGCAGCCACCGCAGCAGTAAACACAACATCAAGGATCGAGAAAATATCAATGAAGGTTCCACCTTTCTGGCCAAACGACCCAGAGGTATGGTTTATCCAGCTGGAACACAATTTCTCACTGAGTGGCATCACCAGCGATGAAACTAAGTTTAGTTATGTTGCCGTCAACCTGGACTACAAAATATTCGCAGAAGTACGTGACTACTCACAAACCCACCAACAAACAACAAATACAAAAAAATAAAAAGTGAGCTAGTTCGCCGCCTCAGTTGTAGCCAAGAGCAGAAAATTCGTCGCCTACTGGAACATGAAGATTTAGGAGATCGCAAACCCTCCCAATTCCAACGGCACCTACAGAACCTCGCAGGCACAACCATCCCAGAGACACTTCTGCAGTCAATCTGGCTGGGACGACTACCATCCTCAACCCAAGCTATTCTCACCACACAAAGTAATTTCGGGCTAGAAGACGTTGCGAGACTGGCAGATGCTATTGAAGAGGCAAGTGCACACCACAAAACGCACCCATCTGTCTCAGAAGTTAAGCAGCCAACCTCGTCATCACTGACCAACCAAACCAACTTCCAAGCAGCAATCAAAAAAGTGGCAGACAAAATGCAATCACTAATACAGGGGCTACAGCAGCAACTAAATAACCTAACCACGAACACCCGGGGCAAGTCAAAATCTAGGCAGTAACCCACACCTAGACAGCAATCAACAGGCAGGCAACGTTCAGCAGACAAACAAAGCACAGGGAAGTGCTGGTACCACTAAAAATTCGGCCACAATGCCCAAAAATGCACCCCACCGTGCAGCTACCAACCTAGTAAACAGGAAAACTCAGGTATTCAGATATTCACACAATTGTAAAACTACTACTCTTTCTAAAATTTTAGATATTGTAGGTAGGACGGTAATCAGAAACAGACGTAGGATTGTTTATTTTATTAACAGGCAGTATTAATGACTGTCGCCAACACTCTGGAAAGTAGTTATTTAATAGACAAGAGTTAATAATATGCGTTATGAAAGTTATTAAATAAGGACAACAGAGTTTCAACATATAAGAATTAATGTTATCAACGGCAGTAGCGTTGGTTTTAATTTCCGACAAAATTTTAAGCACTAAATCTATGTCAATTAGTTGTAATCTAAATGTTCATCAGTTTCCATTTTGCGCCTACCACTGTAATATTGTGTGATATCCGTTGGATCAAAGCCTGTGTCAGGTATACAATGTACGAAGTAATCATTAAAATCGTTAGGATTTTGTAATGTTTCAGGAAAAGGAATATCCAGTTTATTTCCAATATTTAACTTTCTCAGTTCTTTCCGTAGGTTTTTTGGATTTCCGCTTCTAATTTTATATACGAAATATGCTTTCTTTTCTCGTCTTATTGAATTAATCGTTAAATTTCTAAGAGTTTTATAGTACTTCCACTTTTTCTGACATTTAGACTTCTTAAATTTTTTTTAGAGCGTCATTTCTTAAGGACATGATTAACTTAATATTTTCAGTTAACCAGGGTGCAGAGTTTCTTAAGTGCCTTCTAGTGATATAAGGTGCATGAATATTAAAAAGGGAGATTAATTGCAAGTTGAAGAAGTTTTATTTTCTCATCAATGTTTTGAATGTAATACATTCTATGCAGCGGTAAGCGATACAGATCATTAAAGAACGTATCATAATCTATATCATTGTAGGCTCTATATGTGAGGTATTTTATATGATTCGTTGTTCTTTCAAAGCTAATAGCGCACGATATCAATTCATGATCAGATAAATGATAACTTTGAACTGTAATATCAGTGACTAAGTCTTTATTAGAAGTAAGAATGAAGTCTATAAGTGATTCACTATCGGAGGTGATACGAGTAGGTACACTTATCAATTGTTCGAGACCAGTAGTATCTAGTAATGAGTTTAAAGTAACAGTAGCTAAACTAGAAATATCCAACATGTCAATATTGTAATCTTCAACACAGTGTATGTAGTCAGAACAGGGCACTATACATGAAAGACTGTTTTCAAGGTCATTCACAAATACGTTGTAGTTAGTATTAGGCGGTCTATAACACAGACCAAATGCATACCGCTTACGAAAGACAGTAACAATTATCCACAGTTGCTCAGATTCTGGTAATAACTGAACAATCTCATACCTTAAACTTTCTCGAAGGTAAAATGCTACACCACCTCCTCTAGTTCCTCTATCCCTTCTTAATAGTTTGTAGCCATCAATGTAAAAATTTACATCCGGATGTCCATCAGTAAGCCAGATCTCAAACAAACCCACTATATCATAAGCACTGCCAAACACCATCTGCCTCAAAGAATCAAAATTTGCCTGCAATGATCGTACATTTAAATGTGCTAATTGAAGTTTGTGTGACATTATTTAGCAAACCAAATAGGCACATCATAAACAGTTAAAATACAACAAAATATATATTCCAGTCTAAACCAAAAAAAGAGAAAGAAAAAAAATTATTCAAATTATCATGGATCATTAATAATTTTCTGTTTTAGAGTTTTAACAATATTAGCGTAAAACCGAAATCAATACAAATTTAGAGACGGCAAATGCTGTACAATATGAAAACTAAAGTTATTCAAAGTTTTCTATTTTCAGAGTGAAGACAATAAAAATATCTTAATTATTGCGTAGATTCAAGATCAATATAAATTTAAAGATTACTTGAGAAAGTTTCCTATTTTCAGAGAGAAAACAGTAAAATAAACTAGTAACCACAGAAATTCAAAATAGTGTAAATTTAGAGACAATTATGAAGTTGACAAAAAGTGCTACACCAGTTTCTATGGCAGGATATAAACCAACAAAAGGAAAAAAAAAGAAAAAGAATGCCTTGCCGTCTGCAGAATAATTTAAACAATATAATCTATCATTTACATAATGTAATTTTAATCTTTTAACCAGAAATGGATAATTTCTTTACAGTAGCTTCCGATTTATAAAAAATAATACCGTCGCGAGTCCACACATTTGCTCTGCCGTACTCCACCGTCATCTCTCTAAGTTTCATTGCTCTTCGTGGAGTAAGATCTTCTTTTATTGTAACCCGGGTTCCTTTTAGCTTCCTTTTATTCTTGAAGATTTCCGACTTGTACTTGTACGAGATAAATTTGACTAGTATCGGCCTATTTTTGTCAGCACTTTTTACGCCCACGCGATGGCAACGGTCAATATATGGACACTCAACTTGAACTCCTAATTTCTTAGTGATAATTACATCCACCACAGCTTCGATATTTTCATTATTATTTTCTTTAATCCCATACAATCGCAAATTATTTCGCCGACTGTACTGCTCAAGCTGGTCACTTTTTTCTTCACACATTGCTTTCGTTTTTTCATTCTCATTCCTTAACTCGGTAATCTCTTTCTTCAGAGAGGATATTTGCGATTCATAGTGTTCAACTATAGTGTTACGGTATTAATCGAAACAAGGGGCATAGCTTAAATATTATATTAGAAATATGACTAGACAAACATTAATTATACAAATATAACTTAAATACTCACATCCTTAATTCACAACACAAACTAAATTACAAGAAGTTACATGCTGTACTGACAGCTGATAATGATCTTATCTTTATATGCAGATCGCGGGGTTTTTAAAGGATGTGCGACCCGAGCAATTCCGAGCTGTTACGAGAGCGGAAAGACTCGACAGAACGCGAGGTAATTTACATCCGTTTTAACTTGTTCAAGGTTTTACCACCTGCATCGTGTCGAGGTCATATCTGTTGGCGCCGCCGAAATGCATTTTCTCTTATCTCAAGTTCGCTAAATGAATCTAATATTTTAATTTACTTCTGTCTTGTCACATCTTTCCCCCCTCGCAAAAAAAAAAAATTTAAAACAAACAAATCATTACGTACAAAGAAGTGCTCAATTGGAACAAATGTCTTATAAAGTGTATCTTATAGCAGAAAATGAATAAAAATAATTATATACAGGGTGAAGAGCAAAAATTATGCATTTTGAAATTAATTATGGAATCAATTTTTCACTGGTCGTTACACTTAACGGAGGGTTTGTGACGTCGGTGTCCATTATTTTCGTCGTACTGTGTTACTTAATTGGGCGGATTCGGGATCCGGTGGTGCGTCGCAGGGTGCGAGAGTCTGTAGGTTTTACTTGTGGGCTCCTGCGTTAGGACTACCGTCGACGAACGTGTTGATCGCGGTCTTCGGAAAATCCAGCGGTTCTGTCGATGGTCCCGAAGACGGAGTTCCAGACGGCGATCAATGGAACCAGTATTACAGATAGGGGAGGAAGGGTTCCCTGGCTGGTTACGACGTTTTCGTCGTATGCTCCGGGTATTCGGAGGCAGGTTCGAGGGCGGTGGAGAACCAGTTGGGCTGCATGGGCGACGGGGTGGACCAAGGCGACCACAGACCCGGGATGTTGTGGGCGCGGCACAGAGACCCGAAGAGGTTGTTGTAAAACGACCAGGGTCTTCTCAACCTGGGCCGTCAGAGCTGCAACGTCCAGAGGTCGCTGGTTTGTGTCGTTTGTGGTCACTGTAGATACGGAGCCCCCATCGCAACAGGGAAGTCCTGTGGTAGAACAGGGTAGTCCAGTTGAAGAACCTGGAGTGGGACTATCCGAGTTTCGCTACGCAGGATTTCTGACCTTTCCTCCCTTAGTTCCGTTAATTGACAGTCTCACTGCGGAGGATATTGTGAACTTGTTGTTGACGCAGATCGACACTTGAAAACAAACAAAAACAAAAAAGACTAAATGCAGTGAGGCTGCTGCGAAACTGAAGTTAACAGTACATGATGAGCATTTCAAATAATTTAAAATAACAATCGTATGATTTTAAATAATCTTAGAAAAATTAACTTACATTTCTTATAAACTAAAAACAAATTAGTTAAGTTTTTTGGAATAACTTTCATTATTGTCTTGCCTGCTTGCATACTAAACACTGAATGGCGATTATTATACAATCAAAAATAGCAGGGCAGACGGGAAGTTGCATTTCGCTTTAAGATAATCTTATCTTAATTCTATGTTTACAAAAATAATTACGGTGAATGAGATTCATTGTTCGTGTTTGGATGATTTCTGCGCAGAGTGTGAAATGCGATATTTAATAACAGTAACACGAGATTATCTCAGTACGCGGTGTATAAGGCCTATTTACACTCGTAGTGACATAAAGAGGTGTATATGTTCATTAAAATACCATATAATGCTTTTAATAATATTAAAAATTAACTTAAGAGTCTACTAAGATATAAGTAATAAAGTTAATAATTAAATAAACAATCAAAGTACTTTGTAATTTTTTCATTGTCTTATAAGCGTAAAGATGTATGTACAGGGGATAGTTGAAACTTAAAATTCTTTGAAAAAGTTTACTCTCCATAATATCATAATATATCTATATATCATAAAATTTATTGAATTTATTTTAAAAAATATTTAAAATTTATTTAATTTATATTAATTTACGTATTTTGTATACGTACACGTCTATAGGAACGAAGAATTTGGGGATGGATTCGATCACCATTTATTTCATTTATTATTACTTCATGTGTAAGAGCAAGACACGTATTTAATAATGCGACAAAAATGCCGATTATTAACACTTTAAGTTTGAATAGTAAGTAAGAAACGAATTTTGATAAAGGTTGCATTGTGTAAAAAAAATAATTTTGTAAAAAAAAATTGGGAAATTCAATTAAAAAAAAATTAAGACATTTTAGTTTTAGGACTTTTAGGCACCTCCACCAAAAAATGTTACGGTATTAATCGAAACAAGGGGCATAGCTTAAATATTATATTAGAAATATGACTAGACAAACATTAATTATACAAATATAACTTAAATACTCACATCCTTAATTCACAACACAAACTAAATTACAAGAAGTTACATGCTGTACTGACAGCTGATAATGATCTTATCTTTATATGCAGATCGCGGGGTTTTTAAAGGATGTGCGACCCGAGCAATTCCGAGCTGTTACGAGAGCGGAAAGACTCGACAGAACGCGAGGTAATTTACATCCGTTTTAACTTGTTCAAGGTTTTACCACCTGCAACGTGTCGAGGTCATATCTGTTGGCGCCGCCGAAATGCATTTTCTCTTATCTCAAGTTCGCTAAATGAATCTAATATTTTAATTTACTTCTGTCTTGTCACAATAGTGTTCATTTGCTTGTTTATTAAGTCACATATCGAAGCTGATATACTTGCAATAATGTTTCCTTTTTAAATGCCTGCACAATTATATCTTCATATTCACTGATTTGAGCTCTAGACATAACCATTTTTACGAAGACACACAGCAGATCGGTAACACTTACTTTACAACTCTATTCACTTTCAATAAATTAATAATAGATTATTTTTAATTGTGAGAATTAGTACAATTTACTGCAGACCACACAAGCGTGCTCTACTCACTTGCCATTTTTATATTCCTTTTTTTTTATAAACGCGTGCAGAGCAAACCGAAGTTCATTCTGTCCCAGCCAGCTGCAAAGTTGGATCCTCCTAACCAAACCCAGCTGCAAAGTTGGACCTCCTCTCCAAAAGCCATCCGAAAGGTCGGGATATCCTTCGCCGTCAAACACCTACGACCACCCAGCTTCGTCGGGCACTGAAACGCATCGGCAGAATGTCCTGCGCCGTTTCACCGCTTCTCCCGACGCCAGAAAAGAAGCACGTCCGGTCAGAAGACGTCACCCATCACACGGCCCGCTTATCAGCAACCACTCCGCCAAGGAATCCGGTTCCGCACGTCCACCACCTGCAACCATTGCACCAGGACACCTACGAACGCATCCCCGTGGACATTCCGTACACCGTGCACATAACCACCAGGCATTCTGATATACTAACATCCTTGTATTATTGTTATTAATAAAGAAATTTTCTTTGTGTTTGTGAGAATCAGTTGTTTGTCTAAAGAATACGACAACAACACCCAAAAATTATTCCTTTACTAAACGGTTGCATAGCCAAAGTTGACGCTTGGTCGGGCAATTATAGGTGTTTGTTCGGATCCCCTCCTGGTACATATGGGTCCTATGTGAGAAATGGAACACTTATGTGTCGGATTGTGTTCAGGATTCATTTCGGCCCCTTCGAACTAGGTTTTCTGCGTTTTCCCGGTTTGTAAGATGAATGCCGATGGAAAACACCTAGTAGGTCGGTCGCAGCCGCAGCAGGCAATATTACAATAGACAGCTTAATGCATTCCTGACAAGCTCATAGCTTGGGGCATGTACGACGTAAGTACAAAAAAATGTATAACTGTTTAAAGGCGTCACGTACTTGAACTAACTACGAGCCCTGTCTTAGTGAAGTTGGCCCAACTAACGAAAATTTTTTTTTCAGAAGATCTATTGTAGAAGGAAAAATTATGAAAATCAATACAATTTTGTAATGATATGGGAATTGTTTACTAACTTTTAACACATAAAACTAAATTCTAACTAATAAAAAATAGGAACACGAAGATACATCTAATATCCCAAAATAAAAAATCGACGAAAATTAAAGATAAAGCTATCATTGCGTTACGTCGCCTTTTCAACTTAATATCGGTTTGATACATTTGGACATTGTGTTAACTAAAGTTTGGTATTCATCAGGTAGGAAATTATCCCAAATTTGTTGAAGCCGAGCACGTAACTCTGAAACGGTTCTTGCTGGCTACGAGCGCAGTTTTCTGAAAATATCTGAGAATATTTTTAAGAAATACTTTTAAACACGTGGATGGATTAAAAACTATATATCTTGAACCAGTTTTTTTTTAATTTTAACATTATATTCAGTTTCCATATTTTGAATACATAGTTGGGCCAACTTCACTGAAACAGGGCTCGTAATGCCTGTACATTATTGTCACTTGAAGATTAATTATTAAAGTCAACAGCTTCATTTGTTTGCTGTTTTCCACGGCCACCTTAGACAATAACTCGTTTTAAAAGAAATAATTCAAATAAATCTAAAAAACTCAGAAAATATCTCAGATATATGTCATAAGACATACTTAACAAAAATGAAAGTACTTTATTAAACGAAGAATTTAGGATAGAAAAATATAGAGCATGCTATTTAAGAAAATTGAATTTTGCCATTTTGAAATTTCTGAGATTTTGTTTATTACCATGACCAGCCTGTAGCGATAAAAGTATATTTAATAATGGCTTATGATAAGCTTATGTATCAACTACATCTGTACCAAAAATCTTTTTCTTAGAGTTAGAAATAAATAAAATATGAATAAATAAAATAGTGGCTGCAAATGGCAGTTTTTATACAAAATGTTAAATATCTCAAGAAAAGTTAGGTTTAGGTATAGGCAATGTTATACAGAAAATGTGTAGAATTTTATGCGAAATCCAAGTTTGGTTTCATATATAGGGCATGCTATTTGAAATTAAAAAGTTGTGTCCGGCACCACTGTTTTGATTCACTCTGTATCGATGAAAATAACTTTGTGTTGTAGATCTCTTAAATTAAAAAAGAGATTGTGTATCTTCAGTAGTTATGGAGATATGGCCCGAGAACACACTGTTGGGACAGCCTGTATATGTATGTTATTATTATTTTTGAAAATTATCGGGCTAGCGGTCAATAAAAAAACTTTTTTATTTTTATGTTGAGCTTTCGGCAACGTTTATTGCCTTCATCAGAGCAAAAACTACAAGAGGAAGGTTACAACAATTGAATTAATTCAAATTAAATAACTTACATATTCTTTTAGTTTAAATTACATTCCAAATTAAAATGTTCAAGATTTCAAAGTATAAGGTAAACGTACCAATGCCTGACATTGCTTCAGTAGCTGACAGTTTTTTAAGTAATTCCTCAATTTAAGAATATTTTTAAATTCACCTTCTGTATTTGTAATGGGATGGCACCTATCTTTAATTTTCAATACTATGACAAATTAACTTCTGGGTAATGAAGAGTGCTGCAGTATTTACAGTCAGTCAAATGCGGGCTGTCCTTAGTTACTGTGGTTTTCTGTTCAATTCTTACCGGATTGTTAAGGTAGGTAGGGTCATCTAGTAACGAATGGAATGTTTTTAAGATTAAGTATAATTAATAATAATAATAACTTTAATAATTAATCTTAAAATTAAGTATAATTTCCTTAAAATTTCTGTTTTAAAAGCATGAATTAGTTAATGTCAGGTACCGGAGCAAAAATATTTCATATTTTCAGTTCCTGACAAAAAGTCAGGTATTGGAACAGGCAATCAATATAGTGATGTTCTAGAAGCTCACATTAGATTCTTTGGAGTAAAAATAAAGCATTTTACCTTCCCAGTACAGTTCAAAATGTTCCATTTCAGAAACAAAAGTAGAACAAGACTAAAAATGGATAAATTTTTTTTTAAATATCCTGAAGAACAAATGGTGAATGCACTGCAAGCTGTAAAAAATGGTATGAGCGTACTGGCTGCAAGCAAAGAATTTCAAGTTCCTCGTTCAACACTACTTTATAAATATTCCGGAAAATATCCGGAAAAAAAGGCAAATGGGTCCATCAACTTATCTTACTCCTGAGGCAGAAAATGGCTTAGTTCAATGGCTTTTAACCATGGCAAAAAATGGTTTTTCCATTAGTAAAGAATATTTTCTCGACAGTGTGCAACTTATTGTGAAACAATTAAACAAAAGTACACCTTTCGCGAATAATCGCCCCGGTCGAAGTTGGTACAACCTTTTTCTAAAGAGACATTAGTGAGAGAATTTCACAAAATTTGACGTCCAGTAGATCTAGACAAACATTCGACATTGGTTTGAGCAAGTGCGATATTATTTGAAAGAAGATAAAAATTTAGACATAACAGAACAGATGGTCCTTCAAGAGTTTTTAATACCGACGAAACGGCCTTCTTTTTAAGTCCAAAAGCAGGAAAAGTTCTTGCTAAAAAAGGAGAAAAAACTGTATATAATAAAATTAGCTCAAATGAAAAAGAGTGCCTAACAACTTTAATAACGGCAAATGCCGATGGCGTTTTAGCCCCGCCGATGGTAATTTTTCCGTACGAGAAAATTCCCTTCAACATTGCTTCTTCCGTCACAAAATCTTGGGCAATAGGAAAAAGTGAAAGTGGATGGATGACAGCTGGAACTTTTTATATGTATGTTTCAAATACTTTTTATTCCTGGTTGATAGAAAATAAAATAAAATTACCTATTATTCTCTTGGGGGACGGGCACTCGTCCCATTTAACACTACCACTGAGTGAATTTTGCAGTAGTAATGGGATAATACTTGTTTCACTGTATCCTAATGCCACTGATATCCTTCAACCTATGGATGTGGCAGTCTTTCACCCACTGAAACTTAAATGGAAGAATATCATATTGAATTGGAGAATAACGCACAATGGTGAACGATTTCGGAAAGAAAATTTTTCACCTTTACTGAAGGAGGCCTTAGATCAAACCATTACGCGTGAAATGCTAGCTAAGAGTTTTAGATCCTGCGGACTTTGCCCATTGAACAGTGATGCCATAGACTACAACAAATTATTAATGCACAATAATCAAATTGATAGTTTAAAACAGCAAAAAACTATAAACGAAGAACAAAGAACTAAAAGGAAAAGAGACTTTGTTGAAGAGCTAAATAAAAGGATAGATACGGAGAAATTACAACTATTTCAATCATCTGGTGAAATTTGGGAAGGCCCTGTTGAAGATACATCTCTGTTCAACCTTTGGAAAGAGGCTAATTACAGAACTGCACACAGAAAAATGAATTTTCATATTGAGAAAAAATATTTATTTCAAAAAATCTTCTTCCTGTAAATAAATATTTCTTCTTCCTAAACTTTTACATTTCCAATGAGAACTTTCATCTATTTCCTAAAAGATAAAAATAATTTCAAAAAATGTTCTTCCTGTAAATAAATATTTCTTCTTCCTAAACTTTTACATTTCCAATGAGAAATTTCATCTACTTCTTGAAAGACAAAAATAATTTCAAAATATTTGTTAACTTAAAATAAAATATCTTAATCTGAGAGTCTTCGTAATTTTATATTTAAAAAAACTTATTTGCGGCAAAAGTTGTAATTAATTTTATTTCAAGAAAAGGTTCATTTAATGTTGAGAATATTTTTTCTTGGAAAAAGATAAATTGTGTTTGGTTGAAACATTTTGAACTGATGTCTGTCTTGTTGCGCATTATTTCACAATAGGCATTAGTCAGAGTTCGTTTGTCCTTTGGTGCAGGCGTATAATATATACGATAAAACAAACTTACTTATTTTATTTTACTTAACCTAATTGTTGTGTTGGAATAAAATTATGTTTAATTATACTCTGTTTTTTAATTCAGAGGAGTACTTTGCAATTTTGTGGCGCGTGTCATTGGTAGTTTTCCGGTAACAATCACTTTAGCAAAATCACAGCCGTTTGCAATTCGCAGCATTTCAGCCATATTGTTTCATCAGTTGACAGAAGTTTTGTTTTGTGTAAAGAAAATTTCCAATTCACTCCTCCGAATTAAAAAAAACAGACTATAGAAAAAGAAATTTCTAACGCGAGTAGTGAAACTGGTTTAAAGGTACGTTTAAGGCCACATTTTTTTTTATTAAACGCTTTTATATTTCAAATTTGGAAATTTTTAACTTCTTGTCAGAATTTTCTCTTTTTACTATTATTTTACTATTTATTATTATTTATAACAACTTGTTAACAATAAAATATAAGACAGTATAGGTGTGTGTCTTATGATTTATCCTAAACATTATACAATTAATTACAGCGAAAAGTGAACACAGAATTGAATCTTTTCTGTAAGTTACCGGATGTCTCACGCCATGTGCTTAACCTTCTAGAATTTGTATTTCTTAATTGATTTACATGAAATTTGGAAAGAATAAGTTAAACAAAAAAATGAATTTACCGACATACGATTGAGCACGGTAGGACTTCCGGTTTCGCTGGAACTTTCTTATTTTAAATGGAACACCATGTATATTTTGACATGTTCGGAATTTACAGATCATTGCGAGTTCGAATATGTAAAAATATACATGGTGTTCTATTTAAAATAAGAAAGTTGACATCACTTCCAGCAAAATCGGAAGTCCTACCGTTCTCAATGGTATGTCGGAAAATTCATTTTTTTGTTTAATTTATTCTCTCCAAATTTCATGTAAATCGATTAAGAAATGCAAATTCTAGAAGGATGAGCACATGGCGTGGAACACCTGGTATATAATTTTTGTTTTAAATGAATTTTAATATTTTTTAATGCAAATATAAGAGTTTTTCGATTTAAAATACGTTTTTTCTTGCAATAATATTATGAATGTTCTAAATGAAATGCAAAATTTTGTTCGATTTGATTTTCAACAAGTTCTACTGAGAACGCCGTATTGCATTATTCTGAGATTAAAAAATTATCAAAATGAAAAAATCAATTTATTTATTGTATGTTTCTAAGTTACTTGATTTGATGCAATGATTTTCTCATTTACTGAAGAAATATTTTTCTTGAATATACGAAATATTTATTTGCGTATACAGGGTGTTTAACACTCGCAAGGCCAAGAGGGGTAAAAATGCACCCCAACGTGAGTTTTTTTCAAATAATTTTTTTAAATGGACTTGTTCAGAGTAGATCTTTTTAATAGCTGTACGGATATACTTAATACACAATAAACAATGTTATTTTTTGTTCAAATTAGCTTTCCTAAAAATTAGAACGCGAAAAAGGAGCATGGGGTTCAATTGCACCCCACTTGGTGTTTTAAAGGTGACGAAATTTTGACACATTTAGGGAAATTCTTTCAACACAGGTTATAGCAGTTTGCAGTTGTTTCTTTATTTTGTATTTAGTTTGTGTCGTGTAAAGTTGCTTTAAGTTTCCTGCAAAGATGAGTGGTATTTTAAGGTTTCGTAACAATAAGAGACTAACTGATGAGGAATTATTGTATTTATTGGAACATGATGATCCTGAATATGACAATTTGATAGATCATGCAGAAGCGAGTGACGAGGAATCTGAAAATCACTTTTCAGAAACTGAAGAGGTGGATGATGAAATTGAAAGTGAACAACAACCTGAACTACATACTCACGGCGCACAAGAAGAGGTGCAAACGAGTGAGGTACCGCATTACATTTCTAAAGATGGATTGGAATGGTCCAAGATTCCTATAAATACAAACAAAAGAAGATCAGCTGCAAATATACTTACTAATACTCCGGGTCTTACCGCATATAGTTCTACAGTTTCAAGTATCAAAGAAGCATTTTACCTGTTCTTTTCTCCCGATATTATTGATTTAGTGGTTCAAGAAACAAATAGAAAAGCCAAAGACTTTTTTGACAGATGGAATTCCGCTAATCCAAATAACAAAAAGAAATTTATTCCAACAAGCAAAACAGAAATAGATGCACTATTAGGGCTATTATATACATTTGGAGCCATGCAAAGCAATAAAGAACCAATAGACATGTTATGGCAAAACGATCCCGCCTATTGTCGACCAATCGTACCTGCTTGCATCTCTCGAAATAGATTTAAATTTCTGATAAGATTTTTGCGTTTCGACAATTTTGAAACTAGAGAAGAAAGAAAGGCTCAGGATAGGGCGGCACCCATAAGAGAAATTTTTGAAAACTTTGTGTCCAATTGCAAACGTGCTTTAAATCCTGGTTCTCATTTGTGTATAGATGAGCAGCTGGTACCATTTAGAGGTAAAGCACCATTTCGCGTATACATGAAGAGCAAACCCGCAAAGTATGGTCTTAAAATTTGGGCTCTAGTCGACTGTGATTCATTCTACACATCTAATATGCAAATTTATTTAGGTAAGTTGTTCAAGATTATTTGTAAATCAGAAATAAGACCGAAACGTACGTCGACAGTTACTTCTTCCTTGCCCAATAACTCCTTTTACATGCCTTATTTTTAGGTAAACAAAATAATGTGCGCGAAAAAAAAACCAAGGAGATCGTGTAGTTTTGGATATGGTAGCTCACTTGAGTCCAGGACATGGCATAACTGCTGATAATTTTTTTACTAGTCTTCAACTGGCGGACAGACTTTGGCAAAAGAAACTCACAATTTATGGAACTCTTCGCAAAAATAAAACATTCATACCAAAAGAACTTCTCCCATCGCGAGAAAAACCTGAATTTTCGTCTTTTTTGCCTTTAGAAAAGAAAGAACTCTCGTTTCATATGTGCCAAAAAAGAATAAAGCAGTAGTACTGTTATCAAGCGAACACTACGATGACAAAGTAGATCCTAATGAAAGTTATAAACCTGACATAATTTTACACTATAACAAGACAAAAGCAGCTGTAGATATTGTCGATAAAATGACTGGTCAATATACAACACACAGAACAACTAATAGGTGGCCGTTAGTTATTTTCTTCCACATGCTTGATATAGCGTCAGTAAATGCTTTTAAAATCTGGAAATTGGTAAATCCGGAATATATGGAACAATATCGTGATGGAAGAAGAAAATTTATACTAGCTTTAGGCAAAGAACTAATGAAAGAATATGTTTACTATCGCTACAATTCAGCAGGTGTACAAACATTCGTAAAGGACTGCATGAAAAGAGTTTTTCCCGAGCTGAAAGAAATGGTTCCAGAAGATATTACAGAACGAAACCAGGGTCGTTGTCATATTTGTGATAGAAAAAGAGATAGAAAAGCCCGCAATAAGTGTTTAAGATGCAAAAAGTTTGTCTGTGTTAGTCACTCTACAAAACAAATTATGTGTCAAAATTGTAGTCAGTAATTCACACAAAATAGTGTTTTTTCTTGTTATTTCGCATTAATATAATTCTGAAAATAATTCCTGTCTTTATTTAAAACTAAAAATAAAGTATGCTTTAAAAACAAGTTGCAGGGTAGTCAGAAACTATGGGGTTCTTTTGCACCCCCGTTGGCCTTCTATGTACACGGCCTTGCGAGTGTTAAAAAAACCTTCGGATACTGTAACCATGAATAGTACTCATCAAGAGCAACAAAAAAGTCTTAGTAAGTATAGGTCCGCAAATAATTTTTTTCAAGGATAGAGTTGATTTTATATTGATGATAACAAATTACATTATTATGAAGAAGCAAACAGTAAACGTGTGATTATGTAGACAAAAAATATTTAAAGAAAATGTTCTACATGTCCACCTCCCGTTTGCACACGGGCTTCACATCTTCGACGAAAAGAAGCTCTTGTTCTTTCGAATAGTCCTTGATTTTCTTGAATGGTTTGGCAGTTATGTTCTATTCGCTGCTGCAGCTCATTTACGTTATTAACGGGTCTTGAATACACCAGAGATTTTAAATATCCCCAAATGCAAAAATCAAGTGGATTTAAATCAGGAGATCTAGATGGCCACGGCACTGGGCTTCCTCTTCCTATCCAGTTATTGTTGTACGTTGCATTTAAGAAATTTCTTACAACGATAGCGAAATGTGGAGGAGCCCCATCATGTAAAAACCAAAGATTAACTCCAGCAATCAGAGGAATGTCTTCTAATAATGGAGGTAAAGTATTATTTAAAAAGTCAAGATAAACTTCGCCATTTATATTTAAACGATTTGGTAAAAACACTGGTCTTATCAAGCGGTCTGCCAAAACACCAAACATTCAAAGAAAACCGGTGTGGATGCCTTTTCTCAATAACAGCGTGAGGATTTTCATCTCCCCAAATATGATCATTGTGGAAGTTCATAATCCCGTTGTTTATAAAAATACTCTCATCAGTAAATAAAATACCAGCAACAAAATTTTCATTTTCTGCAAGTTTTCTTTGCATTCACCTACAAAAATCTGGAATCCAAATCGGGGACTAGAACAGCTTGCACCCGTTGAATGTGATACGGATAAAGTTGCTGTTCTCGCAAAATCCTCCAAACTAAAGAAGCATTCATATTTAGTTCTCTTGCTATTGTTCTGGTGCTGACATTCGGATTTTCGTCTACTCTTCTTAAAACTTCAACTTCAGTTTCAGGAGTAGTTACTGATCTAGGTCGTCTGGCATCAGGTTTAGTAACATTGAATGAACCACGTTCACATAATCGTCGATGTAGATTACAAAATAATTTATCGGATGGAATTCTGCGATTAGGAAATGCTTCAGCGTATAATCGCCGTGCCTCTTAAGCGTTGCCATTAGCCATGCCCTACATAAAGTGCATATCAGCCATCTCTGTATTTGTATAAAATGCCATTATTTTTACAGAATCGAATACCAAAAACACCGGAACAAGACTAATGACAGATAATAAAGAAAGATACACAGAACATAACAACGACTTACATTTGTTTTTATTTTTCTTGAAAAACGTGATTGAAGCCACCTAGATCTCCTAATTTAATCCCATTAGACTTCTGCATTTGGGGATATTTAAAATCTCTGGTGTAATCAAGACCCGTTAATAACGTAAATGAGCTGCACCAGCGAATAGAACATAACTATAAAACTATAAATTTGACCTGTCAGGTACTGGTACAATTGCAAATGCCTGAAATATATTTAAAAAAATATATTTAATAAATATTTATGTTAAAATCAAAAACATATTTCAATTAGGCGAAGACATATAGTGCTATAGGCATCAAAAATATGTTGATATTGGTTATATCATTAAATACATTCCCATGCTTACGGTAAGTATACCCTTAAAGTGTCAGGCATTGGTACATTTACCTTACGTCGAAAAACGAAGTTTATTTATTTTCAAGGATACTCTAGATTTAGAAAATTGTTTGAAAATTGTTTGGATTCTGTTATTCCAAATTACGATTGAAATCAAATTTTATTAAATATTCATAAGCTAAATTAAGATTTTGAATATCCGATCGAAAATTCATAGAATTACTGTTTTTTTTTAATATGAAATAATTCTAAGAATAATCGTGCACGATAAATGGTTCTTTTTTCTAAAATTTTTGTGTTATTGAAATCTAATAAATGATTGTTCTTGTTTAGTGGCGCTCTTTGTGGCTCAGGAATTCTATGATCCGTGGAAGCGATACTAAAGATGCACTAATTGTCTATTTTAAAGTGAGAACACTAGCACTGCTTCTAAAGGTTTTATTTACAAAAATATTTACAATTTGATACAATTTGAATTGAATGTATTAACATAAACGGTTGAAATAATAAAGTACTGGTTAAACTGCTTAAAAACAATTTGAAACCGTTACTGTACGCGTAGTTAAACTGCTCTTGACAGTTTGAAACTAACTTGTTGGAGACCCGTGTTAATCTCTCTCTTAAATTATGAAAACAAGGCTTTAAATAAAATGCAGAGATTAGAAAATTGAAGCAGGGGAAAAGAATTGTATTGGCTGAAACATAAATGCTATGATTTCGTTAGTTATGGACTTAATTAGGGGTTACAGATACAAAATTCTTTGAACGAGGGTTGTGTTAGCGGTATTTTTATTTTACGTTATTGTTCCAATTACGGTGAACTAACGTCCTAGCGATTCCATGAAGAGACCGTCGGCTGTAGCTTGTTGTGCGTCATCGCCTGCCCCTAACACGAGTTTAAAAATTAGTCATAAAACCCTTTATGACTAATTTTTAAATTTTTTAAATTTTTAAACCCTTAAGGTGGCCGATGTTTCCTGAGAAAATGTTATTACTGTCGCGGCAAGCAAGCAGTTCGCTTGGCTTAGCTCCTGTTTAAAATCATACAATAAACATTCGATTTCTTAATTATTCCAACAACGATTTTTTCCTAAATTTAACAAAAAGAAGTGAACAATTTAACGATAAAAACATGGTCCTTCGAGCCGGATGTTGATAATTGCTGAAAACGAAGAAAACAGTCAACATCACCCTCAAGTTGTCGAAGAATGCACTAAGATCACACGAAATATCGCATCAGTAATCAAATTGATCCCGGACGTCCGAACGAGCGACGTAGGGCACATCTCGACGGAAAGATCAAGACAGCGACACTTGTAAGTCCAACAATCTCTTACTTTCCATATCATATATTAAGCTACCTTATTTGCGTCAGTACTCAAAATATAATCAAATGACGGACATTAAAGATTTAAGTAGAAAACGCGGCGCGGCGAAAGCGCAAGTAACTAGATTCCTAACATTCTTAAGTACTTTAAACGAAAATAACGTAATTGAAGAGGACGTTTTTCAATTACAATGACGAATAAAAAAAATTAGAGGTGTCGCTTGGACCGAATTTGCCAACGTCCAATTTCAAATTGAATGCGTTTCCGATGACTTGGACGAACAAACCGCTGCGCTGTAAGGGAAGAGTTCGAAACAAATTATTTTAAAGCTTTAACTAAAGCTCGCGCTTTCATAAAACACGGTTAATCACGTCCAGCATCAGTTGCGTCTTCAACAATCAATCAAGGGGAATCTTTTAAGCGTGTAAAATTACCCATTATAAACTTGCCGACTTTTGATGGCGCTTATGAAAGCTGGTATAGTTTCCGAGATACCTTTACTAGTTTGATTCACAACGATACAACCTTAAGCGATATTCAGAAATTTCATTATTTGAGAGCCGCGCTCAAAAATGAAGCAGCGCATGTTATTCAATCACTTGAAATATCTGAATTAAATTATACGGCTGCATGGGACTTATTGCACAAACGTTTTAACAACAAAAGATTAATAGTACACAATCACGTTCATGCGCTTTGCACATTACACGCTATTCAAAAAGAATCACACTTAGCCCTTCGTGAGTTGCTAGACAAATTATTAAAACATCTCAGAGCATTAAAAAACTTAGGATTACCGACCGATTCGTGGGATGCACTCATAGTTTATTTGGTAACCGCGAAATTAGACGTCTCATCAAAGCGAAAATGGGAACAATCCGTTGCGAATAAAATTGACGAGTGCCCTTCGTTAAATGATTTATTGGAATTTTTAACCAATCGATGTAATTTTCTTGAAACGTTAAATCCCAACTCAAATTATGGCACAAATAGAAAGAAGGTGAAAACGGCTAGCTTAATAGCGGCTACAAAAATACAGTGCTCCTTTTGCAACCAACCGCACTTTACATCAAAATGTGACGCGTTATTAAAATTAGCTGTAGGGGAAAATGGGGTAAGTGTGCGCACGGGGTAACTGTACGCACCCATTCATCTCAATAATAGACTTACAAGAAATTACTGCTCATGAAATCTATGTTATCCACCCATAACTCTAATTTTCGAAAGCCCTAATAGTATCTGCTTTACCAATCAAGTTCGGTATGTCGTCATAGCAGCAATGAGATTTCAATGTATGTTTGGATTCTGAAAACTTAAGCCGTAAATAAATAAATTATAAATATTTTAATTTCAGTTTTGTGTTACGATATTCAGTAACATTTAAAGAATGCATTGCGCATTTGGTATTTATTGAAAAATTCTTTTTTACAATTTTGTGATAACAACAATAAAATAATGTAGGTACGGGGAAACTGTGCGCATTGTGAAGGGGTAAGTGTGCGCGCGAAAATTTTATATTTACGCAAAAGTAACTGAACTCCAGAAGAAGACACATACCTCCTCAGATGTGGGAAGTTGCTACTTAAAACTGAACAATGGTTTAGGTGTATTCTCTGCTCTAGATGGTTGCATACATGCAACGGTTGGAACTAGGGGTGCGCGATATCATATTTTCAATATCGGTTATCGGTAACTTAAAAATATCGATATTTATTGATACACCGTTATTATCGCTCTATCGTTAATATCGGTATCCGAAATAGAAATATCGTATTTTCAAAGAATCTTATTTTTGTTGCATCACCCATGCTTTTTTATAACAAAATATGCATATAGTATGCTTGAGAAATATTCTATTTCAACATATTTTCAATATTAATACTTAAAAAGAGAAATATTCTACTGCGTTAAGTTACCCCATACCCGCGTACAATTACCCCGTGTGTATGGGGTATCTGTGCGCAGGAGCACTCTCATGAATTTTATTTTTTATTGTCTGTATTTTTTCCCTTTAAGATGTCTACGCTTTGAAATTTGTTCCGCAAATATCTGGAGCATTGTGTAAATAAAAATGGTGGCATTATCTTTATTATTTTTTATATTCTGGGGGTCTGAAGCAAAAGTGCGCACAGTTACCCCAGTCTCCCCTAAACGATTGTATAGAAGCATCTAAAGGTAAACGGCTATGTTTAAATTGTTTACGAAGGGGTCATAGTTCTAATTCGTGTCGCTCTAAACTCTTCTGCAAACACTGTAACAAAGGACATCATTCTCTTCTTCATATTGACACCCAACCTAAGCCGCAGCTAGAATCATCAGAAACTCCCAGCACTAGCGGAAATGTGTCCGAAATTTGAATTAGTAGTCATGCATCACTGCAACAATTTTCTTCGCAAGTGCTTTTATCAACTGCGTGCGTCCTGGCAGCTGATCCCAATCAAATTTCATCACAACAAAACAACATCGCAAACTAGCTCTTGCCACTTCTCGAACAAATTCAAAGGTTTACGGTATAAACCAAACGAGCGTCGATTTGAACCGCAAAACTGAAGTTGTGATTCGTTCAAATTACAATAACTTTCAAACTAAGATTCATTGTTTAATAGTCCCTTAAATCACGGAAAATATGCCCATCACTTCTTTCAATCCCACTTCTTTGCAAATACCTGCAAATATTAACATGGCTGATCCCGCGTTTGCTAAAGAAGGTGAAATCGACATGTTGATAGGGGCATCAATATTTTGGCAGCTACTTTGCGTCGGTCAATTGAAATTAGGTCATAAGCTTCCAATACTTCATAAAACCACAGTATAAAGAATACAGTAGCGCAACTCGCTTGTCGGCACTTTGATCTTTTTACTGGATTTTCATTGACCTTGAGTGGGGAGTGGGGATGTGTCGAATGCTGTGGTCCTGCTTTAAGTGAGATTCCGCTGCAAATTGTAAATACACACGCCAGGGCCGGATTGTAGTATTTTGTAGACGTGGTAAAAAGTAACAAAGCATACACGCAAAAACCGATTTTATTGAATAAAACAAAATTGTGTCAACTCAACTAAAGTATTCGTTTAAATAGCAGCAAATAAATCTTCATTCATGTCAAATAAATATTTCAGTTACAAGAATGTAGTCAAGTCAATAAAATTTGTATTTGTAAGTAAAAAAACTTTATTTGTGTTTGTCCGTAATTAGGTATATTGTTGAATGTGAAGTTGAGAAATTAATAATTCCTAATTTTATTTTATATTTTTACTTGCTACCGGTTTCGACAATATAATGTCTTCATCAGGCCTAAAATCGTAAAGAAAAGAATTTTTTAACAATTTTGTATGTAAAATTAAAGTTAACTTGTAATTAATTTATACGTGGTTTATGTATTATTGGGTATGTTAAAATTTACTAAATGAAAATGTAATATAATAAGATAATTAACATGCTATAGTCAATGTAATGTTATAAAAAATTTTTGTGAAAATGAAAATTGAACATGAAAATGAGAAAACTTGGTTGTAAATTGTGATTATTAAATTAGTAATTTATTTGGCCTAAAATCGTAACTAAAAGATTTTTAACAATTTTTGTATGTAACATTAAAGTTAAAATGCACTTAAATTTTATATGTTTGTGGTTTATGTATTATTGAGTATGTAAAAACATTTTTCACTAAATTAAAATTGTAATAAATTATATAATATGATAATTAACATGCATTAAACAATGTAATCGTTATAAAATTCGTGAAATTAAAAAATGAAAATGAAATGTGAGACAGCGTGGTTGTAAAATAATGATTGTATAAGATTTAATTTAAGTAGGTACTTCTTAATTTTATTTCATAAACCACGTATAAATTAATTACATGTTAACTTTAATTTTACATACAAAATTTTTAAAAAATTCTTTTCTTTACGATTTTAGGCCTGATGAAGACATTATATTGTCGAAATCGGTAGCAAGTAAATATATAAAATAAAATTAGGATTTATTATTTCTCAACTTCATATTAAAAAAAAACTTTACTTCAAGAAAAAGAATATTTATTATTGTAAGTACATTTTATCACAAAATCTTGTAAACGGACACTAAATAGCGCACAAAATACTTTACGTTTCGCTATCGTTTGATAGCTTCTTCGGAAGTGAAAAAATATAAATAAGGTTGTCAAAATAAACAAGGTTGTCAATAGAAACAAAATCGTGTTAAATATTTGCAAAATTCAAAAATCTACAATAACATAAAACAAACTTCGAACAAAAAATACATATCATTACCTTACATTGAACCACCATATAACACATTTAAACACATATTCAAAAAACACAATTTAATTTTAGCTAGTAAATCTGTAAATAATTTAAATATTATTTTCTCAAATTTAAAAACCAAAACACCAAAACTAAAACAACCTAACGTAGTTTATGAAATTAAATGTTTAAATTGTAATTCATGTTATATTGGAGAAACAAGCCAAAATTTAAAAAAACGTCTAGACCAACATAAATATCATATCCAAAAAAATAATCAAAATCATTCAATGCTTGTAGAACATTCATTAGAAAATGACCATAATTTTGATTTTGAAAATACTAATATTTTATACTGTGTGTCTAATATTTTCAAAAGACGCTTTATAGAAATGTATAAAATAAAAATGTCATCGAATTCTATTAATAAACGTACAGATTTTGCGAATTTAAACGATATATTTTGTAGTTTTCTAGATTCTTTAAATAGGATATAAATCTGTCAATTTTTTAACATTTAATAAAATAAAATATTTTATTAAGTCACACTTAATTAAAACACTAAAATAGCGAATTTTCACAAATTTGTGAATTTATTTTAGTGTTTTCATTAAGTGTGATAATGAATTTTCATCAAGTAAAGGCCGAATCAATCCAAATTTTATTAAGTTTAAAATTAATTTTTAGACTTTATAAAAAACAAAGGTAAAAAAAAATTATTTACTTTTTGAGTTTCTATTAACAACCTTGTTTCTATTGACAACCTTGTTTATTTTGACAACCTTATTTATATTTTTTCACTTCCGAAGAAGCTATCAAACGATAGCGAAACGTAAAGTGTTTTGTGCGCTATTTAGTGTCCGTTTATAGGATTTTGTGATACAATTTTCATCGGACAAGAACCAGCTTTATTTAATATATAATTTTATTGAAAAATCATTAAAAAAATAAATTTGTTGATTTAAAAAAATATTCTAACCAAATTTTTTGCTTCGTTGAAAACATTATTTTTCTATGAATTTGTTGGAGATGTGTGATTCTACTGCAAGTATATGATTCAACATCAAAATCAAATCATCATATGAAAAAACAATCTGATGTATAAAATGTAAAAAAACACACATTATTATATTTTCTTGTATCATTACATGATCATTACTCAATAAACGTTTTCGTGCGTAAATAAGTTTCCATCAAGTTCCATCAGAATTTTTTGAATGATTTAAATTGTTGTTTGAATTAAACAAATTAAGTTAAAGATATTAATTTATTTACGGTAAACAACTGGGTTTCTCCGTGTAATAGAAGTGAATGGCATGTATTAAAAACATGATTATTGATGTTTCCAAATTATCAATTTCCTATTTCTATGAGGTGTTTTGAAATTCCTATTAATTAATTAATGAAGTTTTTTTAGTGCACCTTATTGCACCCCTTATGCACCCTTATGCACCACCTTTTTTAACTTTTGCACCGCTCAAAGAGCTGAGAAAAAAAAAATAAAGTTATTTCAGTTATTTTTTTTTCTCAGCTATTTGAGCGGTGCAAGTTAAAAAAGGTGGTGCATAGGAGTGCAACACGGTGCACCAAAAAGACTTTGAAAATTTTCACGGGGGAGTACGGTTAACTTGGCCCCTCCCAGTGAAATTTGCCTGCAGTTTTTCTCCTGAAGGGGTGCAAAAATTTCTTTTTGGTGGTGCATAAGGGTTCAATTACTGTTCCGTAAATAATAAAATATCTGAAGCAATAAAAACCTTTCTCTGTTTTTTATCCCAATTACAAATCTTTAAAGTTTTCATCCAAAATTTAAAAGTTTTAAATTAAGTTTTGATATGTGAAATTCAATTTTTGCGAAAGTTAAAGAAAAAACGTTATTTTCTGACCTTGACATTGTTCAATAAGCCAAAACGCAGTAAGAAAAACCTCATTGAAATCTTGATTAATGTCCAAGAAATAACAAATCACTCGGTATATCTAATAGGAGCTGAATATGTTTCCAGACAAGCACAAATTATTGCCGTAAAAAAATTTTTCGAAAAATCAGAAACAAAATTTTTTCTCATTTGATGCCGACTTTTTGGCAAGCACTGTATATTGTTTAAAAAGAAAATTAGTAAAAAATTTTGTGGTGTCTTAAATTTGCGTTTCAGTATATTTCTCCTCTTTTTAATCGATTTTTCACCTGATTTTATGCCTTTTAACTGGAAAAATGCTAGAAATAGGCACTATGATTTTACATATGCATTTTAGAAACAGCTACAGAATATGCAAATATCGTCGCCTAACTCACGAGTAGATGTAACTGCCAAAAATTACAAATTGGAGTTATCTATGCCCTGAAAAAAAGTACGGGTTAATCTGTCACTTGATAGAGTTTTCGTTCTTGTTTTGCAGCCTGTAATGCTAAAATTATAAAATTATTTTGTGGCGTATGTATGAAAAGAATAGAGCGTCATTTTTAATTTCAACGCTCCTGAACAATTTATCGAATGATGCTTACGCCGTGAATTAGGCGACGATATGCATACACTTTACATGCATTTTGCATTTTTTCAAGCTCTAGACATAACTAGAATAAAATCATTTACTTATCTTACTACTTACCTATTCTTGTCCGCAGGGAATTTAAAAAAACTGTAATTACATTTTTTTGAATTGTTTATACACAGTTTAGCGGCACACCTATTTACTCCACGCCTTTCTGTACTCTCCATTTTAATTAAAAAATAACTTGTTAAACTTTCAACGCTTCACACTACTAAATTCACTCAATATTTCCTTAATACGCCCCTGGCCCAACATAAACATACATTCGACACGAGAACTATAAATAAATGAGCTCTGCATCCCGAGATTGTGAGTCAGACCTTGCGCGGGATGTTATGCGCGAACTGAATATTTTCATGAGAGTCGCGCTACTGTGTAATCCTTATACTGTGATAAAACCAAACTTAGTTGGATAATATCCGGTCCGTTATCACTGGTAAATTCTCAAAACAATGAGAAAACTATTTGCAATTTTAGCGCTAACCTGGACAAACAAGTTGAACGCTTCTGGGAAATCGAGGAATGTTCGAACGGTAACGCCTTTTCTCTAGAAGAACAAAAATGCGAAGAGCATTTCGTCAACACGGTAACTCGTAACGATGAGGGTCGTTTCGTGGTAAGCGTACCCTTTACGGAGGATAAATGCAAATTAGGTGATTCTCGGCAGAACGCACTTAGACGTTTTTACTCGCTAGAAAGAAAATTAGATCGCGACAAGACACTAAAGGTCGAATACTTAAAATTCTTAGAAGAGTATGAACGTTTAGGTCATATGGTAAAAATCGATGAGAAGTCAGATCGTTGTACTCCGGTATACTATTTACCCCATCATACGGTAATAAAAAACTCTAGTGCCAGTACAAAAACGCGTGTAGTTTTCGATGCTTCCGCGCCTAGTGATACGGGCCTTTCTTTAAACGATGTGCAGCTAGTAGGACCGGTCATCCAGAACGATTTATTCACGATCCTCACGCGTTTTAGACATCCTGTATACGTATTTGTCGCCGACATAGACAAAATGTACCGCCAGATATTGTTAGCAGAGGAAGAGCGCCGCCTACATCGAATCTTATGGCGTCCGGACGCGTCTCAAGACATACAGTGTTACGAATTGCAGACGGTAACGTACGGTACCGCTTCAGCATCGTTTTTAGCAACCCGTTTCCTTCAGCAAATAGCGAAAGAAATGAGATCGCGTTTCCCTATGGCCTGTCATGCAATAAGTAATGACTTTTATATGGACGACGTACTCACGGGAACGGACACTATCGAAGATTTGCATCAACTACGTAACGACCTCACCGAAATATTAAAATTAAGCGGCTTTAAACTACATAAGTGGTTTAGCAATGTCTTGCAAACATCGAATAATAATAATGATAAAAGCGTGCAATTCGATGACGGCCAAGACATTAGTACGTTAGGCGTTCTATGGAAACCGCAACTCGACTTATTCCAATACGAAGTAAACGTACCCGACCGTTCGCGGCATTGCACAAAACGAAGCGTTCTTTCGGTTACAGCGAAAATTTTTGACCCTCTAGGTTTGCTGGGTCCCGTAACGGTCATTGCAAAACTTCTGATTCAAAGTTTATGGCAGCTTAAGCTTTCCTGGGATGAATCACTACCTAACGATTTACATTATAAATGGATCAAATTCATTGACGAATTGGCTGCGATAAACGACATCAGGATACCTCGTCTCGTAATACAACCCTATTCAAAAATTATCGAATGCCATGGTTTCGCCGATGCTTCCGAGAATGTTTATGGGGCATGAATTTACGTACGCTCTGTAAACAAATTCGGTCAATGCGAAGTACATCTGCTTTGCGCCAAGTCTCGCGTTGTGCCTTTGCGACGCGTTACAATACCGCGCTTAGAACTGTGTGCTGCCCTTTTACTCGCACGATTAATTGCAAAAATTAAAAATTCAGCAGGCTTTAATTTTCATTCGTTTATTCTATGGTCCGACTCAACAGTTACCTTAAATTGGATAAAATCGTGTCCTTCTCGTTGGCAAACATTTGTAGCCAATCGTGTTGCTGAAATTCAAACGTATACCGACATTCAAAATTGGCACCACGTGAGGTCAGGTGATAACCTGGCAGATTTGATTTCTCGCGGCGCTTCCCCGTCGGCATTGTTACATTCTGCGCTCTGGTGGCACGGACCTTCTTGGCTGTCAGAAGACGCATCTCGTTGGCCAGCGGAAGAAACGCAAACACAAATTAAAGATCCTCCCGAAGAGAAAAAACGAGCCGTAGCCTTAGTCAATCAAGTAATGTCGGCTGATATATTTAAAAGATTTTCTTCGCTAAGTATGTTACAACGAGTAACTGCATGGTGCAAGCGTTTCATCAAAAATTGTAAAACTTCTCGGGAAGACAGACACTTCGGTCCTCTAACCGTGCCGGAATTACGATCATCATTAACGTCGTTAATAAAACTAGCCCAGACAGAAAACTTTTCGGATGATCTAGAATCTTTGCTAAAACACGATAGAGTTAAGACAAGTAGTTGTTTACTAGCCCTGAATCCTTTCCTTGACGACAATCAAATTCTTCGCGTTGGCGGTCGTCTAAAGTTCGCTCCGTTTTCATTCGATAAAAAACACCCCATTATTTTGCCAAAAAATCATGATCTTACCGACCTGATAATAAGAGACGAACACATACGAATGTTACATTGCGGTTCGCAACTGTTACTTGCTTCTCTAAGAGAAAAATATTGGCCTCTTTCCGGGCGCCCGTGGGTCAAAAGAATCGTCAGAAATTGCATCACCTGCGCAAGGATCAATCCACAGCCCGCAAACTATATTATGGGGCAATTACCCGACTATCGCGTTACACCCTCTGCGTCTTTCGAAAGATGTGGAATTGATTATGCTGGACCTTTTATGTTAAAGGAAAAGAGGACACGCGGTTCTAAAATTATCAAGGCTTATGTTTGTTTATTCATTTGTCTAGCAACAAAGGCGATCCATTTAGAATTAGTTTGTGACCTCACTACCCAAGCTTTTTTGAATACACTAAAACGTTTCATTTCTCGCCGTGGCAAGCCGACTCATATATACTCGGACAATGGGTCAAATTTTATCGGCACTAATTCGGAATTAAAGGCATTAGCAAGCTTTTTAGATAACCGAGATACGATACAGACTTTACAAAATTCTCTTACTAACGAAGGTATTACTTGGAAATTTATACCGCCAAGAGCGCCACATTTCGGTGGCATCTGGGAAGCCGGTGTTAAATCTACGAAGGCTCACTTAAAAAGGGTCATCGGCAAACAAAATGTTGTGTTCGAAGATTTTTATACAGTGCTGACACAAATAGAGGCGGTATTGAACTACCGTCCTATTTCTCCACTATCTGACGACCCTAATGACCTCAATCCTCTGACTCCCGGACACTTCTTGATCGGCAAGTCGCTAACGGCCTCGCCAGAACAAAATGTTCTAAATTTACAAGAGAACCGTTTATCGGCCTTTCAAAGGCAGCAGCGGATCCAGGACTTCTGGAAAAGATGGAACAATGAATATGTTTCTGAGCTTCAAACTCGATCCAAATGGAAGAAAAATCATACTAATCTTCTACACGTGGGTAGCCTCGTATTGCTACGGGCGGAAAGTCAAGCACCGTTGCATTGGAAGATGGGTCGTGTCCTGCAGCTCCACCCCGGCGAGGATGGCGTCATACGAGTGGTTACAGTTAAAACCGCGGACTCTACGGTAAAACGTTCTGTGCGCGGAGTGTGCGTCTTACCTCAAACGAACTGAATTAAAGACATTTTTATCATACATTAGAATAGTTTGACTTAAACATTTTTTGTTTTTAATAAGTAAGTTTCTTATTTTCTTATCTTAGATGTTTATGTTTTGAAACACAATGTACATTATCTTTCAAAGGGGGCGGTATGTTAGTGGTATTTTTATTTTACGTTATTGTTCCAATTACGGTGAACTAACGTCCTAGCGATTCCATGAAGAGACCGTCGGCTGTAGCTTGTTGTGCGTCATCGCCTGCCCCTAACACGAGTTTAAAAATTAGTCATAAAACCCTTAAGGTGGCCGATGTTTCCTGAGAAAATGTTATTACTGTCGCGGCAAGCAAGCAGGTCGCTTGGCTTAGCTCCTGTTTAAAATCATACAATAAACAGTGTTAAACATTCGATTTCTTAATTATTCCCACAATGATTTTTTCCTAAATTTAATAAAAAGAAGTGAACAATTTAACGATAAAAACAGGTTGAGTAAAACCAAATCTATTTTAACTAGAATACAAGGTATTTTTTGGTGTTCCTAATTCGAAGCATATCAATAATAAGAAACGCATGATTATGCAGGTGGCCTGGCTTCCAGCGAATTGCATTAGGGACTTTTCAGCCCGGCCGACTATTGAATGATTACGAAGAAATACATTTAGATAGGGGTTTAATATTTCTGACCTGAATTTGTAGAAGTAAATGAATGATAGGTTTTACCTAGAAGTTTACATTTGAATGTTTTTCTTTCTAAACTATTCTAAACTTATCATAAATTAACATACGAAACTAAATGCATGATATAATATGAACTAAATGCAAAATATAATATAAATTTTACTTTGATAGATCTAAATTACAATAAATAAATCTAAATGCTGAACAGTTCTCCTTAAAATGTTGTGCTAAAGCACTAGAATTTTTTTTCTTTTTTAGTTATCAATCTACAATCAGATTTATGTTGTGATAGTCGTGATTTAAGCCAATTGGAAGTTTGGCCTATATAAACCTGATCACATTCAGTATAAGGAATACAATAAACAATACCATATTGATTAGAAGGAGGAATTTTATCTTTAGTTTTACTAAAAATAATATTAATAGTTTTTAAATTATATTTTGCAATTTTAGCATTAATATTTTTTAATTCTTTAATAATCAAATTTGTATAACCAATTATTTGTGGAAACTTTATATAAATTTTCATAATATTCACAATAATAATTCTCAAAATAATCAAAATCAAAACATTTGAATTAAAATTTGAAAGTTCAGAGATAAATAACAATATCATTCCTATATTTTTGAAAAATTTATTTCTTCGCGTGCTATTTAACATTTGCAATGGAACATCATCAATTGTCGGGAAAAAGTTGATCGAAACTGTACAAATTGAAGACGACGTCGATGAATTGAGTCGTGATGTCGGTTATTATTTTTCCCAAAACTGGTTCTATGTCTGGTCGAAGAAGGTTGGAATTTTCTTGGATCACCCGATTAAAATTTTCATCCAGCTCCGGATTACCTTTAAAGAGATTCTTAATACTGCAGGACATACTCCCTCTTATTCTACAGATATCTTTTGTTAACTCAAAAACAAGGTGCTCCTTTTTATTTTTGGTGATTCTTTTACCGGTCCATTCTCCAGTAATAGCCACGTCATCTAAAATGAAATATTTAGTGATTTTTGAAAACCTTTTTGGTGTTTATGTTTTTCTCAACAGTGGTTCAATGTCATTCAAATAAGGGCGTCTCAGATAACAAATAATACTAATCGAGTATTAAATTACATCACATAATAGCTACATAATGTTATTTTGACAACGAGAGCAGTTACTTATACAGGTAACTGTGCTGTTGTCCTTAACACCAAAGATACATCATAGGCCCGAATATCATAGACCTTTAGAGGTTAGATTAAGGTCAATCTTTATAATTAAGACCTTTGGATATAAGTGAAAATAATTTGGATATTTTCGAAAAATAGAGTTTGAAATAATTGCTTTACGTAAGTCATACTTACTTATTTTACTATCCAGGATACCTTCACCATCAAAACCGATTACCAGGAGTCTTCCTTTGGCGGTAAAATCCGAGAACAAATCTATTTTAGGGAAGTTAATTTTCCATGAAAGAAATGGCTTATCTAGATCGAGTGTGATATCACGGATTTCGTAGTTTTCCAGACCACTTATCCTGAGGTTTTTCATTATTGATCGGAAATTGACGGAAGATGAGTTTTCTTGACTCAAAGCGACCCGTGGAAGAATGAGTGGCGTTATGGGAGGAATCTTCATTTCCGGAATGCCTTTGACCAGGTGGGGACGAAGTTTCTCTAACGCATTCTTGAGACACAGCGAACTGTCTGGGGAATTACGGGAGCAGGTTTGCACGAAATCGGCTGAAAATTTATGTAAATATATATAAATTTTATTGCGAATTAGAAACATATGCGTAATATTTTTCCCCAACAACATACATTAACAACATATAACATTTCATTCCAGTTTTTGAAAGTACAATGGCCTTGAATCCACAAATCGTAATAAAAGATGAATATACCTTTAGGAAAAGAATACCACTTTCTCGATTTTGTACTAATGGAAATGGTGGAAGCCTTTGCTAAAAATTGTGAAAACAATTATCAAGAATTTTCCATTGAGGTTCTTACCGACTTAAAACATGGACAAGCGCTTATCGGTGGGCTCGACTAAATAAGAAAATTGAATCTGTGGACCTAATCCTTTAGAAAGAATATACCTTATTCCTGTCGGGGAATATAGTGGTAAATAAAAATTAACTAGCGAACGGAAAACAAGGACTTTGACAAGTAGTTAAAAAAGATGGGATGTTATTATAATTGAACCCTATAGTAGATAATAAGAAATGGAGAGATGGTCAATGTCCAAAATTTGTAAAGAACTACATGTGTAAACACTTATTAGGTGTTGCAATAAGATTGCAAAATTTTTGTTACTGAATGCACAAATAATTCGTTTTAAGGAGAAAAGTATTTATTTTAATTCACGTTTCTTGTTAAATAATTCCTTATTAAATCGTACCCATTATTAACATTTGTTAAAAAGATGACTGATAAACTACCTTGATATATTTTCTGCAAGTCAGGATTTTAATAGTAAACAAGACAAAAGCATATGATGCCAAACATTACAAATTTAATTATATGTACTGATCAACTTTCTATTCTAACACATGAATTAAAGAACAAATAGAGAGCAAAAAATTATTGCTTTTTTCGCTAATATTTTTACAATAACATAACTTTAATATTTCTCTCAGATTTAATTTACATAATACTCACGCAACTTCGTAGCAGTACAGTATACACACAGTATGAACAAACTGTAAAGAAAACTGACACGTGTGCACTGCATTTTCGGTAGTACTTAATAAATTTCGCCAGCGGTTTCGATTTTATACTGAAACGTATTAGCAGATGCAAATAAATGCAAATCTGATAACGAAGGAAAATATGTTTGCAAGCTTCTCTTTTTTTGTCTAGACAAATGAGAATTATGACATTTAAAATTTGCAAGTTCATTTTCGAATGAGTAAATATTAGAATCTGTCTGAGAAAACAATAAAATAAATATTTGAAGAAGTCGTTTGTTACGAGTAGATTAGAAATTTGACGTTCTGACGCGGAATCAATTATGCGTCCTTAAGTCGTAAAGTCAATAGAAAAACAGATTTGCTCTGCGAAAAGGTGATCAAATTAAATATTACAACCGCTAGAAGAAAAAGTAAATAAATATTGAAGGTGAATAACAAGTAAATCTTTATTTTTAGCATTTAACGTATGCCAAATATTTTAAGTGATAATCTGTGTGACGTCAAAGATTCAGCTAATCCATTCGTCGCAACTGTTGCTTACGTAATATTAAAACTCAGGGGAACAACGTAATAATAATTTCAAAGGTTGAACTAAATATTTATATTTTTAAAATCAATGCTGCTCTCAGATAACTAGATAAACAGTTCCTGATTATTCAATTAGGACCACTTATTTATTTAGAAGAAAAGAAAAGATATAGGTAGGTAAGAAAACTAAAAGATATAGGTATAGGGAATGCTAATACCAATCGATGTAGAATTTGATTCTGTATCTCATGATATAAAAATATACAGGATGTTCCATTTACGAAAATTGAGTTTTGGGCAGTTAAACATAATGACTTTCGACACCATATTGTGACCATCCTATGAATTTTTCAGGGATAATTAGGATATGATTTGAAAGTCTGAACATTATACTTTTAAACAACATGTCACTTCAATCTTTAAATTTGAAATTGGCGTAAATACATTGTCTTAAATGTAAGGTCACCAAAACAATTTTTTAAACAAATTTGAAGATATCTCAAAATAGGTTACATTTAGGTATAGGGAAGTCTTAACATTTTTGATTTAGAATAATGTGTGGAATCAGATTTTGTAATAAAAAGTATAGCATTCCATTTAAAATAAGAAAGTTAATAGCGACTTCCGGTATAACCGGAAGTGACATAAAAATGAAAATATTTTAATCTGAAAGATCGCTTTCCCTTAGGGCAGTGTACTAATTTTCAGAGTATTTGTATAATAATAATAATTTATTTAAATCCATTTGACCAAATACATGGTATTGGACATAGTCATAAATATGTTATGGAAGAGTCAGTACATATAATAATAATAATAATAGTTGTAATGTATTTCGTTATTACGGGAACGAACGATTAAGCTTTAAAGAAATGAAACACCTTTTAGGAGTGACCCACTTTTATTCACCTTAATTCATTGATGGTCAACAACATACTGATAAAACTGGTCTCCCTTTTTAACATCAATAAGGTAAAAACTAAACTTAAAACCAATTCCCATAGACTTAAAATAATATAAACTCTCATCTACAACACCTTCGCCCATTCTGAAAATATTTCAAGAAATTAAAACTTACTATAACCCCAGCGATCAGGTTTCTTAATTTTTCTTGGAGTTCTTCCCAAAAAATCAGAAATATTTTCAGAATTTACAGAATTCTCGGTTGATTGCTGATTTTCACCATCTATAGAAGTACCCACTTCATTATCTTCATCCGTACTAATTTCATTCTTAATGTTCTCATTTGCATTACTAGAAATTCCTGGTGTTACACTAGAGGAAAATGGACATAAATCACAAATTTGGTTTAAATGACGTTTCTATGTTTTTTCAACTTCAGGTACAAAAACCAAATATGTCCTAAATCCAATTTTATTTTTAACGATAGCCTTAATCCAGGAAGGCTTATTTATTACACGATAATCTCTGGTACAGATACCAGATCATTTTCTTGATAAGTTCCTGTCCTTTTTCCTCTATAATATTTTATTTGTTTTTGTTGTTTTCGTAACACATTTTCTTTAACGTTTTTTCTAACTGAATCGGGTTTTAATAAATCAATCCGCGTTCGAAGTGGTCTGCCGAACATCAAAAATGCTGGACTTTTTCCCGTGGTGCAATGTTCAGTATTTCGGTAATCAATTAGAAATCTATTAATTATCAAATTCATGTTTGTCTCCGAACATTTACCTGAACCAACAGCATTTTTGATTGCATTTTTAATCTGTTTTACTGCGTTTTCCGCTGCTCCATTGGTAGATGGATTATATGGCGCAGTTGTTTTATGTATAACATTATTAAGTTTCAAGAACTGCTGAAATTCATTAGACATAAATTGAGTAGCATTATCCGAAACTAGAATTTTCGGCAAACCAAATCTCGCAAAAAGGGATCTTAAAATATTAATCGCATTCAATCCACTTTGTATTTGCATCGACAATGACAAAAATATGTTTACCCATAATTGGTCCCAAAAAGTCAACATGCAGGCGTTCCCAAGGTTGATTTGGATATTCCCACGGTATTAGTGTTGCTTTAGGCGGATTATTTTTATTTAAAAGGCAAGTTTCACAGGATTTAGCTAACTTTTCTATGTCTTTATTCATCGTGCTCCACCACACATATGATCTAGCCAAAGATTTCATTTTTACCACTCCCATATGTGAAGAATGAATTGAATTCAAAATTTTACTTTGCAATTTGAAAGGAATAACAATTCTATGCCCAAACATAACGCAATCATTGTCAACAGCTAATTGATTTCGTTTAAAATAAAAACTTTTCAAATCATCCGTAATTTTCTTTGACCAACCCATCTTAATACATGTCTTGACTTTGCTTAATACAGCATCTTTCTGCGTTTCCGCTGGAATTTCAGCACAATTAACAGGGAATGTATTATTTTCACTGACATAATTAAAATATGTTTTCTCCAATTCAAGCTTTTCACTGAAATTACTTGGCACGCTCAACCTAGAAAAACAATCTGCATTATTGTCTTTTGATTTGACATACTCGATCACATAATCAAAATTTGCTAAAATTAACGCCCAACGCTGTAATCTACTAGCTGACATTAAAGGAATACCTTTACGAGGACCAAATATCGAAAGTAACGCCTTATGGTCGGTGACTAATGTGAATTTTCGACCATAAATGAATTGATAAAATCGATTTATACCGAACATAATAGATAAAGCTTCACGATCAATTTGCGAATAATTACTTTCACTTTTTGTTAAGGTACGTGAAGCGTACGCTATAGGTTTCTCCGTTCCATCTTCAAAAGTATGTGACAATACTGCTCCTACTCCCGATGAAGAAGCATCCACTGTTAATTTAATCGGAACAGTCGGATCATAATATACCAACACTTTTGCTGAAGCTAAAATTTGTTTAGCCGCATTAAAACTCTCATAACATTTTTCAGTTCACAAGAATTTAACATTATCTCGTAATAGTTCATATAAGGGCTTTAGTAACTCAGCTCTGTTGGGAATGAATTTATTATAGTAATTAATTAAGCCCAAAAATGATTTTAATTCACTTACATTTCGAGGAACTGGAGCCTTCTCAATAGCCTCCACTTTATCAACACAAGGATGTAAACCCTTGCTATCAATCTTGTATCCCAAATACTCTACCGACGTTTGAAAAAAATTGCATTTCGATTTTTCAATTGTGAACCCACACTCCAAAAATCGCTTTAAAACACCTTTTACCCGTTTAACATGTTCAACTTTTGAAGCACCCGTAATAATTACGTCGTCTAAAAAATTTGCTACTCCATATAATCCCTGTAAAATAGTTTCCATAATTTTTTGAAATTTAGATGGTGCACAAGCTAACCCAAACGGTAATCGATTATATACAAATAAACCCCGATGTGTGCTAATAGTGGTTAACAAACGCGATGGTTCATCAAGTAAACATTGCTGATAAGCTTGTGACAAATCTAACTTTGTAAAGTATTTACCCCCCTGTAACTGCGTAAATAATTCTTCTATTTTAGGTAGAGGATATTTATCTATCTCTAAAACAGGATTAATGGTTACTTTATAATCACCACATAGCCTTATATTACCATCTTTTTTTATTATCGGAACAATGGGTGTACCCCAATTTGAATATTTTACTGGAGACAAAATTCCTAAATTTAATAAGCGGTTTATTTCACCCTCAACTTTTTCTTTAATCGCAAAAGGAAGTGGTCTTGGTTTAAAAAATTTAGGTATTGCTTTTTCTTTAATTTTTAAATTTATGAAACCTTTGTTAAAACAACCAATTGTTGATGCAAACACAGAAGGAAATTCTTTACATAACTCTTCAATCCCGGTATTACGTTCCGTCTGTTGCATTTCGTACATATCATTTTCGTGGTCGTTTAACATATTAATATTAAGCTCAAATTTATTAAAAAAATCTCGACCTAAGAGCGGAGGCCCTCCACCTTTAATAATAAATACTTGCAAATTCGCTTTCTTTAATTGATACTCGACTTCTACTTCCATCACACCAATAGGTTTAATTATTGCACCAGTATAACCTTTTAAACATCTATTAGTATCAAGTAAAGGAATCGATTCGAAATATTTTTTTCTGAATTTATCTGACATAACAGACACGCTAGCTCCTGTATCTAATTGAAAATTGCATAATTTTCCATTAATTGTAACATCTAATTCAATCGGGTCCTGCTTAATACTACCGATGTTAAATAACTGCTCCGCATTGTCAATAAAATTTTCAAATTTTCCTTGCGCCAAGTTACTATTTTTCAAATGCCCTTTAACACCGCATTTGTTACACTTATACTCGCGAAAATAACATTGAAAAGCTACATGGTTACCTTTCCCGCACACCTTACACCTTTGAGTAACGTCACTTTTTCTTGCTCTTCCTCCATCTAACTCCCGATGCGTCGTTGCAGTTGTCGATGCTCGTCTATCAGGCTCTTTCCCCTGACGTCCTTGACGATGGTGAGATACCTTATAAACTTCTTCCTGTTCCGTTTTCACCGTCACCTCCTTCAGCTCGTAATTCCGATTTGTTGCTTCTTTATTGATAGCAATTTCTACAGCCTTCTCGAATGTTAGCTAACTTGCATCCTCTTCAAATAATCTATCCAAAATTGGACCTTTCGGTAAACCCATTATGAAACGATCACGTAACATCCATTTTAATTCTTCTTTAAAAGCACATTTAGAAGCAAGACTCTGTACATGCGCTGCCCAATCGGAAATCGACTGACTTTTTTCTTTAAAAGCGTTATAAAATTTATAACGAGCCGGAAATACATTTTTAATTGGATTAAAATGTTTATCAAATAACGAAGTTAAATCCCCATACTTTTTAGCTTCCGGAGAATCCGGTACACATAAATCGGCTAATAGTTTATAACTCTCTTCACTGCACGCATTAATTAAAAAAGCTCGTTTAATTGCATCATCCTCAATCATATTAACAATAAAATATTGTTGTAACCTAGTTTTGTAAATGTTCCAGTTACATTCTTTAATTTTAAACTCGCGCAAGTGTCCAGAATACGTTTTTATCTCGGCCATTTTTACTCGACGCGTTTTTCTTTGCTTTTTATTCGTTCTCCGTAGATGAAATATTTACACCTGCACTACTAGGTTCACTATTTCCATAATTCCTCGTCGCCAATTTGTAATGTATTTCGTTATTACGGGAACGAACGATTAAGCTTTAAAGAAATGAAACACCTTTTAGGAGTGACCCACTTTTATTCACCTTAATTCATTGGTGGTCAACAACATACTGATAAAACTGGTCTCCCTTTTTAACATCAATAAGGTAAAAACTAAACTTAAAACCAATTCCCATAGACTTAAAATAATATAAACTCTCATCTACAACAATAGTAATCGTCTTTATTGCATTTCCCAGAACATAACAATTTATCAAACAAGAAAAGAAAAAATAAATGATATAGGAGTAATTTGAAAGATTTTTAAATAATATATACAGGGTGATTCAGGCAACACGTTTATTAAAAGTTTACGGACTTCCCATTTGAATTGCTTTTTCATATTTTGGATTTATAGATTACCGATAACGGTCTATTTAACTGTAATATTTTCAACTTTCGGACACTTCCGCTTATACCGGAAGTTGCTGTCAACTTTCTTAGTTTAAATGGAACACCCCATTTTTTATTGCTTTTTTGAATTCCTCCCAGAATTCTAAACCAATTTTATACCACATAAGATACAAGAAAAATTAACTGTTTCCGAGTTATTTCAATTTTTTATTCAAAAATTCAATTTGCAGTACCTCGTTTATGGTAGTGCCATTTTTATAAAACAAAATCCATGAAGTTAATTTTTGGCCTACAGTAGGCCACATTAATAGGCTTCCGGATTATATTCAATTTTATACTTAATTATTTACAGGGTAGTTAAAAAGTAACTTCAATTCGGACCAAGTTCAACTATCCAAAAGTAATTTTTTTTAAATAGAACACCCGGTATGTTTTTATGCCATGTGATTTAGCATTAAATGTTCTTTCGTTCTGTATTAGCATTCCCTATACCTATCTCTCACTGTTTACTTGCTATTGATGATTTTATCTTTGACATATCGATTTTTTCACTTTTCAGTATTATTCCTCAATAGTGTGCTATGAAAATAAAAGTAATTCTCATTTTTCAATTCGTCAATCTAGTAACTGTCAAAAAATAGTTTAGCAATGGCTAACCACGACCGAGAATATTCAAACGCAGAGATCCTAAATGTATTTTTTATTTATGGCGGATGTGACAGAATTGTTAGCAGAACTTGTCGTGTGTTTAATGAGAGATATCCTCACTTACAACCAACGACTAGCACAAAATTTAGAAAACTTCAATCAAATTTTCTACAGTCTGGAATTCAAACAAAGAAAAGAACCATAATTGTTACTGACGATGAGGACAATAACGTAAATGTTTTAGCATATTTCCAAGCAACACCGCATGTTTCAATAAGATCCGCTTCAGAAGACCTGGGACTGTGTTACTCGCCTATTCAGAGAATTCTTGAAAAACATAAAATGCATGCCTATTCCATTTTAAATGTGCAAGCTTTTCGCCCTGGCGACGAAATACGGCGTGTACAATTTTGCGAGGCAATGTTAATCAAAATTCAGGAGGATCAGAATTTTTTGAAAAATATTATTTGGACAGACGAATCAAAATTCAGCAGAGAGGGAGTTACAAATAGAAGAAACTTGCACTTTTGGGCCCAACAAAATCCGAAATTGATACGTGACGCAAATTTTCAAGATAATTTTAGTTTCAATGTTTTTTCTCTAATTATGGATAACCGTATTTGTTTCGAAATTTACGATGAAAATTTAAATTCAAATAAATATCTGGAAATTATAAGGGGAATTGTATCAAATTTCTTGGATGATTTGCCACTTAATGTTTTAAATAAATGTTGATATCAAATGGATGGAGCTCCGGCACATTCCAGCTATGAAGTACATCGCGAACTAAGTAACATATTTGAAGATCGCTGGCTTGGACGGTTCGGTCCAATTCCATGGCCCCCCAGGTCTCCCGATTTGTCACCACTTGACTTTTTCCTATGGGGAACCATTAAAAACAAAGTGTATTCAACTCCTGTAAATACCTGTAACTGTTATAAATGAGACCAAATGTGTCGGTATTATAATTCGTTACTGATTTAGTTATGTTTTAAATTGAAATGGTTAAATATTTGATTGTATTTGTCTAAACATTATGATGCATGCATCAAATGTAAACAAAAATACACTTGATACCATATGGTACAGTTGTGTTCAAAAAGGTGTTGTACAGCTACGTTTTAAATATCCTTGCTTTTGAGCGGCAGTTGGTTTTTCTAGTTTTGTGTTCAATGATATTATTATTGCCAGAAACCGTACAGAAATAACTTGTACAACAATTTTTGACTTCATGAATGAACGTACAAGTTTACACAGTACAAATTCTGTACAACACTTTTTTGAACACGACTGTACACTTAATAAATTTATGTTTAAATATTTTCTTGGATTTTGAGAGTGAACCTAGCTTACTTGAAACTTAAGCTAGAAATTAATTAAGAAAAACACTTCTTTTTTTATTTTCATAGCACACTATTGAGAAATAATACTGAAAAGTGAAAAAATCGATATGTCAAAGATAAAATCATCAATAGCAAGTAAACGGTGAGACATAGATATAGGGAATGCTAATACAGAACGAAAGAACATTTAATTCTATATCACATGGCATAAAAATATACCGGGTGTTCTATTTAAAAAAAATTACTTTTGGATAGTTGAACTTGGTCCGAATTGGAGTTACTTTTTAACTACCCTGTGAATAATTAAGTATAAAATTGAATATAATCTGGAAGCCTATTAATGTAGCCTACTGTAGGCTAAAAATTAACTTCATGGATTTTGTTTTATAAAAATGGCACTATCATAAACGAGGTACTGCAAATTGAATTTTTTAATAAAAAATTGAAATAACTCGGAAACAGTTAATTTTTCTTAAATCTTATGTGGTATAAAGTTGGTTTAGAATTCTGGGAGGAATTCAAAAAAGCAATAAAAAATGGGGTGTTCCATTTAAAATAAGAAAGTTGACAGCAACTTCCGGTATAACCGGAAGTGTCCGAAAGTTGAAAATATTACAGTTAAATAGATCGTTATCGGTAAAAAATAAATTCAAAATATGAAAAAGCAATTCAAATAGGAAGTCCGTAAACTTTTAATGAACAGGTTGCCTGAATCACCCTGTATAGATAGTTAAGTACAAGTAACTTTGTTTATAATGAAATATCTTCCAAAAATTCTCTGAAAGTGTAGTAACTTTTGGTAAGTAGAAGTGTTTTTATGTTCCGCTTAAGCTCTTTGTCATTTAAAGACTTATAAGTATTTGTAATCTTATTGTAAGCTATGATGGCAAGGTATTTCGGCGATTTTTTAAAGAAAGATAATTTAAGATATGGGATTTCTAACGAAAATCCATTACGAATATTATAACAATGATAATAATTTAATTTTGTCCACTGGTATGCATTTTCATGGGCATATAAAAGTAAATAAAAAATAAAAGTGCATACAACGGTCATTATTTGCCATTTTATAAAAAAAGTCCCTACGACTCGTCTGCCAATGAACACCTTCCATAAATCGCAATGTTCTTTTTTGTAATATAAGAATTCGTTCAAGTTCTATTCCATAACCCCAAGTTATTATGCCGTAAGATATTACTGAGTGAAAGCAAGAGAAATAAAATGTTCTTAACACGTGTTGACTTACAGATCTTTTAAGCTGTTTGATTTCGTAGCATGTAGGTGCTAATTTATTGCACAAAGTATCAATGTGTTTTGTCCACTTACATTTGTTATCTATAGTAATACCTAAAAATTTAACATGGTCAACTTGTGTAATGGTGTTGTTATTGTAGCGAATCAATAACCAGTAATTTGGATCATTTGATACCGTAAAATTTACATAAACTGTTTTTTGTGCACTTAGAATCAAATCATTTTGTAAATATAAATTTTAAGTACGTAACAGGTCTGAATTTGCCGCTAAAGTAGCTTGTTCACTAGTGGCGCCCTGAATAAGCAGAGATGTGTCACTTGCAAAAATTACTGCATTACTTAGTGGAAAGTCATTAATATACAAGATATACAAAATTGGCCCTAGAACTGATCCTTGTGGTACTCCACGATTTAATATTGACATATCAGATTTAGTTTTATTAATTTCAACATAATGTTACCTTTCCCTTAAATAGCTGTTAAACAATTAATTAAGCTGTTAAAAAACCTTTGACACCGTAAAAATGTAATTTATTAAGTAATTTATCATGATCTAAAAATTTTAAAATAGCAATGGTAGTTGATCGTCCTTTACGGAAACCAAACTGGATTTGATTAAGGAGATTATATTTCTCTAGGAAGAATGTTAATCTTATATTCACAATTTTTTCTATAATTTTTGAGAAACAACTTAACAAGGAAATAGGTCGATAATTTTCAACTAAAAGTTTTGAACCTTTCTTGTGTAGTGGCTTAATTTTTGCAATTTTTAATCCGTTTGGAAATATTCCTTGAGAAAAAGAATTGTTTATAATTACAGTTAAAGGAGTAACTGAGGCTTTTAAATATTCTTTGACTACGAATAGACTGATATCGTCATGACCCGGAGTGTAATTTGTATTAAAACTAGAAACAATATCTAAAATATCCTTTTCTATTATTGGACCTAGAAAGAACGAATTTTCATTTAAATGTTTTTCAGACGTATTATTGGAATAATGAATTTGATTTGCAGCATTACAATTTTGAATTTGATTTACAGTAGAAATGTTATTAAAGTACCTATTAAAACGATTAGCTACAGTAAGAGGATCTGATATTAAGCCATCATCAATTTCAAGATGTATGTATTTCCCTGAATCAGTTTGTTTATTAGAATTTATGATGTTCCATACAGCTTTCGATTTATTTTTGGAGTGAAGAGTAAGTTATTGTTATAAAGTTGTTTAGCTTTAGAATAATCTTTTTGTAATTTTTTTTATAATTATAATAATATTCTTTAAATAATGGATTACCGTTTTTTTGTAAAAGATATAAGTTTTTTAGTGTTTTGGAAGATGTTTTTATACCTGAAGTTATCCATTGTTCCGAAATTGGTTTTTTATTTTTTTATTTTTATATATTTTATTTATTTATTATTTTTATTTTAATGGGAAGGCTTTATCACACTTATTTAATATTATATTGATAAATTTATTATACTGATCATTTACGCAAGAACAGTTCGTTACTTCATTCCAATTTACCTGAAATAACATATGTTTTTCTTTAAATTACGATACATATAATAGCCTTTTCCACTGGCTGCACTAGTGTGCACCGAGTGTGCAGTGCCTTGGGTGCCGGCACCGGCTTCCGTAACAAGTGCCGGCGCCATTTCTTGTAACGATTCTCGCCTAATATAGTAATAATCTCAGTTTTATATTAGAAATGAATTACAATAATTGCTAGGTAAGTATATATTTTTTTTGATTATGATTATAAACGTAAATCTCTAAGCAGAAATTTAAATTTTAATAATAAACATACTAATGAAAATTGTCAGTAACCATGTTACTTTTTTGATTTTTTTCTTTGTAGGCCTAACTGTATTTCCTAAGCCCTTGGGTCTACCCCGTTTTTTAATCTTTGCTGGCATTTTGATATCTTGAAGGGCAGTTTTGTAGTGTAAATTATCTTTTCCTAGAAAAAATTACGAATAAAAATAATTTCAACAATAATTTCTGTTTTCTTAAAAAAAGAAAGTACAGAGATATTCAAAAAATCACATGAATCTAGCTGTATTTGTTTTTCAGAATAAATTGTATCTAATTTATCCGAATTCCTATTTGTATCTATTTCTGCATTTTCTTGAGATGACTTGTTTTTTTCTAAAATACAAAATACATAATATTTAAATTTACATTTTACACCTAGTTTAAATATTTACCAATATATTCTATTGCGTATTTCTCTTGAAAATTATGATCAATAGTACAACATGTAAATGTTGGCTGCGAGTCGTCAGGATCGCAATGGGGCCCCCGAGCATATTCTGTATAGCTATTTCGGCCCTAATTGGCGCCTCATCAGCAGAACAGTAGCTCGAGAACTCCACTGCAACCCCGACGACCAACAGAATATACGCACGCTTAGCGCGTGAATGCAAACATGTGAAATAATTGCGCCGCAGCACAATTATTTTCCGACTTATAATTCGTGTCGTGAAAGCAGATAGCAACAATGCCGTTGCCGCAAAAGCTAACACGCACGAGATGGCAGTCGAAGCGGACAAAACGTGTCAACGCAAACATGTAAATGTTGGCTGCGAGTCGTCAGGATCGCAATGGGGCCCCCGAGCATATTCTGTATAGCTATTTCGGCCCTAATTGGGGCCTCATCAGCAGAACAGTAGCTCGAGAACTCCACTGCAACCCCGACGACCAACAGAATATACGCACGCTTAGCGCGTGAATGCAAACATGTGAAATAATTGCGCCGCAGCACAATTATTTTCCGACTTATAATTCGTGTCGTGAAAGCAGATAGCAACAATGCCGTTGCCGCAAAAGCTAACACGCACGAGATGGCAGTCGAAGCGGACAAAACGTGTCAACGCAAACATGTAAATGTTGGCTGCGAGTCGTCAGGATCGCAATAGTACAACATACTTGGTTATCACTGCCTTCTAGTCTGTCCACCAATTCAATAATAATATTATTATTTATATTACTCACAAATTCACTAACATTGTTGTTTTCACTTTCTAAAATTTGTAAACTTTGTTCTGGGGTGGTCGGTTTATCTGTAATTCCCTTATCTTCACTATTCTCTTCACAATTCTCTTCAATACTCTCTTGATGATCGTCATCTGGTACTAAATTTCTAAAAGCATTTATCAAAACACTATCTTTTCCTTCAGACCAATATTTGATTATCTTTTTTATAATGTCGATTCTTTCCAAAAATAGCGGTGTAGAAATTTCACTGCATAACTGCGCCATCATTTTTCCTTGATCATCCATAAGTTTAAATTTTTTATGATTAGTCATACGTGTATATTGCAGCTCTGAAATTTTTGTTCGACTTACTCCTATATCATTTGAAATTTCATCTACATTTTTATCTTGTATATTTCCTTGATCTGTCTGTGTTCCTGACTTTCTGTTTGATTCACACTCTTCCAAAATCTGTTCACAATAATTTCTTGTCCATGTACTGAGACATAATTTTTCATCGAATAATGGCACAGAAAGTACAGACCTACATTTAAGAATATGTCGACAGGACAGTTGTAAACATTTTCTGAAAAGACATTCACAAGTTGATGTTGTTACCTCCAAGAAACCTTCTGATGTCTCAACCAGAAATATGTCATTGCCAATAGGTGTTAATTCCTTGCAGAGTGTAACGTCTCTAAATTGTTTTTCAACTTTTTCAAAAGCAAAATTTGTAAGGTATTTGCGATATAAATATTCGTCTGAACTACTTGGGTGAACTAACTGTCTATTGAGCATCTGAAAATTTTTGACATCTTTTTCTACACGCAGAGTATTCACTAAAGAAAAGACGTTTTTAAAAAAATTTTCTAACGTACTAAACCTGTTTACAGTACTTTTTAATTTAGAATTTAGGCATTCCAGTCGATTATTTGTTTTATTTGCAAAGCACAAGTTCTGTAAAACTAAATAATGGACCCATTGATGTGTAATCCCACCCCAGTTAGAGTCATAGTAATGTTTCACAACTTCTGGAACTTTTGCTATCATCTCATTATATATTTATTCAGAAGACGCATATGCTAAATTCTACAAATACATTTTACTCATACACGCTTCATCGGCAGTTAAACCCATTTCTTTAATAGAAACTTCTCTATTAAATATTTAAAATACATGAAAAAGACATATTATCAGTTCAAAATTGGGAAAATGTGCACTTTTCGTTCTGTTTTACCTTTGTTAGACATAACAACCTGAACTTTTCTCCAATAATCATTTCGTTTTTTAAACGCATCGATAAAAAAAATCAGTGATTCTTCATTTTCATTAATTAGTAAACAAACTGGCACTATTTCGCTTAGACCATTACCATCTTCTACCATTATTAAGTATGTTGCAGCCCTTAAATCAACTAAACAATACGTTCCATCAATAAACAGTATTTCTGGGAAAGCTTTGAAGTATTTTTTCATTCTTTCATCCTGGAAAAATAATCCCCTGAATACATCGTTCTCATCTATTAATAATTCCACATCCGTGCAGTAATATGTGTCTTTCAACATATTCACACAGTCTCCAAAGCTTTTCTTTTCGTTCTTTTTACAGCTCAAATTTGTCAAATATTTAAGTGTTATCTTACAACCTGTTTGTTTTCTAATTTTCTCAAGAATATTATCTCTTAAATCTTGAGGTATTTTTAGCCGTTGTTGAGTAAGTAATGTGAAGTATGAGTTTGAAGATGTGTGGTTATGGTTTTCATACATATCATTGACCTGAAGATATTGTTTGCACATACTCACGCGAAGAAATATAAAAGCACCGCAATCTTGCTTTACAGTTGAACATCGTCTTCAAGAATTTTCATTTTTTGATTTGAAAGAACGTCCTCCTTTAACACAAGCGAATTTTATGTAATAATATTTCACAGCTTTATTAATATTCTGAACGGTATCTGGATTCCGCTTTTCTTGATTTTCGATGGTTCTTGCATCTCGAATCCAGTATTCGTTCAATACAGTCTTTTTATATTTTTCAAATTCTGTCAGAAACTCTTCAAAAGACGAAAACTTTCATTTTTTCTTCACTTTCAGTTGAAACTTTAACACATCAACAAAATGAACACAACATGCTTAAGTGAGGTTAAGCTAAAACTTTCGAATTACAATTATATGCTGGCAGCCGTTAATTTATTTTTAAAGTACAGGCGCCGGTGCCCGTTTATGTATTTCATGGAAGCTAGCGCCGGCAGCCAAGGCACTGCCGCACCGAGTGTATTTTCATTTCGGTTCAGCTTTATGTAATAAAACGAGATAGAAATATCCTGAGTACACACCGGTGCAGCCAGTGGAAAACGCTATAAGTTTTTTCATCAGTTTTACAAGTCGGACTGTAATATAACTTTATTTCTTGCGCAGAGTGATCAGATATGCCATTGTCAACCACAGTACTCATTCTCAGTTCAAACAGGTAAAACGTACAAATGTTATCGAAACAATTTTTACCTCGAGTAGGGTCACTGATAGTTGGCTTGAGGTTGTAGGAACTTAACAAGTCTTGAAATTTATGTAATTCATTTGAAGTTTTTAAAAAATTAATGTTAAAATCACCGCAAATTATAATGTAATCATTTTTTATGGTACTAACAACTTCTAAAGCATCATTTAATTTATTTATAAATATTTCATAACTTCCGTTTACGCTTCTATATATTGTAAGAATTATGAAATGAATATTATCTATAATAGTTTTAGTGGCTGCACATTCGAAATGAAGCTCAGTGGACAATTCAATAATAGTGTTAATGCCATCAGCATCCAAATGATTTCTAGCCAAAATAGCTACGCCACCATGAATGTGAGCTTTTCTACTGAAGTGATTTACAACACGAAAATTTCTTCAATTCAGGGAGTAAATAATGTTATCCACAAACCAGTCACAGCATGTTTCACTTAGAAAAATTTCTAATTCTTCAATCTTATTTCCGAGACACTGGATGTTTTGATGGAGCACTGATAAACAGTCCATTAAGTGGAAATGTGGTGTGTAGGGCGTAGGAAAAAATAATTCTTGTCATTTTCAGCTGTTCCTTCGTTCGTAGTTATATCCGACGAATCATAGATGAAGGAGTTTCCGTAGTTGTATAAAAGTTGGCAGAGGTTTCTTTTTGCCCTAAATTTTAAGTGGATACCATCTCTCGTATAGTCTTCGATAATAATATGTAACTGTATTTATACAGAAAATGTTAACATGAGTATATTTTTTAGCCATGTTGTATATTTGATAATTCATACGCTCGATCATTTTATTAAGTTGTTTTCTGAAGCAGTAGAAGGGAATCGTGGATAGAATGAGATTCGTATGACTGGTAGCATTCATTGCGAATTCGAATTTCTGTAATATATTTCCAATACTTTAAGTATCGTAACAATCAAAAACATCATTTATTCCGGCAATTAAATAGAGATAATCCGTTTTATTGTAGTCTTTGGATAATTGGTCTAAGTTAACTAGAACATTGTGCAGTTTGGCATTTGGTTTAACTATTCCAGTAACTGAAACATCCGGTGAAGTATCCCTTAGTAAAGAAGTCAGGTGCCTACCATATCATTTAATATTAAGATTTTGTCAGGTTTCGTCTTCAAACTTGAACTACCTGAATCTGCCACGACTGCTATTTCACTGTTTAAGATGTCTTCTCTATTATTTGTCACAAGTAATGCTTTACTATTTAGGATTTCTTTTCCGTTATTTGACGATATTATATGAGTTGTTTCTGCTGTTTGAATTTCTCTGTGAATTACATTCGTTTTGTAGGTTTATGTTTCTGCTGTCATGCGAATTAAACTACTCAAAAATGTAGTTTTCTATAATGAGTTTGTAGCTTTCTATTTCAGTGAGTAATTTATTAATATGCGTTTTTAAGGTGTTGTTTTCATCATGTAACAAAGCATTAGCATTGTCGTATTCTGCGAGTTTATTTCTTAGATCAGTATTATTGTCATTAGAGTCACAAACGTTCTTATCACTAACTTCATTGTTATAAGTTACACTTATATAGCTGTTATTTTTTGCCCTATTTGGAGAATTTTTGCATACGAGTTGTGTTTTCTTTTCTTGTGATTTATTGTCATGTGTTTAGTTTCGTGTTAATCCAGAGCGCGTAGAATACATTTTAAGATTTTAAAGGATGCCCTGACGTTCAAAACAGCTATTTGTATGACAATTTGAAAACGAAAGACATTTGTACTTTGATTTTCTCTCAGTTTTGTACTATTTAATATTGATGTCAGTATGTATATCATGTAAAATTGCTTATTCACACACTGAAACTCGAAGCAAAAAAACTGTCGAATTCAAAAATAAAAAATCTCGGAAAATGTGCGGCGGTTGTCAAACCGTACCAATCCAAACATAAAATAGTAATAATAATAATGGTGATAGGAACACGGTCACACGGTTTAACAATCCTCGTGCCTTGAGAAAAGAAATTAAGCGTAATTTTTGCGTGCGTTTTCGCCGACACTTTCAACTAGACTATATTCCCTTCCCTGAAAACTTTTAATAGGTCACTCAACTTGGGATACCTTGTATAAGAGAAACTCGATAGCGAGAGGGAAGCTGATTTGAATAAGACTTACCCCACTGACCACTATCACTGAGCCAACAAAAGAAAGCCGAGACTTTCAACTAGACTATATTCCCTTTCCCGAAAACTTTTAATAGGTTACTCAACTTGGGATACCCTGTATAAGAGAAACTCGATAGCGAGAGGGAAGCTGATTTGAATAAGACTTACCCCACTGACCATTATCACTGAACCGACAAAAGAAAGCGAGCAACGTGTAACTTATCCGCAACAAGCGTTGGAAACTGAATCTTCCAGAAACTTCTCACAAACGACAGTAAAACCCCTTAACTCAGGGCGGTCTTAAATTCAAAGCATCAACACAGAAAACGTAAAATATTCGACCATCATGCGTCACTTGCAAAATGTGCTCGTGATCTGCTCAAAATAGATGCCAAAAAGTACCAAGCTGGAAAAATGGCTAGCCCCGCCTCCTTTTCCTTTTCAGAATTCGAGCACGAAGACCACAGGGTAAGTAGTGTTCCCACTGTTAGGAAAAGTTACCAGCGACAAGTTAACGAAACAAAGGAGAATTCCTGGAGTATGAAAATAAGGAGCGAACAACCGAAACCGAAGATAGACAACTAGTTTGAAGATTAAAATTGAATAGTAACAATTACATATTTTGTGATAATTTTTGACGAAAAAGAATGTGCTTCAGTTATGTTTATAATTTGAAATGCCAACAGATGTCGGTAATGTTTCAATTTGGAAGCTGCTTTTGTAATTTGAGTTGTGGCGCCATTCCGGCAACCTAAGAAAATAAAATTTCGAATGCTTTAATGAGCTACTTTATGACACCCAAAGTGGGCTTCATAATGTAGTCGTTAAAGTACTAAAACAGAAAAAGTTACTTTTTCTATTTTGGTGCTTTAACAAAGCATCAGCAAATACTTTAGTAGAATTGATCGAAGGTGGATCCAGTTTATAACCACTATTATTTCTAACCGTTGGAAAGCTTACAATTCTGTGTAGTTCTTTTGGATCCCAAATGAGTGGGTATTTTTCATAAAGCTGAGGAATTCCAAAATTACCGGGTTATTCCATTCGGTCTCTGATGACATTTTTCTGGTGAAATTTAAAAAAAACAGTAAACCGAAAGCAAGTTAGTACAACTCAACGCGCACAATACACAAAAATAAATACTATCATAGAAATCTCGTGTTGCAAACTGTTCAAATCGTCTGGACGTAAAAACAAATGTGATGGCATATGAAGGTCAACGTTGGTTAAACTCTTTGATGTGTGTCGAAAAAACCGCCCTCATAGGTTGGCATTCATTCATCCACACCGCATGGCAAACCACCCAATAGCCAACACTGGTTAACGTTGGCCATGTCGTCTGGATGCGGCTTTAGACAAATGAAGCAGAGCTACTTCAACCTCCGCTACGAAAAAGCCCCATAAAAGCGATAGCACAGTTTTAGCTCCAGCTGATCCCGAGCACTTAAGTGTCGAGAACACTCACCGAAGCCTCACGTGCATTAATTTGTCAGGAGCAACATACATAAACCTTCCGTGCAATTGATTGTCAGCTTATACAAAGCCTCCCGTGCATTAATTTGTCAGTAGCAACACACACACACACGCTCTTTCGTGCATGTAATTGATATTTTAGTTAGTCATGTGTCTGTCAAAATTGCCCTGTAAACATTTTTACCCCTTGCATATTTTGAGAAAACTTATACTGAAATTCAAAAAAGAAAAAACTTTTTAATCATTTACTATTTTATTTTTGCATTTTGAGCAGTTATTATAATTTTGATTTAACAACAGTGTTTCAAATTAGGCATTACATATTTTTCCACATTTAACCGATATCTTTCAATATTTTTGTTAAAAACGAAAAGTTAATTTTTTGGACTTTCCGACTGTTGACGAGGTCAAGATGTACGTGTATCATGTTTCAAACAAGTTCGAATGTGTCGAAGGTTTTTTGCCCACCTGCATGAATCATAATCGAGGTCGCAGATTGTTTATGTTTCAGCGACGCTAGGATGCATATTTGCGTATCTTAACTTCGCTAAATGAATGGATTCGTTTAATTTACATTTTACTTGTTGCAATAAGAATCCAAACGTTTAGGAATAAAAAATTGTAATAAATCCGAATGTCACTTCATAATAAATTAATTTCGGAAAATAGTAGTTCTTGACATTCATTATTTTATAACACAAGCTTATGTGTTTAAATGAAATTTAAGTTTATTCTTTGATAGAAACACTAGTAAAAATGAAAGAACAAGTAGATACTGCAAGAAATGCTGAACGCAGCGAATGAAGCGATGTTAAATTTACTGCCTTAAGAAACTCTACGCTAAATGTAAGTGACAATATAATGAAACCCCCTACGGGAGCAAATATCACTTCTCTCCCAAGGGAGGAAATATGTTATTTCTATCATAATTTTGACGTCATGGAAACCGCTGCTGTCTACTCCCGGTCGTGAACAAAATATAGTTTTGGCTTGACAATCAAATTATTACTTCTACTTTTTTCTACTAAATACTTTATTTGAATTGAAAATAATTTCCTCTGTTCTAACACATAACATGATGGTTTCACTACAGAGCTTTCATATGTGCCTATGGAAGAAATTAATTTGTAATTGAATTGTAAATTTAATAAATAGGATACAAAGAATCTTTTGGAAAGGCTTCATGTACACGGTTTATAACATCAATGACGAAATTACCAAGCGTGCGATCCAAGAAAGATATGATTATGCTTCGAAGAGCGTCAACATTCTGATTGAAGACATAATTGAACGCCTGTAATTCTGCGGGATCTTTAATTATATTGTAAAATTGTATATCGAGATTATCGAAAGTTATTTCGACGGATCCTTCTTTCCACTGAATATGTTCTTTCCCGTTTTTGGTATAAAGGTTGCCATCCAAAACTAGGTCCAGGATCAAGTTTGCTAGAAGCAACACAAACAAATTGCAGGTCAGAATTAGTTATCTAAATGACCAGTACTTACTGAAACGTCCCTCTCCGCTTCCATCTCCGAGCAATCGAAAACCTAAAACCGTACCGTCTATGCTGAGCGAACCTGCAAGGTAAATTGAAGGCAAGAGAATTTTCAGCTTCAAAACCAGTGTGTCAAAATCGATATTCGTGTCCAAAATTTGAAAGTTTCTAGCACCGAAGTACGTGATATTCCGAAATTGTGCCTCATACGACGCCAAGGGAAATTTCCTTTTACCCACGGTTAGTCTACGAATGTGGAGCGCATCTATTGGAGGAAGTCGCAATTCGGGAATTCCCTTTATCAGATCCAAGCGTAGATCTTCGATTTTCTGAAGCCAGCATTCTTTCAGTAAAGGATTTGTTGCTTTGCACGGTCTGAGAAGCAGTTCGGAAGCTGAAATTTAAGATTTTGTCTTTAGTTTAATTTCTGGTTTCAAGTTATCAATCTAAGCTGTATGATAAACACGATTTATTGTAAGTTATCTCTTGTAACTAAGATTATAATGATTATTAACGATAATTCTAACGGGACACAAGCTTCTTAGAATTGACAGAGTAAGCTTCTGAGAACACCAGGAACTTTTTGGAGGGGGTTTTCAACGCTTTTTGTAACTGGATTTTAGAACAAATGCGCGATGATGAAGATTTCCTGTCAATAATTTTATTTTCAGATGAGGTCACGTTTAATAGTAATAGTGTGCTGAACAGGCGTAACATTATTATTCTACTGAAAATTCCCACAGAGGCATTGTAGATGAGTGTATAAGTGGTCCCTTTTTCTTCAACGGGTATTTACAAGGAAATTCTTACTTATGATTTCTTAGAAACCAATTGCCTGTTCTACTGTAGGAAGTTAATTTATTATTAAGACACCGAATGTTTCAGCACGATAGTGCAGCTTCTCTGTTAAGCGGACACCTCTAATGGGCGGACAGTTTGCTGGTCAGTCGGTGTCCGCCTAAGAGAGTTTTCACTGTATCTCCATTTATAATATTAAAATTTTTATTTACCTGAATCTAAGGCTTCACTTTGGAGAGCAAATGCAGAAACGCAGATGCAAACAAACAGAATGGAAAGCATTTCGTGACTTTGAATTTTCAATTCTGAAATGAATTTAATTTCAACAAGATATTTATAGTATTTGATCACGCAAAATGTGAATTTTAATGAGAATTTCCTAATTAAAGATTTATGAAGTTGTTTATTTTAAATATATACACATATATATTTTGATTGCTCGGTGATGATCAGAAACGTCTGCTAACATTTAAGTTACGCACGCATAATATTTATAGCACGATTCTCTAAGATCGACATTATTTATAACAAGTTCTGCATTTAAAATTGGATATATTATGTTCGTAAAAATTAAGAAATTATTATTATTTATTATTCAATTTGATAATAATAATTAATAGCGCGAATAATCGGTTGAGTCAAAAGTTTCCGTAACTTTCTGGCTAACTTTGTTTTTAGAAGTCTATCGTAGTAAATAAGAACGAAAGCAAATTATTTATTAATTATAAAAGGGAATTAATACCGATTTTACTTTCAGGAAATTTTGGTGATTTGGGGTGTACCTTCGAGATGATCGAAAACAATATTGCGGGCTCCGTGAATTTGGCCACCACATTATCAGTTCATTAACTTACATTTATGTGGCAATTAGTAATAAATTTGTAATTATTTATGATCCTATGTTAATAATTTGTAAGATCGTTGTTCAGAAAAAAAAAACGAATGTAATTATTTTGGTGCTAACTTCTCGGGCGCCCCTAACTATTCGAAATAATTTATTTCTTTGTTATCAATAATTAATAAGTTATTTGTAAGTTTTTGTAATCGTGAAGTAGTAATTTGTAATTTATCTTTAAATATCATTTTTAAAAATTAATTTCTCGGGGCTAACTTCTCGAGCGCCTCCCTATGAGGGGTCTCTTAAGTTTTCTTTTGGGCAGAATTTAGTAACACATTAGTAAATATTTCTAAGTGAGAAGATGTAATTTGTAGGTTCTTTCCTAACAATATTTTTAGCAGAAAATTGTGAGGAGTTCGTTTCTCCGCTGCTTGATAATATTTTCCGACTGATACTGTAATAGAAAAAACTATACTTTTCTATTTTTGTTCGAACATGTTTTATTTATTCATCTTCAAATACATACTCTTTACAACCAAGTTCTATACCTAACTGTCCAAGTCATCTAATTTTTTCCTTGGTTCGACGATGCACTCGTCTTAGACGCTGAATCAGCACCGGATGCGCCGTGGACACATTCAACGGAATGCAATGAAATATAATTCCATTACACCTCCCTCGTAGCGAAGGAAAAATTTAGATGTTTTAAAATTTAAATTTTTCCAAAAAAAATATCTACTAATGCATCCTTATAATCTAAAGCCGGACTCAGACGACTGGTGTACTTGGCCAATATACCAATATTGGTATACTTGGCAAATGTACCAGCTCATAAAGGCCATTTTACGCAAAGGCGTTCGCACGACGTGTACAATTTTTTTTTAAATACGCCAGCGAATTTATACAAACATTCTGAAAATGTTGTCCCTTGTGCAGCTTTTTAGTACTAATTTATGGATATTATTTAAAAGTAAAAAAAATCAAGAAATTCAAGTACCACCTCGTTAGACCACTCCATTTAATTTCTTTATAATTATTAATAAACACTTTACCTTTTCTATCCGCTTATCAATACAGAATGAATAGTAGTTGCAAAGCAATACACAATTATATTAACAACTCGTGTGAGCGCAACCACAAGTATGAACTTGTCAAGTTGACCAATAATTGTGATTCCTTTGACTTGTGCAATTTTTGCCGACAGACGATGGGAAATTGACCAGTACTCACGAGTGACAAATGTCGCGTTCCATCGACGTTACGAAATAAAAGTCAATCAACTTTCTATCGTATATTAAAAAAAAACTAATGTAAATATTGGTAACAATAATAAAACGTTAGAAAACCAAAAGTAGCGTAAAGCAGCGTAAAGCAGTGGTATGGACGTATCTCGCGACTTCTCCGCGAGTTATCTTCGCGACTCCCCGTTGTTGCCCGCGTAATTCCTTACCTTTATTCTAAGTCAGCAAAAATTATGAATGTAAGAAGTTACTAAGTAAAATGTTATATACAGGGTTCACCACATGTCCCTCCCGGGGATAAAAAGGATCAACCAAGTTGGTGCTTTTTTTTTCAACATTTAAATTTTATATCCAGCAGATCTAGAGCCCGTGTCAACAGTCAAATTCTCGGTTCCAGTACCTGCTTCATGCTGCGTTAAATTATTTTCATTACATTTAGGTTTACAAAAACGATTCTTAACACTATAACATAAGTAAGTTATAAATGATAACAAAAGAAATACACATATAATATATAAAATAAATGAATGTACGACATTTTTCTGATCATTTTGAATTTGCTCTTCTAACTTTTGACTTTCATTTTCAATAATTGTTAAATCTTTACCTGACTTATCTAGTTCGTTGAGATTATTTAATAAAACAGTTTTGTTTAATTTTAAATTACTTTTATAAATATGAAACTTTTCCAAAGTACGATTACAACAATTTTTTAATAATTCAATGTTTGGAATGAAGTCATCGAACTGATTACTAAATTCAAAACTTTTATGTGCTATGGGTAATAAAATAGTATTTTCTGTATAAGCTTTACAATCACGATTCAGTGAAAATATTCCGGTTCCATTAATAGAAATTCTAAAACCATTTTTATTTCGGCAATTTAACATTACTTGCTCTACAGTTTTAGTTACATATAACCAAGAATTTCGGTTTGTTAATCTATGCCATAAAGTGCTAGTTAATGAAATTATTTTCTTGTTACAAGAATTTGGGATTTCTTTAGGATTAAGGAGTATTTTCACTACACAATTTTCTTGTGCATGAGAACTTATTAATTGCTGTTCTTGCTTACAAATATTAAAATTAAGTAAACGTGTGCATTTTGAAACTTGAGAATCTGAAAGACTTAAATAATAATTCTGTAAGTTATCTATTATTAAATATTCTCTGTCGGGTTGAATAAACACAAAATGATCATTATTTAATCTAATAGGTAAAGGCAAAACTTTATATAAAGTATAATCATTCCTACTCACTAAAGGCAAATCAATAACGTACACTAAATTATTAGACTTATAAAATACGCTAAGCTTACTAACATGGATAAGTTCATAAACATTATCTTTCCTTAAGTCTATAGGAAAATCACTGTCTTTCGGTACATTAACATGAATTTCCCGTAGTTCTGACAGTAATTGTTCAGGGGTGATAATGTGTGGATGTACTTTACCGTTCTGAGCAGCTAGTACAGCATCTACTAAAATTTCTTGTTGAATAGTAAATTCGTTTAATATAATAAAAAGCATAGATATATGATCGTTTATAGCTTTTTCTACGAAAATTTGATTCAAACGAATTTCTGAGTTGTTTAAGAACGAAGTTATGTTATTCAAAGTATCGGAAAATCTTTTTTCGTTTTCTGACACCTCATTAACTAAATTTTTAAAAGCTATAGTAGCGCTTTTAGTAATATGAATCTGTTCATTCATCAAATGCGTTAGTTTCAGTTCGTTTGAAGATAGATGTTGCAATTTTTTATTATAAAATTCAGCATCATCGGAGTCTAACGTACCAAAAAGTATTTTTGCAGTTTTTCCTACTATATTTAGCAAACCTCTTTTTTCACGTTGATTGTTATGTCCGAGTAATGCTAACAAACTTGATTGTTTTCCTTTTAAATTATTTATTAAATTTCTCGCAGAATGATGGAAACTAAAACATATTTTGAAATCTTGAAATCCTGAATTAATTAACTTGTTGCAAATATTCGAACTTGAATTAAAATAATATTCAATTTTATCTAATTTAGAATTATAATTAGTTAAATTAACATACGTTATCATCTCCCATTCATCGTTTATCAACTTTACTTGACTTATGGATTCGAAGTAGATACCTGGACTGGATACAAACGTAGAGTCGTTGTAGAGGTTTTGACACCAATACATCTGAAAACTAATCATTAAATATTTTTAAATGATTTTTATGAACTTTAATTTGTTTTCGATTTTTCAGAATAGTAACATTTTCCGAATTATTTACGTTAGTAATTTCGAAAGGACCTTCCCATAAAGCTTCTAACTTTCTGTTGTTATGTTTTTTCAATAGTACTTTATCGCCAACGTGTAAATTAATAGGATTTATTGTTTTATCGTAGTTCAATTTCGATTTGAATTTACTTGTCAAAATATTTTCGCGTGCTATTTTATGGGATTGTTGTAACTTTTGTTTTAATTCATATTGATAATTATCGTAATTATATCTCGGTTCTGGTTCCCTTTTAATAGAACTAGGAATTCGAGGTTGAGTTCCAAATAAAAGTTCAAAGGGGGTAAATTTTGTTAAAGTGTGAGGTGTAGTATTATACACAAACAAAGCGTATGGTATATAAGAATCCCAATTCTGGGTGTCTTTATCTACATAATGTCTAAGATATTCCCCAAGTGTTCTATGTGTTCTTTCTATAGGATTCGACTCTGGATGATATGCTGTCGTTTGTAAGGTAGTTATTTTTAACATTTTGCAAGTTTCTCTGAATACTTCGCTAAGAAAATTAGTACCTTGATCAGTCAGAATAGATTCTGGTACTCCATATTGACAAATTACATGTGTTACGAACGCCTTTGCTACGGTGTTCGCGCTTTGATCAGATATCGGTACTGCTAATGAAAATTTGGTTAAGTCATCCTGAATAGTTAACAAATAAGAATTTCCTTCATACGATTTAGGTAGAGGACCAACTATGTCCAAAAATAATTTTTCAAATGGCTTAGTCGACGTTGTAGTTATCTTCATCGGTTGTTTTACATTTCTATTTAAATGTTTATTCATTTGACACGATTTACACGATTTTATTAAATTTTTAACGTCTTGTTTTAAACCAGGCCAATTATAATATTTTTTTATGCGTTTTATAGTTCGCGTTATTCCCTGATGTCCACCCGTAGGACAAATATGAAATTCTTTCAAAATTGTTTCTATTTCGTCGGGAGTTAAATCGTTGTACACTTGAAAGTTATAAATTTTAATTAATATGTTCGTATCTGCAAAAATGTACCTTAACATTGAGCGAATGTTACACCATTTTAGACAATCTAGGCCAGATGCTAATTTTGGTATTGCTAATTTGGTTATTTGATTGTTTAAGCAAAAGATTTTTAAATTTTGTAGCGTTTTGTAAATATCTTGATAAGTTGGTTTTTCGTAATATTTATTTTTTGTCACTAAATAGATTATATAACGTTCTCCTTTTTTCAAAAATAAAATTTTTCCTAATTCAGGCTGTTGAGTTAACAAATCAGTAACACTTCCGTATTTTTCTTTGAACAGTTTTGCTATTCCTTTATTCATTTCCAAGTCTTTACTTACGCAATGTGCAAGGCTAAATTCTTCAGGAGCATTAAATAAGTTTTCTTCTATTTCTTCTACATTGGGATTTATGACAACGTTTTCTTCGATGTGTTTCAAATATTCTTCGTACGATTTAGCATCTCTTTTCACACAATTTTTATAAATTCTACTCAGCGCATCCGCATTACTATTTGAAGAACCTTTCTTGTAATTTATTTTATAATCATATTCGTCTAACTTAAGTCTCCATCGCATCAGTCGGGAGCCAGGATCTTTGACACTAAACAGCCACGTTAAAGGTTTGTGGTCAGTAACAATATTAAAAGTTCGACCATATAGGTAAGGTCTAAAATATTTAGTAGCCCATACGATTGCTAGGAGCTCTTTTTCTGTTGTAGAATAATTGATTTCTGCCGCATTCAAAGTTCTAGAAGCATATCCAATTGGTAGATCGCGTCCTATTTCTCCTTGCGATAGAACGCCACCAATTGCGTATTGGCTAGCATCTGTAGTTAAATTAAATTGCTTTTCAAAATTTGGATACTGTAATATTGGTTCTATCGTCAAATAAGTTTTCAATTCAGTAAAAGCATTTTGACATAAATCGGACCATTCGAATTTAATATTTTTCTTTAAAAGATTTGTGATAGGTTTTGCAACTCGGCTAATTCGGTATAAATCTTCGGTAGTATCCTACTAAACCCAAAAACATTTTGACTTCTCTTGAATTAGTGGGAGGAGGATAGTTTAAAATAGAGCTTATTTTTTTCGGATCTGGTTTAATTCCATTTTCCGTAATTTGATGACCAAGATATGTTACTTCCTTACGGAGGAATTCACATTTGTTAGGCTGCAACTTTAAATTATAACGCATTAACTTAGAAAACACTTCGCGTAATTTAGTTTCATGATCGATAAGATTTTTCGCGTATATTACAATATCGTCCATATACACGAAACATTTGATACCTTGTAATCCTGACAAAACACTATTCATTAATCTTTGAAACGTTCTGGGCGCGTTTTTTAAACCAAATGGCATTTTAATAAACTCATAATGACCGAAACTAGTACTAAACGCAGTTTTTTCTCTATCTTTAGGATTCACTAAAATTTGATGGAATCCTGAAGCTAAGTCCAATGTTGTGAAATATTTACAGTTTCCAAGTTGATCTAAAATATCCGTTATATTTGGTAACGGGAACGCGTCGTCAACTGTAATATCATTTAACTTTCGAAAATCTACAACAACACGATATTTCTTTTCACCCGAAGCATCACATTTTTTACCAACAATTAATAAGGGTGCATTCCAAGGACTTTCACTTTTTCTAACTATGTTATCTAATTCCATTTGATCTACTTGTCTTTGAATTTCATTTCGTTGACTCTCGGGAAGCCTGTACGGTCTTAAATTTATGGGAGCTGAATTTTCAGGAATTTTTATTTCGTGTAAAACAGCATCGGTATTTGCTAATTTATCACCTTCTAAATGAAATACCTTTGAATATTCAAAACAAATTGTTAATATAGATTCCCTTTCTTCTTCATTTAAGTGTTCCAACCTCATACATTCGGCTAAACGAATTAATCGATCTTCAAAATGTTCAATTGTATTTATTTCTTCATTGCAAAGTTCATATTCTAAATGATTAAGATTTAAATTATCTAATTCGATTTCATGTTCAGATATATTCATTACACTAATAAGCATTACGTTATTCTTAACTTTATTTAACACATTACCGCAAAATAATTCGTCAGCAATTTCTTGAGAGTGTATTAAAATCGTAGAATTTTCCAGCGAGTTTAGAATTTGAACTGGAACTATTTTCTCAGATCTAGCAGGAATTATTAATTTATTGGGGGACTCATATTTCTTTAGAGTTAACGTTTCATTTTCAACATCAATTATAGCACTATGATTTCGTAAAAATTCTTTACCTAATATACCAGCGCTAGAAATTGGAAAAGAATTAGAAACTACTTGAAAATCGACGAGCAAATTTTTATCTTCTACATAAACATTTAATTGAGTTCGACCTATTGTTTTAATTACATCCTCCGATATTCCTTTTAAATAAGTAAATTCATCTTCGAAAACTATTACTTCATTTTTAAGTGCAGATATTTTTATTAAATTTACATCAGAACCAGTATCTATAAGGAAATTCGCTTCATTATTTACACAATCGGAAGATTTATAATTAACGTGGTTATTATTTAATTTTGAAGAAATGTGATAAATAGTCGAGTGTATTTGTTCGACTGGACGACCCGGATTACGTGAATGACTCGGTCGCGATTCGTTTCCAGAAAAATTTTGTTTTGACGTTGAAGGAATATGAGCATTAGCGTTTCGTTCTGTATTTTGATTACGTTCTTCCTGCGTATTAAAATTTCTATATCTTGGCACATTAGTCGCTTGATAATTATTACTCGTATTACGTCTGTTCTCATTGTACTTTCTTTTATAACACTCAGCAATTCTATGTCCCGGCTTCTTGCAATAGTTGCAGTAAATTAACATTACGCTTGAATTACACTTATTTCCAGTATAATATTCACGTTCTTTTGTTCTTGGAAAATTTTTACACTGATTCTTAGTATGACCTACTGCATTGCAATTATAGCATTTCAACGAAAAATTTGGCTTTTTTAATTGACAATATTTTAAAGATTCTTGATCTGATTTAACAACTCTTTCCTCATCAAGTGCGTGTTTTATCGCACTTTCTAAATTAGTTAAATTTTGAGATTTAACCAGCGTTTTTACAGGCTGCATCAACCCCTCAACAAATACATTTAAAGTTTGACTTTTAATTAAATCTTTTATTATTCGCGATTCATTCTCTGGTTTTCCCTTAGTACTTGCGTTACATAATTGATAAAATAATTTTTCAATCCTACATGAATACGTACTAACACTTTCAGATTTCTGTTGCCTACTAGCGTTTAATTCTAACTGTAAATGCCCTACCGTTCTCTGTTCACCCAAAGCTTCATTTAACAAATCTTTTAGAGTTTCCCATGAGTCAATATTTCTATATCTAGTTACCGCAAATGCTTTACCGCTCAACTTTGTTACAATAGCTTGTAAAAGAACTGCTTTTTCTCTCGCACTTATATTTTTTATACAAAATTCGCATGCATTTTCAAAGGCATATAAGTCTTCATCATCTTTTCCGCTATAACTCGGAATTAATTTAATTGCTATTTGTAAAGAAATCGTGACAGGATTTTCGTTAGGCATATCGATACTCCGATCGTTATTTCTACTATCGTCACTAGGAAAATCACTAGGTGTGTATTCGCTATCTGGTGATGACGCGTTTAAACTAGATGATGATTCTGACATATATGGCTTTCGACATATAAAAATGAATTTAATCTATGCAAAAATTATTACTTACAATAGCACTACAACTGCCAAAAACATATTCATCTGCCGCCTCACTATCACTGACGCTTGATAATTCTTGATTTTCTTAAAAATTCGGAAAAACTTTGGAGTCGTTGCGGATCTCGAAGTTGTTGAAATCAACCGGTCCTAGCCTCACGATTGACAGGATTTCCTGAGGTCATCAGCTGAAGAAACCATTCCAGGATAACTTTCGATATGGGTCTACGTATTGGCTTAGACTTTGATTCAAACCCTGACTGGAAACTACAGACACTCCGGACATAGATCAATCAATTAGCTGCTTCGTATTGCTGAGTCGCCTTCGTTTTCATCACTCTGTATAACTGCTTTTGCTTACAGTGATTTTATTCGCGAAAATCGTTTCACTAAACTCCGTTAGTTTAAATGTATTACGCGAAAACACTACACTTTAATTTTCTTTATACTGCTGCCAAATTTTTACATCAGCACCGCTACCACCAGATTTATGTCGCGTTCCATCGACGTTACGAAATAAAAGTCAATCAACTTTCTATCGTATATTAAAAAAAACTAATGTAAATATTGGTAACAATAATAAAACGTTAGAAAACCAAAAGTAGCGTAAAGCAGCGTAAAGCAGTGGTATGGACGTATCTCGCGACTTCTCCGCGAGTTATCTTAGCGACTCCCCGTTGTTGCCCGCGTAATTCCTTACCTTTATTCTAAGTCAGCAAAAATTATGAATGTAAGAAGTTACTAAGTAAAATGTTATATACAGGGTTCACCACACAAATAATTGTACAAGTAAACCACTCACACGGCATGGCAAGTATACGCCATTAACAAATATTGGCCAAGTACACCAGTCGTCTGAGTCCGGCTTAAGCAAAATTTCTTAACCTAAGTATAACTAAATTAAATTGATAATGAAATAAATTTCTTAACCTACTTTTTGTGCGCACAAAATATTAACTTATCTATGACATGACACCTTCCCTTCTTTTTTTTTTCTTCTATTCATGGTATTTTTTCACTCTATTCTTATGCACTTTCACCATTTTATTTTTTATTTTCAGAGTTATATTTGGTGGTTCCACACTTATAACTTTAAATGGTCCCTGATATAGCGGTTCAAGTTTATTATTTGTTTCACTTTTTAATAATACCTTATCATTAAACTTATAGCTAACATTATTATTAATTTTTTTATCCAACAAATGTTTTCTTTTCATCTTAGATTCAATCAGATTATTTTTCGCGTCTTGCCAAGCAGATTGCAATCTAAATTTTAATTCATGAGGATAATTTTCAAAATTATATATTGGATCTATGTTATTCGTTATATTACTCGGCAGATTACACTTTTTTCCAAAAACTAACTCATACGGTGAGTATTTTGTTTCTGTGTGTACACTGTTATTAAAAGAAAAACACCAAAACGGTACCCATGAACTCCAGGTATATGGGAATTTAGCTGTTTGAATACGCAAATAAGCTCCAAGGTGCTTATGTGTATTTTCTAAAGAACCTAGTGTTTGATGATGATATGCAGTGCTATTAATTTGTTTAATACCCAAAATTTTTGCCGATTCTTTAAAAATCTGCGCCAAAAATTCTGTACCTTGGTCAGAAACTATCTCGTTTGGTATTCCAAATTTTAAAATAAAATTGTTAACAAATGATTTAGCTACTGTTTTTGCTTCTTTGTCCTTAATAGAATATCCCTCTACAAATTTTGTAAGTTCACACTGAACTGTTAAGATGTATCTGTTATCATCATTATCTTGGTTTAACGGTCCTACAAGATCTAAATAAATTTTTTGAAATGCCGATGAAGCTGTGGTGGTGATTGCTAACGGTTCTATATGAGGCCTCGAATATTTATATCGTTGGCAATCATCACATTTGGTTACAAATTTATTAACATCCTCTTTTAAGTTTTCCCAAAAATAGTGTTTTTTAATATTAGCGTACATACGGTTAATACTTGCATGTCCTCCTGTATGAAGAAGGTGAAATTCATTTAATATTAATTGACGTGTTTGTTTACAGTCGATTCTTTTTGCTTTAGTTATAACGCAAATTTTAATATTATAATCTCGGAGCAAACGAAGCTCTCTCGATAAACGGGCAATTAAACTTTCATTTTCTTTACATTTGAAAATACACATTTGTGGAATTCCATACTTTTTGCATATATTCTGCAAACATCTCAACTCTGCGTCTAGGGCAAGTGTTGATCGATAATGTTGCTTAATAAAAATTATTTGTTTGTTTGTATCATATAAAATATTACCCGATTTTATCAAATCTCTACTGCAAACATTTAATTTCAATATTCCGTATCTGCCTGAGTTCTACAGAATCTAAAGGTTTTTTCAATAATTCAACTATTCCTGGATGGTCATTGGCATCCTTGTCCTTATCGTAAAGTTTGGTTTGCAATGCTGGATTTTGTTGCAAATTTTGTTTTGTGTGAGATCTAGTAACTATAAAAATATTAGTAGACATCTCTTTAAGATCTTTTAAGTCTATTTGAATTCTTGATAAGGCATCGGCTGCCGTATTTTCTTTACCTTTTATATAAGTAACTGTAAAATCAAATTCTTCAAGTAAAAGTCTAAATTTTGTTAATCTAGATGAAGGATTGTTCATACCAAATAAATATACTAAAGGTCTGTGATCAGTAAAAATCTTAAATTTACGTCCATAAAGGTAAGGTCGGAAATGTTTTATTGCCCAAACAATTGCTAGGAGTTCTTTTTCAATTGTAGCATAATTTATTTCAGCCTTATTCAATGCTCTACTGGCGTATGCAATTGGTTTCTCGTTCGAATTTGAAAGAACGGCACCTATTGCATAACCAGAGGCATCAGTTTTCAAAATAAATTCATTTTCTGTTAAAAAATTTGGATACTGCAAAATGGGTAGGCTAATTAAAGAATTTTTTAAAGATTCAAAAGAATTTTGGCAATGTTTATCCCAGTGAAATTGAACAGATTTCCGACTTAATTTATTTAAAGGGTATGCAATCTGTGCAAAATTTGGTATAAATTTACGATAATAATTTGCAAAAGCAACAAATCGTTTAGTTTCATCTGCATTGGGAACTGGATAATTTTGAACTGCAGAAATTTTATCTGGATCGGGAGAAATGCCTTCCGAAGAAATAATATGACCTAAGTATAAAATTTCTTTTTTCAAAAATTGACATTTTGTGGGATTTAATTTCAAATTAACATCTCGTAATCTGTTAAGAATTTTTATTAAATTTTGATTATGATTTTGTAAACTGTTTCCAAATACAATAAGATCATCAAGATATACGAAACATGATTGGAAATTCAATCCGGACATTGCGATAATCATGACCCTTGAAAAAGAACTAGGGCTAGTTTTCAGACCCATTGGTAAACGAGTCATTTGAAATTGACCTTCATTAGTAGTAAAAGCTGTACATTTTCTACTCGATGGTTCTAATTCAACTTGGTAATATCCTTGAGAAAGGTCTAGATGTGAGAAATAAAAAGCACCTGCTAACGAATCCAAAATTTCTGTAATGTTAGGTAAAGGAAAACGATCATCTTCAATGTTTTTATTTAATAGCCTGTAATCAACAACGACTCTCCATTTTTTGCTACCATTACAGTCGGTTTTCTTTGGAACAATTAATAAAGGAGCTGACCAATTTGATTTACTCTCTTCAATAATACCGTCCTTTAACATTTTATTTATTTGTTTATTTATTTCGGATTTTTGAGCTTGAGGTAACCGATACGGTTTAACGTAGACTGGTTTTACATCGCTTTTTAATTTAATAGTTTCTTGAATGATATTCGTTACTGTTACTGGATCATTCTCTAAAAGAAAAACATCAGCATATTTTGCACAAATTTTTTGAATTGAGTCTTTTTCTTCTTTATTTAAATGTTTGACATTAATTAAATCTAATACATTATTTACTCTATCAAGCCAAATTTGATTGCTATCAAAATTATATAATTCGAAATTTGCTAGTTGTACTGTACTAGGTTTAAAATTACTAATCTTAATTTCTTTATCGTTAATATTAAGTATACGAACTGGAATAATATGTGATCTCGGTCTCGCGATAATTCCTGCGGTGTAGACGCCTTCAGAAATTTCAGTTGGTAACACAACACAATCTTGGTTATCATCAACCCAAAAATGTTTAATAATTTCGCAACGCGGGGGAATTATAGTACAAATATCATATTTAGATTCCAAGGGAGTTGTGCATTTACTTTTGTTGTTCCAAAACGTGAATAAAAATTTTTCAAAATCGATAACAGCATTGTGTTTTGTAAAGAAATCTGATCCAATAATTCCATTTAAATCACATCTAAAATCTTTTACAACATGAAATTCATGGTTAATTTTATTGTTTTCTGAATGCAAAGATAAATAAACTGATCCAATTGATTTTGTTGATCCTGCAATACCATTAATAGTTAATTGCCTGATTTCTAAAAATAAATTGATCCAATTGATTTTGTTGATCCTGCAATACCATTAATAGTTAATTGCCATGATTTCTGATACCATTACAAAAAGAATTTATAGCAATTTTTTCGTTCACCGGCCGCAATGAAACTAATAAGTTTTCATCAGTTCCTGCTTGAGCCAACGTTAAATCGCTAAGGAGTCAATTTCGCTACCAAACTCATCAATTGACTTGTTTAATTGTCGCGATTGATGTAATTGATTTGAAAGAGTTGTGGCTGATTTTCTCGTAATAAAATTTTATCTAATATCTGTCACAAGTGAATCTACGGTATCATATTTTTTATTCAAACGAATTTTAGCATTTTCAGAGAGGCGAGTTTTTAAAACATAATTTATTAAATGCTTAATACTGCCTGGTTCTAACAATTCTGCGTATAATATGATTGAATTTATTAATTTTTTAGTAGTGTGCTCAGTTCCATCCATAGATGGTAATAAACTACCAGCAGTTTTTAAATTGAATTGTTCTGACATTTTGGAATGAATTTTTAATCTATCCTGAAGAATACAACGAATTTCATTAATAACACTATTAATTCTTTCAATATAACCCTTAGCTTCATGAGTTACATCAATATTTGCTATATCCTTACCAAATTCTACTTTTAAGTTGCTTAATCTAACTGAAAATTGATCTAAATCTACTAATCTTTTCTGAGTTAACTCTAAATTTTCTGGTCTATCTTTATTATCCTTAACCCTATTAGCCTTAAATAATTGAAGCTCATCGTATAATGCCTTAAACTTAACTAGTATACTCATTTATAAAAGAAACTCATATAAGTGAAGAGTATGTTTAAACTGACCTTAGTTCATTGAATGATTTACGTATTTTGTTGCACCATTCACGCACAATCACCTGTAACGGCGAGGTGGTCCCGACTCTTGTAAATTTCCTTCCTGATTTTCTTCATACATGTTTTCTTACATCGACGCCAAATGAATAACGCAATCGTGACGACTACCAAAAATAATACTGCTACGCCTGCTATTTCCCAGAGGGTGAATTGTACCTTAGTTTCATCCACTTTTGTAGTACCGCCACTGCTGCCAACTTGTGCGATGATTATATCCTTTTCTTTTTTAGACTGACTACTACCCATGGTGGAAAACCATAAGATAACTTCTTACACTTTACACTTCACTAATACTTAAGGATGGCAGGATCGCCATGTAATAGAAAAAACTATACTTTTCTATTTTTGTTCGAACATGTTTTATTTATTCATCTTCAAATACATACTCTTTACAACCAAGTTCTATACCTAACTGTCCAAGTCATCTAATTTTTTCCTTGGTTCGACGGTGCACTCGTCTTAGACGCTGAATCAGCACCGGATGCGCCGTGAAAACATTCAACGGAATGCAATGAAATATAATTCCATCCCTCGAAATAATAATTCAACGTTGACTTTTAGGGAACGAAAAAATAATTTTTTTATTGCAATATACGCAAGTACCTCATTTAATATGTGAATAACTTCAAAAATATATCAGCTGTGCATTATTGCGAATATAAAGTTTGCTTCACAACAAGAATAAGAAGTTGTTATAACTTCGCTTTTTATTCTTTCTAGTGATACTTCTAATATTCACCTTAACAAGTTTGAGTTGCTACCATTACTGCTGGTGTAAGTGTATAAAATATGTGTGTAATTAATTTTAGGGAGGCTCTTACTCGTGTGAAAATAAAACAAGTTTTAACAATTAAATATGTATTACAGTACTAAAAATAGTAAAGGAGACTGTGGTTTAAGGAATAATTGAAATTTATCTCCGCCCACATTAATCAATATTTGTATCAATATTTGTATCAAAAACGTAGTAAATTAGAAATAGAAAAATATCAGCTTCATTTAAAGCTTACCAAGAATTTAAGTGATGCCGAACATACACTGTGTCCACATTTCGATGCTCACTATTGGTATCTCCCTTATTAGAAGACATAGAGCAACGGTTAAATGGGGAATGTTTTGCAGAATTCAATACTCGTGACAGATCTCATTTCAAATTCACCATAACTTATTTAAATTTTAAGATAATTTGAAGAAACCAAAATTTGCCGATTTCAATGTACCTCAATAACTCGATAACACCTAAAGTGATTTCTTCTAAAGCTTTACAATGTTCAGACACTTTTTTAAGACAAAGCTTTTGATATAAACAGAAACCCCCGATTGTCATTTGTTTTCAAGTTATTAGTGCTAACTTTTGTTTTTCATATGGCAGCCATATTGGATTTTTACTTAGTTAGATAGTCTTTAAAAAGAGCTTTTCAACGATGTATAACATACCCCAAAAAATTTTATTTATAGGAGAGATATTAACAAAAATATAAATTTATTTCTAATATGAAATTAGTAGGCTCTGAAATTAAGGAACAATAAGAAATGAAAGCTTAAAGATATGCTAAATAATACTGAAAACGAAATACGAAACGATAAGAAAAGTCATAAAAGTAAAAAGTAAAGAAGGAGTACTAAAAGCTCAGATTTACAAAGAAACTGTTCAATATGATGACCATTCTGTTCCATACACATTTGGCATTTTATTCTAACAGAATTACGAACTCTACGTAGTGTGTTTCCGTTTAATGATCTTAGTACATCCACCATAAATAAAAGTCAAGGGGGGTAAGATCGCGTTATCTCGCAGGCCATTCATTCCACTGGTCCATTATTTGAAAGCATCCTCTCATTAAAGTTTTCTCTCAAGAAATGTTTTACGTCACGAGTGTTATGGGCCGGGCAACCATCTTGCTGGAACCAAATGTTTAGCATGTCCTCAGTTTAATAATTTCTCTCAAAACAGGTATTATCTCGTTTGTTAGTAGCTCCACATATCTGTTACCAGTTTAAACTGTAATCAAATATGAAAGGACCTAGTAAGTCATTATCTAAAATGAAACTATACTCAAAAACAAAAAAATATATAAACAAAATTGCATACCAATTAAACCGCACCAGACATTAAAACCAAATCAAACTTGAAATTTTTGATTTACCAAATGTGGACTTTCAGTAGACCAATGATAATTATACCTATTGAATACTCCGCAATTGGTAAATCGTATTTCATCTGTCCAGGGTATTTTCCTAGGAAATTTAGGATCATCTTCACATTTTCGTAAGTCCCACCTACTAAACTGTAATCTTCATTGATAGTCATTATCGTTTAAACCTTGTATAATTAATTGTTGTAAAGGTGGTATTTGGTTTTCTTCAAGGTTTTGTGAACAGATGATTTTGGAATTCCAGTTTCACGAGCATTATTTTACAGTATTACTTAGCATTTCTTTAAGCTTTCATTCCTTATTGTTGTTTAATTTCTTAGCCTACTAATTTCATATTAGAAATTAATTCATGTTTTTGTTAATATCTCCCCCACAAATAAAAATTTTTCGGGTATGTTATACATCGTTGAAAAGCTCTTTTTAAAGACTATCTAACTAAGCAAAAATCCAATATGGCTGCCATATGAAAAACAAAAGTTAGCACTAATAACTTGAAAACAAATGACAATCGGGGGTTTCTGTTTATATCAAAATCTTTGTTTTAAAAAAGTGTCTGAACATTGTAAAACTTTCGAAGAGATCACATTAGGTGTTATCGACTTATTGAGGAACATTGAAATTGGCAAATTTTGGTTTTTTAAAATTATCTTAAAATTTAAAAAAGTTATGGTGAATTTGAAATGAGATCTGTCACGAGTATTGAATTCTGCAAAACATTCCCCATTTAACCGTTGCTCTATGTTTTCTAATAACCGAGATACCAATGGTGAGCATCGAAATGTGGACACGGTGTATAGATTGGATGTTGTTCTACAACAAAATGCAGGAGGTAATTTCTCATAAAATGAAGAATATTAATATTACACAACGTAAAAAACTCAAAGCCTTATTACCACCTGCACCTGTCGCAGAAAAAGATCCTATAAATGAAAACATAGTTGTTAATCAATCTTCTGAACATCTCAATGATACAGAAATAGCATTTCTAAATAGAGGTTTAAAATTTAATTTGCCTTATCGTAAACCACCGACCACGGATATTGTTGCGAGTATTGAAAGCGCGATTAGTTCTTTGGATGAAAATAACAAAAACTACATTAGAAATGCTTGCAAAATACAACTTGAAAACAATTTAAATAATTCAATACAATCTGTACCACATAATGAATATTATAAAATCATTGAGGGGTTAAGAAAGAAAAACTGTTCCTATTTAAAAGCCGACAAAGGTAATAAGATTGTGATTTTAGATAAATCCGATTATTATGAAAGGGTAAACAACCTAATAAATAATGGTCCGTACAAGAAACTACCCCGAAATCCGTTGCCAAAGTTAATTAAAGCTGTCAAAGACACGATAAAAGAATGTCCCAATCTTATTACTAAACAAAATATATATAAGATTAATATATCTAACCCCACTGTACCCAAATTGTACGTCCTTCCCAAAATACACAAGCCAGGTAACTCGGTGAGACCAATCGTGTCCGGTATAAACTCACCCACTTACTCTCTTTCCAAATGGTTGAATAGTGAGCTTAGTGCACTTCCCAATCCTCAAGATAATTTTTCGGTAAAAAAACTCAATGGAGTTTATAAATAAGATTAAAAATGTTTCTTTACAAGAAGGGGAAATCCTGATCTCTTTCGATGTTCAATCGTTATTTCCCAGTGTGCCCATACCTGAAACGCTGACTTATTTGCGGGAACTACTGACAGTTAATAATGTAGATAAAGATAGGTTGGAGGAATACGTCAGGCTCACATCTCTTTGCATGTCTCAGAACTGTTTTCAAATAAATGGTGAGTTTTTTGAACAAGTTCAAGGGACCGCAATGGGAAACTGTTTGTCACCGTTTTTGGCCAATTTATTTATGAGTAAATTCGAAAATGACGTAAGAGTTGATTATCAGTATTTTCCAAGAATTTGGTTGCGTTATGTTGATGACATTTTTGCAGTTTTTGATACCAAGAAATGTAATTTGGAAGATTTTTTAAAAAAATTAAATTCAAAATTTGATAGCATTAAATTTACATACGAAAAGGAAGAAAACGGTGCGATTCCCTTTTTAGACGCTCGTGTAATTAGAAACAGCAAAAATGAATTAGAAATCGACATTTATCGTAAAGATACAAATACTAGCCGGTTTATAATTAACGAATCACAACATTCTGTACAACACAAACTCGCGGCTCTAAATTTTTTAGTAAATAGATTACTCTCATTTTCACTTACTAAATTCCGATATGACAAAGAACTTAAATATATTAAAAATGTTGAGGTTCATAATGGTTATACTCCCCAAATAGTAGATAATATAATTAGGAAGATTAGCCATAGGAAACAAGTCCAAAATTCTAGCACTCTAACGGCAACTTCATCTCTAGAAAAATTTGTTAAAATGCCTTTTGATGCACTTTACACTAAAGGTTTAAATTATATTTTTAAAACTCAAAACTTACGATTAGCTTTTTCTACTAACAATACTATAAAGAATTTATTGGGAAACCCGAAAGATAAAGTTGATGTTGAACAGAAATCTGGAATTTATTAAATTAAATGTAATGAATGTGCTAATAAATATATTGGACAAACAAAAAGAAATATATTAACACGTTTTAAGGAACATTTAAGTCACTATAGGTACAATAGGTTTGAGAAATCAAGTGTTGCCCAACATATTTACAATACTGGACACAGTATTATTAAAGATAATTTAAAACTCATTAAGGCGGTATCAAATAATAGGGAATTAAATGCTTACGAAAGTATTTTTATTCAAAAAAATAAAAACAATTTAATGAATTCAGATAATGGACCAATACCTAGTTCCGCATTTTTTGATTTACTCTAATTTTGTAAGTTTTATATACGGATTTATTATTATTATTATTATTATTATTATTATTATTTTATTTTTTTATTTTTTCTTTATGTATATATATATATGTATGTGTATGTGTGTGTGTTTGAGTCAGAAATCGACCACAAGATGTCGCTTTTGTTAGGTCAAAAATCAGCCACCAGATGTCGCGACCTAAATTTTATATAAAGGGGTGTTAGAGACAGTTAAGCGCATTTGCACTGGATATGTGATAAGGAGAGGATTCTCCGAGATAAATATCGTGAAGTGCTCTTAACTTGTGGTGTGTGGGTGTGACCTGCTTTTATCTGTAGCTTGCTTTTTGGCGATTTGTGCATATATATATATTTATTTATGTGTTTGTGTATATATATGTGTTTTAGTCAGGAATTGGCCGCCAGATGTCGTTTTTGTTAGGTCAAAAGTCAGCCGCAAGAGGTCGCGACTTAAATTTTATATAAAGGGGTGTTAGAGACAGTTAAGCGCATTTGCACTCGATATGTGATAAGGAGAGGATTCTCCGAGATAAATATCGTAAAGTGCTCTTAACTTGTGGTGTGTGGGTGTAATCTGCTCTAATCTGTAGGTTGCTTTTTGGCGATTTGTGCATATATATATATAGGTGCATACATATGCATATATAGGTATATAATTTCTTTTCAGGGATAAATTCAAGCGGTATCAAATAACAGGGAATTAAATGCTTACAGAAGTTCTTTATTCGGGAGAATAAGAACCGTTTTCGGTTATTAGACCAATACTCATTTCCGTTTTATTTGATTTGCATTTTTGGTAGGTTTTGACTGTTAATATTATTGTGGGAGGAGATAATTTCAATTATTTCTTAAACCACAGTCTCTCTCTTTTACTAATTTTTAGTGTTAATTTTGTTATTTTTAGATAGTTTTAGTAGTATAGATAATATGATCAGGTAGGTAGGTAGGTAGCTGTTAGATTTCCATGTAGTTTTATATAAATATTAAATTGTACTGAAGATGGCAGCTTAGCTGCCGAAATACGTATCTACGGATATAAAGTTATTGTGGGCGGAGATAAATTTCAATTATTACAGTACTTGATGTTTCTCGAGCTTGATTAGTTGCTTTGACAAAATCAGTAATGAAAAAAGTAAGTGATTTAGCTACTAATTTTGAAATTAACGTAAAGAGAATGTGTGTATAAAATATTATCAGTAATAACATGACTCATTAATACTAAATGAAATACTAAATAATATCATGAATTAAAAAAAAAACAGAAAATACAGTGTATTTGAGATAATATTTCCAGCATGGAGATCTCTGTAATAAGAGATACACATTTGGTCAAAGCCGCTCAATCAAATTTTAAAAACTACTCATACTTTCGGAATTATATTGAAAAAAATTTAAATTTCGCAAATTTCATTTTTAATTTTAACTTTTTTATTGCAATATATTTAAAAAAATATAGAAATTTAAACAAAATTTCGTATTTTCGAATTAAAAATTAAATAAATTAAATTAAACACTAAACGTTCTCCGCTATTGCAAATTATGCATACGATTATTTGCTATTCTCGTCTCGAGCTCTTGCCAGCGCGAGCAGAATCCAATCCGCCTAACCGTGCTCATAAGCTATTACCCACAAGATGGCGGACATTTAACGTGTCATTACAAAATTGCAAGTCTTTATTGCAAGTCGGTTGGATTACAATGGAAACCCTGAGCATCCTCTGCATAGACCCTAATTGGGGCCTCATCAACAGAAGAGTAGCTCACGAAACTCCATTGCAATCCCGCCGGCCAACAAGACTTATGCAAAAATAACGCATATTTGCAAACATATAACAAATATCTAAAGCGTACACAGAGAAAAGAGAATTTAAAAGTAACACAATTGAGCTCCAGTAACAAATTGTATGAGATATTCACACAATTGTTTGGCATTTTAATATTAATTATCAAATTAATTATTATTAATTGCGTGAATGTCTCACACAATTTTTTACTGGAGCTATTTGAGCTGCAATTGTGTTACTTTTTACTATTCTTTTTTCTCTGTGTAAGTCTTGTTGGCCGACGAGATTGCGATGAAGTTTCTCGAGCTACTCTTCTGCTGATGAAGCCCTAATTAGGGCGGAAATACAGAGGATGCTCGAGAGTCTCAATGCAATCCAGCCGACTTGCAATAAGAATTTGCAATGGCGTGCTATTAGAATTTACCAAACTGATACCGTTTCTAGGCAAGTCTGTATCAACTTCATTTAATAATACAATATAAAATAAAACAATAAATAAAAAAATACAAAAATTAAATTTGCCAAATTTTTACAACTGGTTATCCACTTTGACAAAGCGGCTACACAGAGAAACATAGGTAGTGAAAAGTAACACAATTGTAGCTGAAATGAAGCCAGTGACAAATTATATAAAATATTAACATAGATGTAGTAAAATATTAACAAAAATATTAATATTATCATATGAAACAATTGTGTCAATATTTCATACAATTTGTCACTGGCTTCATTTCACCTACAATTGTATTACTTTTCACTACATATTTTTCTCTGTGTAATCAAGTTCGTCAAATGTTAAGTAAGTTATGTTATGTACTGTACCTCAATATAAAATTTATTTTATTTCTCATATCGTGTATTTCGTAATACATATTTTTATTATTCATCATTTACAAATACTATAACTTCATTATAAACTTATGAAATTAGAACTAACTACTTGCTAAAGTAATATTGTGACGATTCCGGCTCCAGCCCGTCTCGTGCGTCATCGCCGACGCACGTTAGACCAGAAACTTCGGGCATTTCAAGATTACGCCAGCGATGGAATCAACCCTAGACATTCTGTCGCGTACTCGAATGTTCACGAAAAATAACCCCGGCTTATAAAAGCATGCGACCGAGGACGAGTAGGAATTCGGCGTTGGACAGTTCGGCATTATAGTTGCTCGCGTTAAACTTTCGCTCGGCTGTTAAAATAAATTAGGTATAAGCTTGTAAATAATTTAGTGTTAATTGGTTTGCTTTTAAATAAATTAGTTTATTAACTATTTCCTGTTTTGTTTTAAAATAAAAATTAATAGAACCCGTAAAATCGTTACAATATTATTAAAAAAAATTGTTTGACTCTAATCCTATCACACTCTCTAATCTGAGATGCGATAACCCACCTGGGAAAATTAAGTGGGGCCGAACTAGCTCAGGGCGGCAGGGATGGTTCGTCGAGACAAAAATTAATTTAAGAAAATAATGTAATGAAAGGGGCGCCACGCTATTTAAAATCGGTAATGATTTCCCACTGGATAATAGCGAAAACTAAATTCTCCCTAGATGTCGCTACTCAATGTTGTGTCAAGGTATGTGGTTGTGCACCAAAGATTTAATCATCAAAATTAATCAAAATAATTAGTACAAATAGAATTAAACAACAAGAATCGGATGAACAATTTACCTCTTTTTTTTTTTTTTTTTTAATGAATATAATACATACAACGCATTACACGTAAATTATAACTTTTCGTAAGATAACGTAAGTATGACGTATGACATAACCTTAATTCAGGAATTCGAATTCCGCATAATTAACTAATATAACTAATTATTTCTAATATTTACAATGCATCCAATTTTATAATAAAATAATTTTAGGTCCGCTACTTGATGCTGATAAAAATTAATTAGTTCACTATACCTGTGGTGCACAAGAAGAATGTTTCTATTGATTCAAGGATGGAACTCAGCGAGCATCTGTTTCTAAGAAATACACCAGCCACGAGAAGTCTATCAGGCAGCTCCCAGGATTGGCAACAGTTACACCTTGATACAGCAATGAAGCATTCAATTCAAGACAGTCTCAACTTCTCAACCGTTTCTTCGGAGATGAATAAGTTTTGGTTGACGAAGATGGATTACAGCAGCAACAGGATACGTTTTGTTGGACAAAGACGGTTTGTAGCAGCAACAATAAGTTTTGGTTGTCGAAGGCGGCTTACAGCAGCAACAGGATAAGTTTTGGTTGACGAAGACGTATTAATTCAGCAAAGGTATAAGTTTTGGTTGGCGAGGATCCCCATAGGATTTTCTTTTTGCGCTCAAATACTGCCGATCTCAATTGCGCACCAAGAAATTGAAGAATGTAAGCAGATTTTTATCTTTCACCATGAAATTGAACGATTTACTATCGTATACACCTGCTCAGTTCTACAGCCGTAACCAGAACATTTGAAAAATTGTTTATGAAAAAGGTTCTTCAACCCAGGTAAACAATTTTCCCCTAACACTTACAATTTTCTTTAAATTATTCATTCATAGAAGGACAAAAATGAACAAGTTAATAGAATGTAAGATTAGAAATGAATTGCAATTTGTAGGATACATAATAATATAGTAAACAAGCCTATTTTATTTATTTAAAAAAAAAGGGTATTATTTTTCTTGACATTGGATAAATGCATTAGATAAATGTCAAAATATGATTATTAAAGTTACTGTCATATTGACAGGAATAAATTAGATTTGTTTTGAGAATACCATAAACTTTAATAAAAGGAAGTAATTTAAAGTGAGTACTGTCAAATTGACTAGAAAATAATTAAGATGAATTTAGAACGTGACAACTCCCCCTCAACTTAGAAGATAGAAAATTTAATAAAAGGAAATTGCAATAAAATTATTCCAAGTTTCCTAAGCTGCTAACTTGATATTTCTGAATCTGCTTCTTCAACACCAATTTTAAGATCTTTTACATGCCAAACACCTTTTTCTTTTCCATCACAGTCAGATAGTTCATAAGTAGTGCTAGAAAGTTTTTTTGTAATAACAAATGGACCAATAAATTTGCGTCCTAATTTTACAGAAAAATAATCAGCGGCATTAGATAAAGCATGATTCTTTCGCCAAACTTGCTGGCCGACATTAAATTCCAGAGGTCGTCTTCTTAAATTATAAGTTCGACAATTTTTTTGATATGCTTTATCTAGACGTATGCGTACATCTTCATACATTTTTTTAAAACCTAATGTCCTTGTTTCAATCATCTGTGAATCACGGTCAAAACTAAATTCTTCGTTTTCTACCAGACTTGATTCATAATTATCACCGCTCATAACATGTTCACGTCCAAAGTTAAGATAATACGGAGTGTATCCAGTAACTTCATGTTTTAGGGTTCTAATGGCACAGGAGACAGCTGGTAAATATTGATCCCATTGCCTTTGATTATCTTTTACATAAGATGATAACATTGTTTTTATGACTCGATTGACTCTTTCAGTTGGATTATTTTGTGGATGATACAATGCATTAAACAATATCTTAACTTTATAACGTTGACACATTTTGGTAAGATCATTACTTTTAAATTGAACACCATTGTCACAAATCACATATTGTGGTACACCAAAAAGTAAAAATACATTATCTTCTAAGTGTCTTGATACCATTTTTGCAGTAGCTGACCTTAGTGGGAATGTAAGAACAAATTTACTGAAATAATCAGATACAACTAATATGAAGCGATAACCTCTTGTTGAAGTCGGTAATGGTCCAATTAAATCCGTACTAAGTAATTGAAAAGGTCGATATACTCTGGGACGTGATCCCATAAATCCAGAAGGTCGTTTTTGTTCAGGCTTCTGTTCAATGCACACAGTACATCTTTTAACAAACTTTCCCGCATCATACTTCATTTTTGGCCAATAATATTGTTGACTTAATTTGTGATAGGTTTTAAAAATGCCAGGATGGCCGGATGTAGGTAAAGAGTGAATATCTTTGAGCAAATCTTGACGATGGTCTTTCGGCACAACACGTTTCCAATAATCATAATCATTTGACAATTCAGGAATCTTACATTTAACATATTTGTATAAGTTTCCATTTTCTACTCTCCAAAGGGGATAATTTTCCGGTTCTTTTACAACTTTTAACATCATTGTTAAATACCATTTATCATTGGTCTTAAAGCAGGTTTGTTGTAATTCTGATAATTCAGTAGAAACAACATCGACAACATTACGAGACAGGAAATCAGGTACCACATTTTCTTTGCCTTTACGATGTACTATATCAAAGTCATACTGTTGTAGCTTTACTGCCCATCTACATAAACGTCCATTAGGATCTTTTAATCTATTGAGCCAAATTAAACTATGATGATCCGTAATCACTGTAAAATATGTTCCTTCAATGTAAGGTCTTAATTTTTCCAGAGCCCACACAACTGCTAGACATTCTCTTTCTGTCGTTGAATATTTACGTTCTGTTTTACTTATGGATCGACTAAGGAAACATATTACACGTTCTGCTCCATTAATTTGTTGGGTCAGCACAGCTCCTAAACCATAAGCACTTGCATCTGTTTGAACAATAAAAGGTTTATTAAAATCAGGACAATTCAAAATTGGAGCTGTAATGAGGTATTCTTTTAATAACTTGAATGATTGTTCACATTCCGATGTCCAGTGCCTATTATTATTGTTATGCAACAATTTGGTTAATGGCGTAATAACAGTACTAAAATTAGGAACAAAACGCCTGTACCAGCTTGCCATTCCAATAAATCTTCTAATATCTGAAATATTATTTGGTGTAGGTACATTTAAAATCGCCTGTACTTTTTCTGTGTCTACTTTTAGTCCATCTTTATTAATAAGATATCCAAGATACTTCAATTCAGGTCTACAAAAATAACATTTTTCTACACTAACTGTTAAACCTGCAGTGTATAATCTTTCGAAGATTTTATTCAATATTTCTAGATGTTGTTCGAAATTTTCAGAAATTACGATTATGTCATCTAGATATACAAAGACATAAGGTTCTAATTCTGCACCTAACACTTTATCAATTAAACGTTGCCAAACAGCAGGAGCGTTAGTCAATCCAAATGGCATTCTAAGAAAATGGTAAAGTCCTCGACCAGGTATTGTAAATGCTGTTAGTTCACGACTAGATTCCTTCATTGGTATTTGCCAATAGGCTGATTTTATATCTAATGAACTTAAATACCTTGCTCCTTTTAAACGATCTAATATTGAGGATATATAAGGTATTGGGTAAGCATCTTTTTTTGTGACTTTATTCAATTTTCTAAAATCAACACAAAATCTGTACCCACCATCTTTCTTTGGTACTAGTAAAATAGGTGATGACCAAGGGCTTGTAGAAGGCTCGATAATATGATTTTCCAACATTTTGTTTAGTTCTTCATCAATATGTTTTTGCATAGCTGGAGAAACTGGATAATAACGTTGCTTGATTGGTTCTGAATCGGTTTTTATGTCATGCTCCACTAAGTGCGTACATCCAAGAGAGGTTCCCATTAATTCCATTTTTGTCTTTACAAAATTTTCCAAAATTTCTTGTTGAGTTTCAGTTAATTCACTTTTTGATTCGATAGCATCTAACGAAATTGCATTTTCTGTAGAGGAGAATTTCCAAACGTCATTTCGTAAATCCGGGACTATTTCCATTTCTTTCCAAAAATCTAAACCTAATATAACAGTGTGATGAATATCTGGAAGAATCAGAAATTTAATAAGCTTCACTTTCCCTTCCAGTTGCACTGGAATCAATACAGAGCCTAAACTTTTGCAGATATTTCCATTAGCAACAGTGCAGTCTGGGGAATCAGTACTGTCAACAGGTAAATTCAAACATTTCAAGCGATTCCAAACCTTGTTTCCGATTATAGAACGTGATGCTCCTGAATCTAATAAGGCTAAAAATTCTTCGGCGAAAATTGAAATTTTTAAATAAGGTCTTTGATCTTCTCCCAAATGTGACAAAATGTAATCTAAAATTATTTTATTTTGTTTTAGCTGATGATCCCCGTGATTAGTAATACCTTGAAAGAATTTGGTCGAATTACAAACAATTCTGGAAGACGTTACACGACCACTTAACGTCTTGTTGACACGTTTCCCGAACACTTTGGACAAGTTTGAGTGGTGTATTCTGGTTTACCACATTTATAACAATGTTTTCGGTGTGGTTGACGACATGAAGATGATCGATGCCCTAGTTTACCGCAGTTCCAACATGTAATAGATGTGTTTACTTCACCGCAACTTGCTTTGTAAACTGGTGTTTGTTCAACATATGCCAAATCAGGTTCTAGATCAGTTTTTCTTCTCACTGGTGGTTGAAAATTATTAATATCATGTTGTTTGGCTTCCAATTTTTTACAGCAAACTTCTAACTGATCGACAGATATTATATCAATAAGTGCCAAATTAGCTTGTAAATATGGAGAAATATTTTTCATCAAAATTTTTAATTTAGTCTTCTCTGAAATTAATACTGTAAGTCGAGAGAACAAATTATGCATTACTGCTAAGTAAATTCCAATAGATTCATTTGCACCTTGAGTTCTTTTTTTAATTTCTTCAAAGAGCTTTTCATCATAATCTAATGGTTGAAATTGAGCTTTTAGTGCGCAAGCTAATGATGGCCAATCATTATAGCGTTGTCTCACGGCTCTGAACCATATTAACGCAGAATCCGAAAATAAATCAATGGCTGAATTAAACAAATCTACTTCGGTAATGTGTCTAGCAATACGGAGTTCTTCTACTCTCTGTAAAAATGCACTAACTGAAATGTCATTAATTTTTCCAGAAAACTTAATATTCCATTTCTGAACTGGGACTGATTTCATGTGAGTGGAGAGATTTGTCATTGATGTATTTATGGGTGACGATTCAGACTGCGAGTCAGCAATGGTAAGGACACTCAAATCTAAAGGTGGATTATTTACTTCAGTAATGTTTTTTAAGTCTGTCAGTTTAGAATCGAGCATTGAAGGAAAATTCAAGACACTGGACATAAGTTTAGATTTAATATTACGTTGTTCTAAATTAGTTGTTTTTATTCGATCAAGGCGTCCAAGAATATGTACAATTTTTGTTTGAATTTTTAATATTGGACCACCTTCTGAAAAGCTTCCTAGATTCTGTATCAAATTTTCAATATCTGTAATGTACTGTTCAACTACAGCAAATTCTTCTTCACATACGAAATTATATTCTGGATAATTAATAGACATATTTTCCTTTTCTAACTTTAGTAAACTACGCAACCGAGCTCTCATTTGATCTACAGTTCCGTCAGCATTCACACCTCTGACTAGTAATTCATAAGTAAGTTCGGCTTTGGAAAGACGACAAATATCCATTTTAAATTCCATGATGAAAAAAAAAAATTTTTTTTTTTTTAATAGAAATTAGGTCGGAAGATAAAGAAAATTAAATTATATCACACAGCTTGAACAAATGGAGAGGAGAACTAAGGAAATGGCCCCACGTTGGGCGCCAAAAATATATCACACTCTCTAATCTGAGATGCGATAACCCACCTGGGAAAATTAAGTGGGGCCGAACTAGCTCAGGGCGGCACGGATGGTTCGTCGAGACAAAAATTAATTTAATAAAATAATGTAATGAAAGGGGCGCCACGCTATTTAAAATCGGTAATGATTTCCCACTGGATAATAGCGAAAACTAAATTCTCCCTAGATGTCGCTACTCAATGTTGTGTCAAGGTATGTGGTTGTGCACCAAAGATTTAATCATCAAAATTAATCAAAATAATTAGTACAAATAGAATTAAACAACAAGAATCGGATGAACAATTTACCTCTTTTTTTTTTTTTTTTTTTTTAATGAATATAATACATATAACGCATTACACGTAAATTATAACTTTTCGTAAGATAACGTAAGTATGACGTATGACATAACCTTAATTCAGGAATTCGAATTCCGCATAATTAACTAATATAACTAATTATTTCTAATATTTACAATGCATCCAATTTTATAATAAAATAATTTTAGGTCCGCTACTTGATGCTGATAAAAATTAATTAGTTCACTATACCTGTGGTGCACAAGAAGAATGTTTCTATTGATTCAAGGATGGAACTCAGCGAGCATCTGTTTCTAAGAAATACACCAGCCACGAGAAGTCTATCAGGCAGCTCCCAGGATTGGCAACAGTTACACCTTGATACAGGAATGAAGCATTCAATTCAAGACAGTCTCAACTTCTCAACCGTTTCTTCGGAGATGAATAAGTTTTGGTTGACGAAGATGGATTACAGCAGCAACAGGATAAGTTTTGTTGGACAAAGACGGTTTGTAGCAGCAACAATAAGTTTTGGTTGTCGAAGGCGGTTTACAGCAGCAACAGGATAAGTTTTGGTTGACGAAGACGTATTAATTCAGCAAAGGTATAAGTTTTGGTTGGCGAGGATCCCCATAGGATTTTCTTTTTGCGCTCAAATACTGCCGATCTCAATTGCGCACCAAGAAATTGAAGAATGTAAGCAGATTTTTATCTTTCACCATGAAATTGAACGATTTACTATCGTATACACCTGCTCAGTTCTACAGCCGTAACCAGAACATTTGAAAAATTGTTTATGAAAAAGGTTCTTCAACTCAGGTAAACAATTTTCCCCTAACACTTACAATTTTCTTTAAATTATTCATTCATAGAAGGACAAAAATGAACAAGTTAATAGAATGTAAGATTAGAAATGAATTGCAATTTGTAGGATACATAATAATATAGTAAACAAACCTATTTTATTTATTTAAAAAAAAAGGGTATTATTTTTCTTGACATTGGATAAATGCATTAGATAAATGTCAAAATATGATTATTAAAGTTACTGTCATATTGACAGGAATAAATTAGATTTGTTTTGAGAATACTATAAACTTTAATAAAAGGAAGTAATTTAAAGTGAGTACTGTCAAATTGACTAGAAAATAATTAAGATGAATTTAGAACGTGACAATCCGTAATACCTTTATCAAAAGCGTTTTAGTGAAAGTGTTGATATTTCAAACTAGAACGATAGGTACACAAAAAATATTCGGAATAAAAGAAGGCGTAGTGTTATGTAAAGAAATAACTTTATTTTTTGGTACTTACAAATTATGATTCTTCACTTACAAATACTTACTAAAGTTTTACTAATTATTGATGGTGATAAATTTTTGAAAGTTTCCAAATCAAGGGCTCCTGAGAAGTTAGCCGCTCAAAATTAGTTTTCTGATATAACGTTAGCGATTGATTTACAAATTACTGCTATCTGGGGCCTGTTTCATAATAAAATACAAGCTAATAATATTAGTATCGAATAAAACGTTTGATGATCGGATTAAGGACGAAGTAAAAAACTATAGCTGACACTTTCGGTTTCTAAACCGACAGTTTCAGTTTACAAACCGATACTGTCAGCTGAATGAACGAATAGTTTTTTACTTCGTCCTTAAACGTGTTATTCAGTACTAATATTATTAGCTTGTATTTTGTTATGAAACAGGCCCCAGATTATAAAAACTTACAAAAGACTTTCTAATTATTAGTAGCTATGAAAAATAATAATTAATATAATTGAAGGCGCCCGGGAAGTTAGCACCTAAATATTCACTTTCGTTTTTTTCGTAAACGATGGTGTTACAAATTATCGTCTCTTGATCATAAGTAATTACCAATTAATTACTAATAAATGTAAATCACGTAAGGACGAAAAAACATACACCAATTTGTTAAAAATAATCAAAGAACTCGCACCTGAATTGAACGTTACTAAAATCATAACGGATTATGAGAAAGCGATGTGCAATGCCATAAAAAAGGTATTTCCGTCTATAATGCACAAGGGCTGCTACTTTCATTTCGCACAGTGCGTTTTACAGGAAGATACAGCAAGGAGGATTAAAGGAACGTTACGACACGGACGCCGAATTCGCACAAAGTATCATAATGTAAATGTCACAAACGATGATTGAGCTCAAAATAGCCGAGATCAATTGCGGAAATACGAAGAAGAAAAGATGCAATGATAGAAACGAAATGATCAAATCAATTTTGATTGATGAATTTGACATAGAAAGACCTCTTGAAATTTTAGAATCAATTGCATCTAACTTGTATTAAAGATGTAATAAAGTTCAATGTATGTGTTTATTAGTTAATCTTTTTTATTGATGTATATTTGTTTATTGGATAAACTGATTGATCGATGTAATGTAAGGTCGACAAATTGATATTTTCGATAAATTGAATTCTACTATTTGTGAATTCGACAAATTATGTTCGATAAATTTACATTCGATTTATTTGTTTTCGATAAACTTACCGGGATCCTATAGAAACACATTTGTTTTCCTATTCTTAAAGTGATTTTAAATTAGTGTCCTCAGCCTTAATTCTATTATGAAAACGGTCCTTAACTATTACAATGAACCTATAAGTCATTAAGTAGTTTAAAAAAATTTCCAGTAGAGGTTTTATTCACTTATGAAACTGCCAATTCGCGAAATCAAACAAAGTAGGCGACCTTTGGTGGTCAATATTGATACCATCAAAAGGGTGAGCAACATTTCGCGGACTTGTTTAATATTCAAAATATCAAAAACATGCACCAACCACACTTTCATATATATTTAACACAACTGCAATGTTGTTCACCATGTTGCAATTAACACAGGCCTCTCGCCTTAAGAATTAGGTCGCGAATCATTTACATAAACCTTAATAATGAAAAAGTGCTGCCAATTATTTCAATCTTTTTGACTCGCAATATAGAAGATCCTAACAACATTTTGTTGCAGAATTTGTACAAAATTTTGCGATAATAAATAATTGTTACTTAGTAGGGTATTTGTAGGTAACGACCTCATTAGCGAATTAGCTTAAGTTTAATAAATTATTTTATGTTAGAATTAATTGTAAATATGTTCTTTGTTTATTTTTATTTATGCAAGCACACTATTAACTTTATAATTTTGTGTTGGGACTAATTAATTTTTTTTGTGCTTGTTATTTAATTTTTTTACTAATTTGGTTGTTGATGGTGATTTTGCATGCTTACTTGCATTGTTTTACAGTGAGTGATAGGAATTTTAGCTTTTTGTATTGGTACTACACAAACAAGTATTTAGCGCAACCTCGAACAGCAAGCCTTCCCGTTGGACCCCGTCAGGTTGAGGTCGAGTCTCTCCCTCCCTGCGAAGTGCTGCATACGCTCTCTTTCTGCATTTTTTGCGAGGTGTCGATCGGCGTTTCTTCTCTTTTTTTCAATTAATCCATTTGCGACATTGCACACATTGATGCCGATCCTTTAGTTAGATTCTTTTTTCTATTCTTGATGAATCCGACTCCTTGGTTCTGGTCAATAAATCCATATGTATTTCAGGAGACCATAATGAGAACTCCTATGGGATTGTCTTAACTCCAAGAGTCACCCGGTAGAGGATATCAACATTTTTATGAAACATCTTCACACAGTCGCCGATATTCAACAGATCCAACAGAATAAAAAGGTCAAACCTACTCCGGAATCGCGCAGCCAAGACGCTCGTCTATAAAAAAAAACGCTCGAAGAGCTGCTGAATACAAATCTTCTCAGCAGTTATTTTTGAAGGACAGAGCAAGACTGGCGAATACAATCCTGGAGGATATTCCTATACAGGGTAAGAATAACTCCAATTACCTCTCAATCAACAAAGTCTTCGACCACTACAATTCTACCTTCAATGTTGTTTCTTCTTGGGACTTTGATCCGGCGATCCCCTATTTTGACACTTTGTCCCTTTCTCTTGTTCACCCGTTACTCTCGAAGAAATCACTGAAGCTATTTCTAGCGTTAAGTCTGATTCAGCGAGCCCCGATGGTATTCGTGTCAAACACTTAAATCGTATCCCCAAGTACAAACTTAGTATTCTTTTCAATTCTATGGTCCTTAAATCCCACACACCACCTAGGTTAAAACATTGTCGCACAATCTTAATTCCTAAATCTGGCGACACCGAGGGCATTCTTAATTGGTGGCCTATTCCCGTAGGCTCACTCATAATCCGTACTTTCTGTAGAATCCTTGCGAAAAAGTTGGAACAGGTTGTCTTAAACGAATCGCAAAGAGGGTTTCGGAAAGTTGACGGCTGTCTTGTCAACAACCTTTGCCTTTACTCGATCTTTAAGTCACATCGCAAAAATGCCAAACCCCGTCACATTACGACTTTCGACCTACGTAATGCGTTTGACACCCTGTCTTACAATTCCATATCCAGAGCTTTGAAGCATTTACGCATCATTAATTACATCCAAGATTCTTACTTCAGCGTCAATACCACAGTCTCCATCGGCGGTCTCAATACCCAATCCATCCCAATTAGACGTGGAGTGAAGCAAGGAGATCCACTCTCTCCGTTTATTTTTAATGCCACTATGGATGTGCTTATAGCAAGCATTCCATCCCTGACGGTCTTTTAGTTGGAGAGAAGGTCTCTTGCCTTCCATACGCGAACGATTTGGTTCTCCTTGCTTCATCCACCTCCACAATGCGCGCCCTAATTAAGGTGTGTAAGTCTTTTTTTGGGAAACGTGGGTTAGCTTTAAATGTCCAAAAATATACAGCTCTTTCCATCAATTGCATGCCCGCCAGGAAACAACTATACGCCGTAACCAGACCCCTCCACTCCATTAATGGGATTCCTATAAAGTAGATTTCTCCAGGAGAATACTTTAAGTGTTTAGGTCATCTCTACGAACATGACGGTCCTGCAGGCCCTGATATCAGCAATCTGCGGAACGGGGCACAGGAATGGAGATAATGGATATGGAATTGAACCATGGCTGTTAACTCCCATCAACAATTCGTTGAGGGAACTCCTAAAGATGAATATAATATCGTGTTGCAGCTTGCTAGAAATGTTGTAGAAAGAACAAATGATTTATTAAAAGCTAAATTTCGATGTTTGTCAAATTTCGTGTGTTGTAATACCACCCAACTATCACTCCGTTCATAACATATACTTGTGATGTATTACATAACATGAGTCGTAGGGAAAACAACGAAATTAATGATTATCAATACGATGGTGAATAAGATGATGGAATCCAACATGAATTCAATAATATTCTACATTTGGAAGCTGCGGATATACATCAAGATATAAGAAGTGCTTATATTCAAGACACGTTTATGTAAATCTGCAACAGTTCATTTATTATTGAACACTACCTTCACATTAAAAATATTTTTAAGAGCTTTTTTTTAATAATAATACTCTTATAGGATGGGTTTAAAGAAAGGAAATCAAATATTTAATTACGATTAACTATTTGATTGATATTAAAATTAGCGTTGCCTTAGTTTAACCGTTTGATTTCTATGGCAACACAAGGGTGGGTTTACAGAAAGAAAATCAAATATTTAATTACGATTAACTATTTGATTGAGCTTAAAATTCGCGTTGCCATCGATTAACAATTTGATTTCTACGGCAACACGAATTTTAAGCTCAATCAAGTACATAATCATAATTGAATATTTGATTTCCTTTCTGTAAACCCACCCTTAATTTATTAAACTATTATAAATAACAGAAGACAAACTATTGCAATGTGGGTAGATGTACGTGATGCTGTACATTTTAACTATACAAAACTTTTTCACAAACTACTGGATACGACTTCATACAAAACCAAAGACTAAAACATCCAGCGGGTAAAAAAGATATTTCATCATTTGATAAAACGATGGTCAGATTAAGAAAACCACGAAATATGCTGCTCTTTGAAAATTTAACAATGCCTGTTAATGGGTCGAAAGAAGTCGAAGTTGAGGTGGCGATTCTTAAAACCTTGATTGCGATACATTGTCAGGTGATTGCAGGCTATGACTGCACGATATATAAAAGCGACTGTGTCCTTCGGGATACCGAAAAAACTGATACCTTAGAAATGACAAGTGATGATGGGAAGCGTATATTTAAATTCGGATCAGAAGAGTCAAAAACATACTTTTGTAATGCGATGCGGGATATTCCGGGACAAAATGCATCGCTTCCTTCTCCCGAGTCGTCAATAGCACCAACACGACCTCCAACATCACCTTCAACGCCATCGCCAACCCAATCGCCAATAATCCAATCATCGCCATCAAATTAAATTAATTATATTTAAACCTAGTAATAAAACTACCTATACAAATAAATCGGGAAAATAAAGTAATTTAACTAAAGTATGGAAGTGCACTCGACAGAAGCGTCACTAAGTCGAAACGACTTATCACTGGCAGTGAGTTCAGTTGATCCGGCAGCGAAAAAGAGCCAAAGCAAGATAAGAGGTAAATGAAAAATAAAAGTAATAAACAAAACAAAATATATAATGTACAAATGACATAAATTCAATAATGGTAATTATAAACAGATGAAAATTCGAAGAGAGAAGGACGGAATTTTTGTATTCGGAAATGCTTTTTTGTTAACTATTGAATTACAAGCAAACAAGTTATATTGAGGCTAAACTATTTCGTTTAATTAACTGATGTTTCACAAAAAAATAAAATAAAACGGACTTTGAAAAGAAATATCAGCGACGGGAATAACGCCCAGAATATTGAAAAATTAATTACCGGAACGGGATTGGTTAAAAATGGCTGTCAAAATATAAAAAATATAGTGAAAGTGAAAAAATATAGTGAAAGAATTATAAAAATCTTACGTTTTGCTACGCGCGACTAGTAATCACTCGCAACAACCACCTGTGCGCGTAGGGGAAACAATTTTGGGAAGTCGTTCGGACCTACCTGTGAAGTTGAAGGACCCGGTAGGTCAGTGAAGACGGTCGTGGGCGCGGTAGATGCGCACAAGTGTCCGTCAAAAATATGGAGGGGACTTCCCAGGTGCTGAGAACCGTAAGAGGCGCCACCTAGCTTATAAGCAACGTTCCCCAAAGTCATGGACCGACGCTAGAGGAAGGTCCAAAATATTCACCATGTATAATTTCGACATTAAATGACTCGCCAGAAGGGCGGGGTAAATTATTAGCAAACCCAAAATTCCACCAAAACAAAGGAAACCCAATTCAAGAGTAATAACAAGAGTATATTGAGTAATAACGGGGAACATAAACAGAACCTGGAAAACCGGTTCAAGATGCACCTAACAAAGTCGGCAATGCAAGTGTCATCAACATTAAAACACGGTAAATTAAATAAATTATGAATGCAACATGTTCCGACAATAATATAAATACACGTAAATTGTGTTGTGTTGCTTACAATAAATAAATTATTTTGGCAATTAACAATTAATTAATTGTAATTGTCGAATCTTTTTATTCTCACACTTTTTATTATCAACTTTTGGAAGAGTTGGAAAACACTGACGATATTCACAGTATTCCAGAAGTGTTAGACATAAATATGATGCCACTTGAAAATAAGAACATGACTGACGAAGATTCGAGAGAGGAAGATAATTTCAATGTAAATAACACAGGTCTACATGAATTTTGTGCCTGGGATTTGAGTATGTGTTTATTACAGCTTCAGTGATACTAAAATAAGAAAAAATGTTTTTTTTTCAAAAAAGTTTGCTTTTGGAGCTAGGGGAATGACATTACCAATTTTTAAAAATCTATGACTTCAGTTGCCTAGACAATAAAAAAAATAAAACAAATGTTACTGGATAACATTTTAAGCAGTTTTAATTATTAAAAATTAATTAACAAAACAAAAAATAAGTTAAAAATGAAGACTTTTACTTTTCTTATTACGCTCATGGGAACTTTCTCTAATTAAACCCCAAATATAGTCGTCCATCATATTTTCGTTATATTGGCCTTCATAAGTTTAGAATATCTTGATGGAAACGTTCTCCTTGTTCCTCTGAATATGTTCTTTGTATCACAACTAATTATAATCTTGTCGCTTAACTTTTTGATGTTATTAAAGTACTTCAGGCACCCCGGGTGCATTAGTAGACCGCAAGTAGCACACTTAAGTCCGTTAACTGGAAGATTACCGCACTTTTTGCATTTTCTTGAAGAGGAGTTCGATTGCACGGTCGCACTTGTCGCCATGTTGTACGCCATGTACAACATTTGTACTTCATTGTCAGCAGTTCCTGTATCCATGATAGAAAAAAGAATAAGCGCATTTTGGTGGACCAACCAAAATTAATTTCAATTTATAACACCAATATGGGAGGGGTCGGCAGATCTGATGAAAATATTAGCCTTTACAGAATTTAACATTAACATTTAAAATGAAATTAATGTTTTTAAAAGATTATGCATTCTATTCTACTGACGAATTTTCAGAATTTTTGAAACATGCATGTTTTTTCTTATGGTCACCCTACTACTTTCTCAATTAGTTGTACTTATTTGGATATCTGACTTTTGTAAAACACTTGATTGTGTTATTGCGACAATAAAAATACAAAATACAAATATTCGAACTAATACTGCCATTTGCTGCAGGCAATTTTCTACAGGCTGCCTAAATTTTTTTATGTTGATCTGTTGATATGTAATAAATGCAAACGACATATTATGTTTCAAAAAATAATGGAATGAATGATAAATAAATAAAAGTAAATGATTCAAGTACTAGAAAATATCATAAATTTACATATAAAATACCATTTTCGAAAACAAATATTCATAAATTTTCTTTTTTCCTAGAACAATTCAAGAATGAAATAATTTAAATGAAATAAATTTGATAAAATTAATAGGAAATGTGGAAAGAAAGTAAAAGTTAAGATGCAACTTTCTAAAAGCAAATTTTATGTATTGTTGATAATTTTATAGTTATTTATTTTGATTATTAGACCACCAAGTATATTTATATACTGTACATCTAATTTACAATAATAATTAAATAATAAATGCTGAAAGATGTTTACACTTATGTGACTTTAATTTTAAAGTCTCTTTTAAATCCCATTTTCAAACTGGCCCTTAACAAGACAACTAATTTTTTATTATTAAATACATATTATATGTATCAATAATACAAAACACTTACATCAGAAGTGTTTCTTCTACGCTTAAAACCACAAAAATGAATTTAAAACATCAAGTAAAAAAACATGTTTAAAAACATGTTTAAAACCCAATTAAAAACAAACTTTTTGTTTTAAACAAAGGATTTGTTTTTAATTGGGTGTTTTAAACATGTTTTAAACAGTTTGTTTTAAACTTTCCAACCCTGATTCATACTGACTTCGGCTGGTTTTTTTTTCTGGGTCCATTTTTAGTAATGAATCCATCTACGTCCTCCGACAATACGTGCATACCACAGAATAGGTTCACAACGCAAACTCCTGTTATAATAACGTGTCTCATATTTGTTTCTTTTTAATATGTACGTATTCACATAATTCTATCTTTGTCACTTGCCGACAAAACTGAATTCTAAATAACGTCTTCAAACTTAACGCTCATGATAGTATAACGCATTTTTATATTTTCAAGTACGTATCATACTTGAAAATATAACGATTTCGTTATTCCGCAAGTTATTTTCAAACGCTAATTTTAACACAACATGTAAATGTTATTTTTACCATTCGGATATATACTCAGGCGGAATATCAGTAGTTATACTCTGTTTACTGAAGAGATATAGTAATAAACTCTCCCACAGTAGCCCGCGCGTCCCCTTGTACAGTTGAGTTCCGGTGGTACTTCAAATTGAGTATTACTTTGTAAAACTACCTTCTGCGCTATGAGATACTGTCCACAAAACTCTCCTTCTTTATTTTATTACTATATCTCTTCAGTAAACAGAGTATAGTTACTGAGAAATCCTAGGTATGACAACTTGTGACAACAAGCCCCTATCTCGCCCCTCATAATTTAATACAAATGCTATTTTCCCTTTTCATTCATTCTAGACACACTGAACAAAATCAATTTGAATAATTTGCTACACGTCTCAGAAGGGTTCGCGCAACAACCACTTGTACGTGGCGGGTATTACCCTAAGAGGAATTCGGTCGAGTGTGGCTCTCATTTGGATGGATTCGCTGCCGTCCCAGTAGCTCAGCGAAGACTGCCGTGCAGTGCGATAATTAAGACGCACAAATGTCAGCCCGTACAAAGGGGGGACTATCCCGAAATTACAATTTATTAGGGTGCCACCTGGCCGAGATGCAGCAATCCCCAAGGTTATGAACCGGCGCTAGGAGAGGGTCCAAAGTATAAAACTGGGTAGAGCTCCAACGCCAAATGGCTCGTCAGAAGGGCAAAGCAAAACGAAAACAACCCCAAAAAACCCACCAAGGTGAAAGAAAACCCCAGCGTAAAAATTTAACAACTGTATATTAACAAAGAAAAAGAAAGGGAGAACACGCAATATGTGAGCAGCGCTCAAGATTCAGTGCGTCAAACGCAACGAAAATTTATCTTAAATTAAATTACATAGAAAGAGCAAAAAAAAAGTTTAAAGGGCGTGAAATAAAAAAAACTAGGAATTCTATAATGCATAGGCAAATACAAAACAATTATATAAACAGGCGTTGATCAAACCGCACGCGTCCGGGCCCACCGCGACGTTCACAAAAATTTAACCAAACGGGTGTTAACTACCAATAAAAATTAAATTTCAAAAAAAAGAATTGGCAACAAAATCTAATAAAAGTAAATATGACAGAATGACATAAAATAAGAGAGGTCACGCCTGTTACGAATTAATTAATTAAATTTTCAAATTGAGTAAAACAAAATAAAGGTGACACCAGTCGCGAACAGAAAAAGAAAACTAAAGCGGCCGGTAGCGAAGCGCACACGCACTGCAGAACGCCAAGTCCGTAAGAAGTTTCGTCGCCCTCAAGTCGCAGACGGCGAAGTGACAAAGACCAAGAGAAAAAAATAATTGAGTTTTCGATACCAACAATCCCTTTTCTCACTTCGGTCAGGCGGTCGTGAGATCGGTTACGGCATCAACAAGGGGGGTGGTCGAGTGTGGCTATCCAACCCCAAAAGTCGGTCCGAATCTAGCGGTGGGACACGTACAAAAAGGGGGGATCGGTAGCCCGCAGCCGTTCAGGGGCCCAAAGAGGACCGCGTGGCGATTTAAAAATCTGTTGTCAACCACGTGTTTGGTAGAATGGTGGCCTCGTATCACATGCTGTTAAAAGGAAAGAAAAACATCGCAATAGAAACGCTAACACAAAATACCAAACTACGAATCCCACAAAAGAAAATAGAAAACAACAACTTACCTCGCAATAAATACGAGCCGTGAAAATAAAGATGGAGAAGCCTGTCTTCGGAGTGCCGAAAAATTCGGTGTTCGATGAAATCAAATCCGCAAAAGCAGGGGGCTTGAAAATTATCGACAGCCCATCTATATCCGTGGACAAAATCCTCTAACGAGACTCCAAGCGAAAAACCAATATTCACAATTTACCTAAGGAGACGTACAACGGAGGTGAACACACGCGGCACAATAGTGAATAATGGCCAACGACCAAAAATGGCTCCCACCAGCCGGCCGGAAATGTGACGTCAGAACGAAGGTTCTAGAAAGAATCAGGTAACCAACCGAAAATCACATCACATAACTAAACTCACTACAAGAAAACCGACAGAAAATCCGTTCCTAGGTGAGAAAGGGGGGATGCGACAAAACTAATTTTCAATAAGGAGAATCGGAACTTAGTGCGAGAGAAAGAATACGACACGCCAAACGAGCACGTCGGTAAGTTGACGGTTGGCAACCCTACCTAGCCTTGCGTTGTCAAAAACCAGATGTAAACAAACGCTCGCAGAAAACAAACGGCCCCAAATGCCGCAAGGAAACGAGCGCGGCGACGGGCGAAGTCCGCACAGCGATGCATCGAGCGTACATAAGAAGGCAAACCAAGGTAGGTAGACAAAATGCCGAAATACGTGATTCGTGAAATAACAAACGGAGCTCCCAGCGAAATAGAGTACGATAAATAATAAAAAAAATAACCGTAACAGATTTTATTAAGAAAGAACTTACCACCCCGATATTTCATATTTTTTATCCGAGTCAAGTAAAAAGGGCTTCCGTTTCGGCTTAAATATGAAAAATTTCGCTAAGAGACAGTGTGCTTGTTTTCAATTATTTTCGTGAGAACTTAGTTCTTATGGCTTGCAACAGTTGCGTGTCCTTACATCGCTATGTAAGTTGTTTAAACAAACAAAAGTGCATAAGATTGCTAAATGTGAAATGCAAGGTGAAGCTTCGGAAATAATCCTCAAAGAGGCGGATGAAGCGTCTCTTGGTATTTTACCGAATAAATCTAGAGGCGTCTATGATAATCCGCATTTTCTTCAACTTCACTCTCTTACTCTCAACCGGAAGGCAGCGCTTTTTCTGATTCTTCATTTGAAAAATCATCTTCAGTTTTTTCCTCCTCCTCTGACTCTAGTTCTTCATCATTTTCATTGCAATTAATCCATGGTTTTAATCTCTCAGACGGTAAAACTGCATGATAAGGTCTTTGAGTTAATGAAAGGTTTGGAACCCCTGTAACACCTTCTTAATGAAATATGGTCCAACAAATCTTTTACTGGTTTTCGGGTTGCAGTCTGAAGTTCCAGTTCTCTTCACCACTATATGGTCCCCTTCTTCAAATTTCTTATATTCATGTTTCCTTTTATCATACTGTTTTTAACTTTGTTTTGATTTACTGTGTGATTTACGTGTTGGTTACCGTTACGTATTGTATTGTCTCTATTCCTTTGATAATCTTCTATCAAAATTCTTCCATTAATCACTTCTCAAGATCCTCATACATATTGGTATCTATCTTAGATGCAAAGAAAATTTCAAATGGGCTACATCCTGTGGTTTCTTGTAATGTAGAATTAATTGCAATTTGTACGTTTTCTAGTACTTCATTCCATCTGTGAAGTGTTTCTGCTTCTTTTAAAAGGGCAGGCAATACGGTCCTGTTGTATCTTTCCAATCGACCAATCGATCGGGGCGCTTGTACATGGGCAAGTTTGATTTTTCCTCTCATCACAAAATGTTCGAAATTCGTTGCTAGTAAATGCGGTACCTCCGTCGGAGATTATTTGTTTTGTCAGTTCTCTAGTATTTTTATTAATTTTACTATTTATTTTTAATTCTGATTCGTCGTGGTCAGTTTCAATATTCAAATTGAATTTAAGTGATCGTCAAAAATTTCTGTTCTATGACTGAAGTTAAATCCAAATTCATCGACGCGTCAGTTTACCTGACCCAGAAAATCTTGACCTAAAATTAGATCTGAAGTCATTACGTAATTTGGAACGACAACAGCACTCACATGAAATATTGCATTATCTATGGAGCATGTTATAACATGCGATCAATTGAATTTCAGATTAGGGTAGGCTATGAAAAAAAATTCATGTCGTAACTTACATCATACGTTTGCAAATGTCAAAAAAAATTGTCATTTCAACGTTTATTTTAAAATCATTTTAAAATGATCTTTACAAGACAACAAAGGGTTTTTATTGTGGAGTCATTGGGTAGGTTTAAGCAGAAGGAGGCTAATAGGGCCAATTTCCTTTCAAGGTATTGCTACCTACCTTTCACTATCTACTTATTTGACCTTGCGTGAATTGCGAACGCGAAAGTTTAAGACCGCATGCAACGAAATGCGGTTCTTAAGGAACCTCGGCCTTAAGCAGCCAGGAACGGTATCACAAGGTACCGAAGGTACCCAATAATCAATTTAGAGAAACATATAATTAAAAGACAGTGGGTTTGTACAATAAATACCAGACTTGTGTCCCACCAACTCTACGTTAAGTTCGAACAGTTTGGGGGGTTGCAGCTTGCGACGATGGCGCTGGCTCGATCCAGATCAGCAGTTCCTTCAAGGGCTTCAAACGACGAACTACGATTATGAAAGTAGAACAGGCTCTCGGACTGGCGATATCTGTGGGGAACTCAAATAATTACGCCTAGGTCACGAAAAGTGACACGGATTATTCAAGAGTTCTCGACTCTCGGCAGTTTGCTAATGGAAGAAACATGAAAGTAAGTAAAAGAATTTGACGATCTTAAAGCTCAACCTAAAGACTTACCTCTTTGAAGATAAGAGCCTGAAGCGATAAATATCTGCGCGCGTCTGTTCGAATACGTGGTAAACTTCGAGCACAGGTTTTAAGTGCTACTGCAGCACTGGATTATACTTCCAACAAACGTTCACGGGCGAAGAAAAATTCCCAAGATTTATTAGGTGGCCAGACTCAAACACAAACTACAAAATTATTTTCTGCGACGAAAAAAGTGGCCAACGTCCATGAGGTGCCGTGAATTAATAATATGGCGACCTCGGAACAACGCTGAACTTTTTTTCAAAACGGAAATCTCCGACACGCCCCTTTTCGCTCCAGATTCAAAAATAGCCAATCTACACGCAAGAAAAGAAACCAGGACCTTAGAGTTTGTAAACAAATAGAGCGATCATTGAAGCCAAAATTTAGAAACAACCTAAAATGAAAACGTTAAAGCAAGAAAGAACTGTAACAATTTATTAACAGCTGAACGATATCGTAATATTGCTTCCTTTTGTGAATGAATTACACGATGACGAGCTTCAGAAAGGGTGCTTCCGACAAGAAGGAGCAAGAGTTCATTCTGCCATGACTACTTTGGATTTATTTCGTGTATGTTTCGATGACAGGATAATTAGTAAAAACATGCCAAACATTTGGCCTCCAAGATCCTGTGACTTGACGCCACTGTATTTTTTCATTGGCCCTAACTAAAAAGTTCAATTTTTAAACCCCCTGTTGATAACCTGAATGTACTAAAGGATAGAATAACTGAAAAATGTCTTGAAATTAATAACTCACCTAGATTGCTGCAAAACTTTTTCCAAGGATTAGAAAACGCCTGGAGGCAGAAAGTGAACATTTCCAGCACCTTTTTTTTAACAGCTAACTGGATTTTTAACTATACTATACGTACTGGCGATATTCGCTCACAACATATTTAATAGGAACAACATTATTGAAGAAACCCGGTTTTGCTACATCCTGTATAGTGTGTTTCGTTTTTATGTGGAAATTTACTCGCATTTCGTGAGAAACTCTTCAGTTGTCAAGTCGTGTCGTAACTTGCTACGAAAAATAGATATTTCTTGCTATTCTAAGAAGAAAACCTACTGAGTTCCATGTGATATGAAGCCGGAGTTACTTGTTCGACGAGACCTTTTCTGAAGAAGAGTTGAGTATTTGGTGGAATTTTGAAGGAGTGTTTTCAGATGCATAAAATGAACAATCACTAGTTACAGCCACAGCCAATATCAGTAGTTAGTTACTGAGAAATGCTAGGTATGACATCTTACCCGTGTGACAACAAGCCCCGGTCTCCCCTATATGGCCCCTCATAATGTAATACAAATGCTATTTTCCGTTTCCATTCATTCTAGACACACTGAACAAAATCAATTTGAATGATTTTATTAAAAAAGAACTTACCACCACAATATTTCACATTTTTAATCCGAGTCAAGTAAAAAAACGCTTCATACAACATGAACGTGACGTTTCTAGTACAAATGACAGTGAACACCACATTGAGAAACAAATTTTAATAAAAAATCACACAAATATAATGAGAAAAAATTAGGATTGTAAAATGTCCGGACATTTATTTTTTGGACAGGACACGAATTTAAATGTCAGACACTGTCCTGACACTTATGACATTTAAAATTTCATAATGAAAATCAACTTCGAATTTTTTACTGCTAATAAAGAACTTTTTCAAAAATATGCCTTTCCTATATTATACTTTTAGCAAACAGAATTAAAATTCGAAAAACAAATATTATAAAAATATTATTACACACAAATTGTAACTACCATTTGCCAGCACTTTGCAACATTTGACGTTGTTACAGAATTAGTGGGAAAAGATATTCACGGATTCACATGTCACGCACAGTATCCATGACACTTTGATGACAAATAGTATTTGTCCTGTCCAGACAATTGTCATTTTTGACATTTGTCAGAAAGACATTTACACTCACTCACAACCCTAGAAAAAATTACTATCTGAACGAAAATTTCGTTGCAAATGACATTTTTTCAAATGATTTCAAATTTCCTTCCTTTTGCTTGCCGCCACAATGGCTGTAAGAGGCTGCTATGCCAAGAATTCGCCGAGGGTCGGTGCACGTTCATTTGAGATACGGGAACCAACTTACGGTGATTCGGCAGTCAATCGCGACAGCCACGGTGGATATTTTTTGTTATTATTATTGTCATTAATCATTATTATATTACTTCAAAAAAAGTGTTAAGTTGTTCAAAGAGATTCACTGAGATCTACCTTTTAGTTCAGAAGTGGGATATCATTATTTTAACTCAACCACGTGATCTGTGACTTGCAACGAGTGCTTACGGTGTGAAAGAGGAAAAAGCTAAGCGTGAATTATTTTGGTGAAACGTCAAGGGTGCGCCGTTACAGCATGGATCCGATGTCGTCCCTGAACGCTTCTGGGTCTGAAACTCCTCCGATCACGTCACAAACTGTGGAAAATATGGCACGCGAGCTGCAGATGCTACGCCGAGCGTTAAGCATAAGTGCAGGTTCACCAAGTTCGCGAACAAGAATGGAGACCGAAGGGAAGTCCAGCGTAAATTGGGCGCTATTCAAAGATGATCGAGTGTTGTCCGACTTTGATCCGTCGAAAGGTAACCAAACTGTAGACGATTGGTTGCGAAAAATTAATGATTGCGCGCACCTTTACAACTGGGACGATGTTACCACCGTCTATCTTGCCTTAGGAAAGCTTAAGGGTTTGGCTCGTGTTTGGTACGATAGCTTGAGTAGTAATAATTATACATGGGGGGAGTGGCAAGAGATGTTGAAGAAAACATTTCCCGTGAAGGAAAGATTTTCCGAATTGTTTTTTGACGCAGCTACTTATAAGGTCGAGTCTGGACAGGAATTAAATGAGTATTGTTTTCTTAAACTAGACAAATTAAATAAGCTAAAACTAAACTTTTCCGATGAACAAATTGTTGACTGTTTAATTGCCGGCATTACTGATAAGCAAATTCAATTGTCATTAAAGGCGGCGAATTGTAAAACATTTGTCGAGCTGACCCAATATGTCGCAAATTTACCGAGCCCAACTATGAGTTATGCAAGTAGTAACAAAGGTCAGCACCACAAATGCGATAAACGACATGCTCCGAAAAACGAGGTGGAACCAAAGCGCTTTAAAAGCGGGTCGTCTATTAGATGTTTCACGTGTGGTGAATTGGGTCACAAACGTTCAGAATGTCCTGTTCGGCGCCAGGAAGGTTTTAATAAGCGTGACATGACCTGTACATATTGTCATAAGACGGGTCATGCTGTGGATGCGTGTCGAAAAAAGGGTAGAGGAATTACGAATAAAACCGTGAATCTTCTCGAGGTCACTACACCGCGCACAATTTATCATAAGTCAGCGAAAATAAATAATTTTGCAGTACCATGCTTTGTCGATTTGGGGAGCAAGAGTACTTTACTTCGTCAATCTGTAGCCGACAAAATCGGGGTTAAACAGGGACCCTTAACTCATGCAGTTGAGCTCCGCGGTTTCAATGATAATCTACGCACAACCCCAAAAGCAGAGAGTCTGTTAACTCTAACCATCGATAGCGTTAGTGTGGACGTATTGGTTTATATTGTCGGTGACGCCGATATTCGATATGACTTATTAGTTGGACATAGTTTTACCGAACATCCGGCGGTTTTGATTATCAAAACCCAGAAATGTCTTCAAATTACACGTTTACCAACTGAAAATGATGCACGTATTGGCAATCGGTTCCATGTTAATTGCCTTGAAGCAGACAAACGAAAAACCATCGTGGAAAACGTTCAATGTGGTGATATCACAACTGTTCAAAAAGCGAAATTGTGTAAGCTTTTAGAAGCGTATAGTGATCGATTTACTTTTAGATTAAAGGAACTTGGAAAAACCAGTACGACTTCTATGAAAATAGAGTGTTTAAGTGAGAAACCTATCGTGTATGCCCCGTATCGGTTGTCGTTTGCAGAACGGAGTGTGGTCAAAACGATGGTAAAGGAATTATTAGAGGACGAAATTATACGGGAATCGCAGTCACCCTACGCGAGCCCCATCTTACTCGTGAAAAAGAAAGACGGCACGCCAAGACTTTGCGTAGATTTCCGAGCTTTAAACCAAATAACGAAAAGGGAGAGGTACCCTCTTCCCCTAGTCGAGGATCATCTTGATCGTTTAGGCGGATATAACTATTTCGTTACGCTAGATCTTTCGTCAGGATTTTATCAAATACCGATGCACAAAGGGTCTATCGAGAAAACGGCCTTTGTCACTCCGGACGGGCACTTCGAATTTCTGCGAATGCTTTTGGCCTAGCGAACGCTCCCGTCGTCTTCCAGAGGTTGATGAATTCAGTACTCGGTGATCTCCGTTATGAAATCGCCCTTGTATACATCGATGACGTCATAATACCAGCTAAAACTGTAAAGGAAGGGTTGGCGAAACTCAAATTGGTCCTGGAAAAATTCCGTGAGCACAATCTAACTTTAAAATTGTCAAAGTGTCACTTCTTTAAAACAACCATCGAATACTTGGGGCGTGAAATTTCGAGTCGTGGAGTACAGCCTGGTTCGAAGAAAATTATCGCTATTAATGGCATGCCGCCGCCAAGAAATGTAAAACAAGTTCGGCAGTTTTTGGGATTGGCTGGGTTTTTCCGGAAATTTTTTCGAAATTTTGCAACAATAACCCAACCACTTACCAAGCTACTAAAAAAGGATTGTCCTTGGAGGTGGGGTGAGGAACAACAAAAGGCCGTAAAAGAGATTAAAAAAATTTTAGTGACGCGTCCCGTTTTGACTATATTCGATCCGGAGCTAGCGACGGAAGTTCATACGGACGCAAGTAAGGTTGGCTTGGGTGGCGTATTAATCCAAATTAGTAATGATCGCAAGAAACACGTCGTAGCATACTTTAGTCGTCAAACCTCGGCTGGAGAACGACTGTATCATGCGTATGAATTGGAAACTCTCGCGGTTGTAGAATCTTTGTGTCATTTTCGGGTTTATTTAGTGGGCATCAAATTTAAGTTGGTAACCGATTGTAGCGCCATCCGTAGCACTGCTGTAAAAAGGGATATTATCCCTCGTATCGGGCGTTGGTGGCTGAAGATGCAAGATTTTGACTTTGATATCGAGTATCGCCCGGGTGCCAGAATGGTTCATGTAGATTGCCTTAGTCGTAACCCTCCGATGTCCGAGTCAGTTAACATTAATAATGTCATTAACGTGACTGAGGCTGATTGGTTGCAAGCGGCACAATTACAAGACGAAGATCTTGTCCGCATACGCGAAATATTAACCTCGCACGATCGCAACTCAGAGCTAAAGTTGTATTACGACAACTATGTTATAAAAGATGGTAAAGTGTATCGTCGTCTGGTGGAAGGCGATAAATGGGTTGTGCCGCGAGCGAATAGGTGGCAGATTTGTAAGCTTTGCCATGACGATATTGGCCATTTTGGCTTGGAAAAAACTTTGGCGAAAATTAGAGAAAACTATTGGTTCCCCGAGATGCGCCGATTTGTAAAAAAATATGTAGTCTCATGTCTTAATTGTTTATATTACAAAACTCCGACTGGGAGGAAACCGGGATTTTTGCATCCAATCGAAAAGGTAACAGTGCCTTTTCATACAATCCATTTGGATCACTTAGGGCCTTTCGTGAAGACGAAGAATGGGAACACCCAGTTGCTCGTGGCTGTAGATGCGTTTACAAAATTTGCACTTATTGAGCCCGTACGAAGCACTAAAGTGAAATATGTACTTCGCGTATTGGAAGACATAGTCAATATTTTCGGGGTGCCGGTGCGAGTAATTACCGATCGCGGAAGTGCATTCACTTCTCGACTTTTTCGCACATACTGTACGGAATATGGCATTAAACATGTGTTAAATGCGGTCGCGACGCCGCGAGCCAACGGCCAATGTGAACGCTTCAATCGAACCATACTGAGTGCACTAGCTGCGATGAATGGTGGTACTGAGGAGGATGAGTGGGACAAACACGTGAAAGCAATTCAAAGGGGTCTAAATGGTACCATACATAAGGTGCTAGGGACGACACCAGCAGAAGTGTTGTTTGGAAGTAAGCCGCGTAGTGTGGCTGAATCCATCCTGCTGAACGAATTGCAGAGTGAGCATGACCGCGCCAGTCTGACAGCCGTGAGAAAGCAGGTGGAAGCCAGAATAATCGCAGATCAAGCTGTTCAGAAAAGGCGTTTCGATGTGAAGCGAATAAAGGCTAAGGAGTATCAGCCTGGGGACGTGGTAATGGTGGCGAAGACGGATTTTCCGGCCACGGGAACAAGTAAGAAGCTGTTACCGAAATTTAAGGGGCCGTATCGGGTAACTGCTAAGCTGCCGAATGACAGATATGCAGTATTAAAAGTATCGGACAGATACCGCAACTGCCCGACTGTTTTTGCTGTGGATAAGATCAAGCCATGGGTAACCATGGGTGAACCGGTAAACACTTATGCGATACACAAGAAAACTTTTTCCATTCTCTAAACACAATGGTCCCAGATCGATGCAAGATGTTCGAATCACCCGAAGGCAGGTGAAATAAAACATCGAGGCGTCCTTCATTATTTTTGCCTGTACGCGGCAAAGTAATCACACGAAAGATGGGTAAAACGCTGTTAAAGTGCTCGAGACACAAGGATTTGTGTAAAGCATACGTGAGCGTTCGAATCACGCAATTGGTACTCGGAACCCCAGGGGTTGTATAAAGCACTCATCTTTCGTCTTAAGGTACGAAGCAGTAGGGGCAGCATGGTAGTGTACTTTTGGGGTGGTAATGCATTTACCCAAGAGTATAGGAGTCGAATACTGTCGGTCGAATACAAGCAGTATCCGCTAAACAGACGAGGCTCCCGAAACTGATGCTACCACTGTCGGTGCCTGATTTTTAGGGTTGTGGGACCTTCTAAATTCTGTGTTAGACCTCTGTTTCAGTCGGTACGTCGAGTTTATCTGTTGGTAGGACGTTAATCGGACTGAGGACACTCCGGAAGACCAGGAAGCCCGATTGTAAGAGGCTGCTATGCCAAGAATTCGCCGAGGGTCGGTGCACGTTCATTTGAGATACGGGAACCAACTTACGGTGATTCGGCAGTCAATCGCGACAGCCACGGTGGATATTTTTTGTTATTATTATTGTCATTAATCATTATTATATTACTTAAAAAAAAAGTGTTAAGTTGTTCAAAGAGATTCACTGAGATCTACCTTTTATGGCTACCTTTGCGATACTCTAGTAATATAGGGACTCTAGTTTCTTTTCTGAAGAGGAGTTGAGTATTTGGTGGAATTTTGAAGGAGTGTTTTCAGATGATTTCGGACAGTCGTGTTTTAACGCCAATCGATTTAATCGCCTGTGTAATGCAATGAGACAAAAATATCTAGCAAAGATAAACCAAAAGCGACCGCTCTTACAGCAAGATAATGTCCTATGTTAATCTTCTTCAAGTGTTCTGTTTATTTTCCAATCTAGTTCATATAGCATTTTAAAATGTGTGCTAAAATTTCGAGTTGAATTATGATTTGACAATAGAAGTATTATTTCTAATCTTTTTTGTCAATATTTTATATTAATTGAAAACAACTTTTCCCATTTCGATATTTTTTAATGAGATAGAACAAACGCATTTTCATTATCAGCCTGTATTTGGGGAAGAAATTAACTTATGTTATATTTGGATTGATGTTGTAGATTTAATAAACAGGGTACAACGAGTCTTTCGGGAAAGCCTCATGTACGCGGTTTATGGCATCGATGGCGAAATTACCAAGTGTGCGATCCAGGAAAGATGTGATTGTACCCCGCAGAGCGTCAACGTTCTGATTGAAGAAGTAATTGAAGACCAATAATTCCGTAGGATCCTTAAGTACGTCGTAAATTTGAAAATGGGGTTTATCGTAAGTCATTTCGATGGAACCTTCTCTCCATCGAATATGTTTCTGCCCGTTCTTAGCATACAGTTCGCCGTCCAAAACAAGTTCCATGGCCAAATTTGCTAGAAACAAAAAAGCAACAGGAATTAGAATAAAAACTAGATTAAGTTGATTTTTGTACTTACTGAAGCTTGCTTCTGCACTTCCATCTCCAAGCAAGCGAAAACCTAGAACAGTTCCGTCTACGGTGAATGAACCTACAAGATGTACCGAAGGCAAGAGAATTTTTAGCTTCAAAACCAGTGTATCAGAATCGACACTAGTGTCCAAAATTTTAAAGTATCTGGCACCAGTGTATATGATATTCCGATATTCTGCCTCATAGGATGCCACGGGAGATTTCCTCTTGCCCACAGTTAGTTTGCGAATGACGAGTGCATCTATCGGAGGAAGTCGCAACTCAGGGATTCCCTTTATCAAATCCAATCGCAAGTCTTCGATTTTCTGAAGCCAGCATTGTTTCAGCAAAGGATCGGTTGCTTTGCATTGTCTGAGGAGCAATTTGAAAGCTGAAATTGCATTTGGTTAATTTTTTTATTATTTAAAACTTTTTATCTATGCATAAATAAACAGAATGTGTAACCATCTACGTTATATTTATTTTTATTTACCTGAACCTAAGGCTTCACTTTGGAAAACAAGGGCAGTAGCGCAAACGCAAACGAACAGAATAGAAAGCATTTCTTCACTTTTTTATTTTCAATTCTAAAGTGATATCAACTTCAACAAAATATTTATAGTGTTACCTAACGTATTTTATCACAAAATTTGAATTTTCAATAAGAATGTTGTAATTATAAGATTTATATGTATGTCGTTTAAATCAAATTTCGACTGCCTACCGATCAAAAAACGTTCATTAACTTTTGATTTAGTTAGACGCGCGAAATATATATATTATGTATATTTAAATGTTTGAATTCATTACTAAAGAATAATTATCTAAAAGCCGCATCAATTACAAGATCTGCACTTAAAATTCCAAGCAATGTCGTATCCGTAAAAATTCGGAAATTATTACGTAACAAGTCATAAAGTGGAATAAAGTTTAAATGTATGATTTTACTTGCAAATAAGAAATGGTAATGTATGCATATTATTTACAAAATATACCAGTTTTTTTTTTTTTATTTGAATATGGGGCATTTAACCGGGTTTCTTCAATAACGCTGTTCCTAATGAATATATGAAAAAGAAAATGTATACAAAAGTTTCTTCTTTTCAAACTCCGCATAATTTGAAATTATTTTGTAATATATATAGGGTTTTTCAGTTTATCTGTACGATGTGTAACTTCGTTATTTTAAAAGGATTATTCTATATTTTATAACGAATTTAAGTTTATTAAGTTATTGTAAGATAGGTCTATGAATGTCTCCAACAAGACGGGGGGTGGGGGGTTAGCTCATACAATATCAGAAACTGTAAATTACTTACGTGAGTTTTATAACAATCGAATCATAAGCCTAGGTTTCAATATAGAATATCCAACACGTTCTCCTGATTCAATATCGTTGAATTATTTTATTCCTCCGTATTGGAAAAATACGGGATTTACAATTGCCGTTCATAACCTTCAACGCCGTATTACAGAGGAATATTTTCACCAACATGAAACGCCGTGTAAATGTACGCTTCCAAACTGAAGGCAACCATTTTCAGAAATTTCTCTAATTATTTTGTCTGCCCACTCACTGTAAAATGGCCCTTTTTAGAGCTACAAATTTGTAAACAACTACTTAAATTATCTGACACCATTCAATTTCTTGCAACAGTCTGTTTTAACGACGCAGATGTATTGTGACTGCGGTTTTAAGGCTCAAATAGAATGCAACGCTGTTACGTTCTGTTGCTACAGCGCCAACTGTCACATGCACAGATAAAACGGCGTGGAACATAGCCAAACTAACCTAAAAATAAAAATAACTCGTGCCACAAATGGATACATTTCGAGTGTTAATATTATTATATGAAAAAGGAATAAAGTTTTAAATAATTAGTAACAAGAATTGACTGAAAATTGATTACTGTGATTGATTTCTTGTGCAGGTTTTCATTCTGGTAAAACATGTGGAAAAAAGTAAACTTGTTAAACAACGGTGAATTTGAAACGGAAGCAAAAAATATCGGCTGATATTTACCAAGCCTTGTACATATAATGGTAAATTCTTATACCCAAGTATATTTTTCTATATTTGCTTGAAAGTTAGTGTTTCTGCATTACTTACGATAACTCAATTTACAGAAAATTGCAAAACATGTAAAATAAATAGCAGAATTTCATAAAAATTTGAGATGGAAATATTCGACTTAAGAAAATCTGTTTGTATAAGTCAATGAATATATTTCGTCTTGATTTTATCTTTTTTTTTAGATCATTCAGTATTAGTTAATGTGAACCAGTGATTCCATAAACCTACTTACAATACAGTTTATCTACAGCGTAAACCGCACGCGTAATGCACAGAGCGCAATCCGGCATCCATTGCTCTAGTGCTTTCTTAGGTAGCTCGTCTAAATGAACTTTTCAGTGATTAAAAATGAAAGCAGCATGAAAAGATCAGTCTTGAGTAGTTTGAAGAAAGCGATGCAAGCTATAATATTGTAATGATTTGCCGACAGCAGCCGGCGTCAGTCGGTCTCTTGCGTCATCGCTGACGCGCCTTAGACCAGAAACTTCGGTCGCTCCGATATCAAGTCAGCGGAGGAATCAACCCTAGACATTCCGTCGCGCACTCGAATGTTCGAGATAAACAACCCCGGCTTATAAAACACGAGGCCGGTGAATGGAGGGCAATTCAGCATTTGACAGTTCGGAATTGAAGTCGCGTTATAAACTTTCGCTCGGCTGTTAAAATAAATTACGTATAAGTTTATAAATAAATTATTGTTTAAGTTAGTGTTAATTCGTTTGTTTTTAAATAAATTAGTTTAACTATTTCGTGTTTTGTTTTAAAATAAAAATTAATAGAACCTTTAAAATCGTTACATTGGTGCCAGGTGTGAGGTTCGTGAAAATAAATAAACAATTAAAATTAAATTAAATTTAAACAGATTATTAAACAAAGTGCAGTGTCTAAAAAAAACAATGGCTTCAAAGAAAGTGCTGTTAAAAGACTTGAAAGTGACTGAATCAAAAGCTGAATTAGAAGAGCGCGAATTGGAAATTTCCGGAAAGCGCTACTAGAAGCAGGAGAGGACCCGGAAACCTCTCTTTTTGAAATCTCGGGCTGTCCTGCAGATTTAAGTAAGATATTAGAGGATAAATTAAAGGAACAATCTGGAAATTTCAAAGATGAATTGCTGGAACAATCCAGAAGTTTAGACGAGAAATTAAGCGAACAATCTGGAAACTTCAAAGATGAATTGCAAAATAAATTGATGGAAAAATCTGGAAATTTAGAAGCTAAATTAAAGGAGCAATCCAGAAGTTTCACAGATGAATTGCAAACTAAATTGCTCGAACAATTCGGAAATTTGAAAGACGATCTAGATAAATTAATGGAATATTCTAGAAACACGGAAGAAAATGTGAAAATTTTAGATGAGAAACTTCAAAATAAATTGATACAACAGTCGACAAATCTGGAAATTAAATTGCTGGAACAATCTAGAAATTTAGACGAGAAACTTCTAGAACAATCTGGAAGTTTCAAAGACGAACTGCAAAGCAAATTGCTCGAACAATCTAGAAATTTAGAAGATAAACTTCAAGAATAGTCTGGAAATTTGAAGGATGAATTTCTAGAACAATCGAAAGGGCTCGAACATAAACTAGTGGTAAAAATATCAGAAGAGACGAGGAATCTGCAAGAAAATGTGGAAGAAATACTATTCCAGCAGGACAACAAAATTAAGAGTCTCGAACAAATCATGGCAGGGTTGAGAATATTCGGGGATCCATCATCAGCAGAAGTACCAGAAAATAGTGAGGCCCAAACTGTGGTAGGACCAGCGGAAACTTCGAAATTAAAAATAAAACATTCGATGGGAAGTCATCTTGGCCTAACTATTTCAAATAGTTCGAAGCGGCAGCAAAGGCGAACGGATGGACGGCCAGTGAAAAAACCACTTCGTTAATTGTGGTCTTGAGTGGGGGCGCTAGCGATGTGCTACAAATGATGCCGGCAGAGGAACAAGAAGATTTCGACAAGCTGGTGAACAGGCTGGAGATGCGTTATGGCCAGGCGCATCTGACCGACGTGTACCATGCGCAGCTGAGAAACCGTTGCCAGGAATCCGGAGAGAGTCTTCAAGAATTCGAGGCTGATGTAGCGCGCCTAGCCCGGTTGGCATATCCTACAGCGCCTGATGAATTCCTGCAATGTTTGACGATGCAGACCTTCGTAGATGGAATCCGTGTCCCGGACAACCAGCAGGCATTGAGAATGGCCCACCCTAAGACATCCAAGAACGCACTGGCCTACGCCTTGGAATACGAGGCGGCGATGCGAGAGGACATGTTAAGGTACGAGCTGCCATGGACTCCCAAGAAGAGAAACCCGCCAGCGTCAAGGTGCCATCTGCTGCAGAGAAGCGGCCCAAGGATTATACCACAGAGGAGGATATTCGCTGCATTGTGGAACAAGTCCTGAGGCAGAAGAATCCGCTGGTGTGTTGGAATTGCCAAGAAGAGGGACATGTTCGCAGGCGGTGTCCCAAGGCCAGGCAAGATCCTCCACGAAGGAAGCCACAGGGAAACTAAGCCGGGTCGGTGCAAAGGGGCAAACGTCGACCGTATTCAAAGGCCCCCAAAGACAAAAGCCACAAAAGTAATAGCCCTGCGGCGATTAACCAGCAGTGTCTTCGTGGATGCCCCCATTGATGACATCCCTCACACCATGTTATTGGATACGGGTGCGACGAAGACTATCTTAAGGCTCGACGTTATCACATCATCAAAACGCACCGAGCCGACTAAGTGGAGACTGAGGACAGCAACCGGAACATCAGCCACTGTCCATGGTGAAGTTGAGGTGACCATTACCATTGGATCGACTCCCATCAAACACCGTGCGCTGGTAGCAGAAATAGAGGATGAGGCGATTCTGGGCTTGGACATCATGTGTGCCCATGGGTTCTAATTGGATCTGAAGCGTGGCGTGATGGCGGTTAACAACGAGGAGTTGGTTCTTCATCAACGAGAGGACGTGGTCGCTCGAGTTGTTCTCGCAGAAGATGTCATATTGCCTAGCAGAACCGAGGTTATAATCGATGCAAACCTGAATGCCGCTTTCCAAGATTGGCAAGTCATTATGGTCGAGCCTAACACTGACGATCAGAAGATTGGAAAAGGAGTTCTCGTTGGAAAAATGTTGTTGACAGCACAGAAGGAAATACCAGTCCGCCTAATGAATGTGAACTGTTTCCCTGTCAACATCAAGAAAGGTACGATCTTGGGAAGCTGTGCCATGGTGTCCTCCATCTCCCGCCAAATAGAAGCAAACGTACAAGAGACGAAGGTCCCGAAGAAGTTGTTGGAAATGGTCATGTCGACGGCCCAGGAACTGACTCCAGAACAAAAGACAAAAGCGAAGAACCTGATCTGTCAGTATCAAGATGTGTTCGAGGTAGAAAATGGACCTAAGGGAAGAACCGACATAGTCAAACACAAGATAGAGACCGGGGAAGAAAGGCCCATCCGTCAAGCTCCAAGGAGGTTACCATTGGCGAAGCGTGAGGAAGCTGAACGCATTATTCGTGAGATGGAAAAAGACAATGTAATTGAGCCATCGAGTAGCCCATGGGCGTCACCGGTAGTGGTTGTGAAGAAAAAGGATGGATCCACACAATTCTGCGTAGACTATCGATTACTCAACAACGTCACCAAAAAGGACAGCTATCCTCTACCACGGCTTGATGACACCCTGGACACCCTGGCCGGTTCAAAAATCTTCTCAACCTTGGATCTAAAGAGTAGTTATTGGCAAGTGGAACTAGCGCCCGAAAATCGAGAAAAAACGGCGTTTTCCCTTGGTATGGGTCTATGGCAATTCACGGTGATGCCGTTCGGGTTATGTAATGCCCCAGCGACATTCGAGAAGCTGATGGAGACGGTACTGAAGGGTCTGTCCTGGACAACGTGCATGGTATACCTGGATGGCATAATTGTAGTGGGGAAAACTTGATCCCCAAGAATAGGGTGCCGGAAGTTCTGAGGGAACTTCACGATGGAACTTCGGGAGGGCATCTGGGAATCAAGAATACTATGGAAAAGGTGCGCGAGCGATTCTACTGGGTGAACTGCAAGGAAGACGTAAAGGACTGGTCTAGGAAGTGCGTAGTCTGCGCAGCTAGTAACGGCCCCCACAGACGAGGCAAGGCTCCTATGAAACAGTACAACGTGGGAAGTCCTTTTGAGAGAGTTGCCATAGATGTAGCCGGCCCATTTCCACAAACGAATAGTGGAAATAAGTACATTGTCGTGGTGATGGACTACTTTAGCAAGCGGGTGGAAGCATACGCCCTACCAAACCAAGAGGCGATAACTATTGCTGAAGTCCTTGTCCGAGAATGGATCAGTCGGTATGGCGCGCCCATGGAGCTGCATTCAGATCAAGGAAGGAACTTTGAATCGGCTTTATTCAAGAACTTGTGTACTCTGCTCGGCGTCCGGAAAACTAGAACCACTGCACTTCACCCGCAGTCAGACGGAATGGTGGAAAGATTCAACAGAACCATCAACCGACATTTGTCCAAGGTAGTCTCCGATCATCAGAGAGACTGGGACACGTACATTCCCCTTTTTCTACTGGCATACCGTTCGTCCGTTCATGAGACAACAGGAGAGACACCAGCAAAAGTGGTATTTGGGCGAGAGCCAAGACTGCCCTGCGATCTGAAATTTGGCGTGAAGCCTGGCGAAATCCCTGCCGACGAAGACTACGTGAGCGGTCTACGCAGAAAAATGGACGACATTCACAATCAAGTGCGTCACAACATACAGACAGCCAGCGACCGAATGAAGGAGCATTATGTCATCAACGCTCAGAATGGGGGATACAAACCTGGAGCGCTGGTCTGGCTGTATAATCCTCAAAGACGTCGAGGTCTATCGCCAAAACTGCAGACATCTTGGGAAGGTCCTTACAAAGTGATGAAACGGATCAACGATGTCATCTACCGCATCAGGAAGGTTGCGCATGGCAAACCCAAAGTTATCCACTTCAACCGAATGGCTCCTTATAACGGAGAAGAAAATGAAGGGACAGTACAACGGACGCAAGGTTCCGAAGTAAACTTCGAAACCTTCATGTTTCATCACGCCACAGGAAGTAAGGCGCGATTCGGAGTGACCACAGAGAGACAGCAAGACCTTTTTCAAGTGTCACCAGAGTACAGTCTGGCCCACTGTGTGGCAGAAGACCTAACGATGTCCAGGAGGATAGCCCAAGTCTTCCGGAAGAAATTTGGTCAGGTCGAGGAACTCCTAAAACAGCACCCCATGGTGGGCAAGAGCCTGCAGATCATCCACACGGAGGCGGAACAAAGACGACACGTGTACTACTTAGTCACCAAGAAGACATCAAGCGGTAAGCCTGACTATCGCAGTATTTGGAGAGCTTTATGGAGCCTGAAGAGACAGCTGGTGGAAGGCAAGGAGACGAAATTAGCCGTTCCCAAGATAGGCTGCGGACTAGGTGGGCTGGATTGGAGGGTCGTTCGCAGCATGATAGAAGTCATCTTCAACGGACCAGGAGTTGAAGTTCTAGTCTGCAGTCACCACCCACCGGCCGCTGTCGGCAGTAAGAAAACCGTGGACTGCTATTTCTTCCAGACCGGAAGTTGTAAAAAGGGTCCAGCATGCCGATTTCGACATCCTCCTTCAAGGCTATCGCGAGGAACGTTCCGAGACGAAACGTTTTTAAGAAGGGGGCAGTGTAATGATTTGCTGACGCGTCTTAGACCAGAAATTTCGGTCGCTCCGATATCACGTCAGCGGAGGAATCAACCCTAGACATGTCGTCGCGCACTCGAATGTTCGAGATAAACAACCGCGTTATAAACTTTCGCTCGGCTGTTAAAATAAATTAAGTATAAGTTTATAAATAAATTATTGATTAAGTTAGTGTTAATTCGTTTGTTTTTAAATAAATTAGTTTAACTATTTCGTGTTTTGTTTTAAAATAAAAATTAATAGAACCTTTAAAATCGTTACAAGTCCATTTTTATTTCGCATGTATCACTTCCAGTTCAAAGTACTACAGCGCTGGGGTTTTCCGAACGCGATCAATTTCACTAAACTGTGTTCAGTAAACTAAATTCAGTGATTCTACAGTTAAGAATTTTATAATTTTTACTTTAATAATTAATTGGTAGTGAAATTGTAAAATAAAGAATTCTGCAACGCAATAATAAGAAATTAACAATTTATTCAAAATATCGGCTGTAGTGCTTCTAACAGAGTTAGATATTCATTATTGCCTTCACTGTAAATGTCAAGTTACAGGTCAGTCGTTAATCTAAAAACAAATTTGAACCTTAAATTTACTATTGCCTCTGCTCTTATCATACTCGAATTTCAAATTTTTTGACGCCACATGAATATGTGAGCCAAACTTTACCCAATGAAAACATCGATTTTATATGATACATCGAATGTTTCTAAATCGATATGTCGAAGATTGGTCGAAAGCCGATTTTTTGTAAACATCGGTCTTCAGTGCCCATCTCTCACTTACACCCGAATAAAAGTTTGTCACTTTTAGAATTGAGACCGCAAGAATTTTGATAATCACACTTATCTAAGCCGATAAGATATGTTAGAGACTATTAGTTTTTCGAAACTATTTTGAGGGTACCACGAACAAATGAAAATTGATACGATTAATAACTGACAATTTATTTGATATCACTTGCCCTTAAATGCATGTGTTAGACAGAATAAAGAGTGTTTGCTGGAAGTTTTTCATGGACATGATTTATGGCACGAATGATGAAGTTCCCAAGCGTACGATCCATAAAAGATCTGATGGCTCCTTTGAAAGCTTCTATTCTTGCGTTAACTACGTGGTTGAAAATCAGCAGTTCGAAGGGGTCTTTAATTATTTCATAAACCTTGAAATACGCAGTATCATAAGATATTTCGATGGATCCTTCTTTCCACTGTATATAATCTTTTCCGTCTTTGCTATAATGTTCTCCATCCAAAACTAGATCTATAACTACACTTGCTGAAAATAAAAATCACTTGGATATTTTAACAACGTACATATAAACGGAATTACTACTCACTCAGGTTCAATTCTATTCTTCCATCGCCTTCCAAATGAAAACCTATAACGTCACCTTCTACTTCAGTGGGCATAGCTGACAGGTGAATCACAGGTACAGCAATCTTCAGCTTGAATAGTAGTCCATTAGGATCAATACTGGTGGTCAATATTTGAAAATCCTTCCCGCCAGAAAACACGATGTTCTTCCAAATTGCCTGGTACCACGCTCAGTCTGGGGAAGTAAAGCGGATCTATCGAAGGAAGCTGCCATTCTTGAATGCCTTTGATCAAATTTAGGCGTAAGGCTTCAATTTTTTGAATCCAGCAACGTGTAAGAGATGAATCGGTAGCATTGCAGGGCTTCAGTAATATATCTGTAACTGGTTAGTTAGTTATTAAACAAATTACCTCCAAGCAATTACAATAATACCCGAGTCCGTTGCTTCATTTTGATATATAAATAGAGAGACACACACAAAAATTAATAGAACCCGAGACATTTCGTTACACTTCTAACGGAAGCAACAATTTCCGAAATTTATAGTATTATCTCCCCTCTCAGTGTATCTAAGAAATATAAGTTATCACCGACTTAATATGCTGGATATTATTATAAAATATTGAAGTTACCACATGTACTATGAATGTATAATGAACACAAATATCTATTTGCATTGATTTAGATACGCGTGCGTATTTTACATTTGCCTTTCAGTAATCTGCTTATTAATAATTTTGCTTGGGAAGCAGTAGAATATCCTGTAAGCTGTTTTTTTTTCTTATCCTGCATGGTCACTTTTGAATTTATTTTATCTACTCCAATATCTCTCTGTATTGTTTTAAAGTACCAAGAGTCTTTCAGTAACATAATTCTAAAGAAGATTTAGTGAAAATGGCAAGTGATTACAATAGACTTTATCATTTCATTTTACATATGGTCTAACTTTTATTATATCTTTTCCATTATGATAATTATGATTATAGTTCTTATTATTAGCACATTAAAAGTTTCAACATTGCTGCTTTGTCTAGTTGTTATTTATATACATATATATATATTTTAAAAGTGATAAGGGAATGTGGGGAAATGGTGCGCACTTAAGCCAAAACAGCTACTGTAGTAAGAGCCAATTTTATAATGGAACTTAAGGGAGACTTTAAAATTAAAGTCATATTTTGATGTGTAAACAAATGTGTTTTCATATTTGTTTTGACATCTGAAAGTGACTTTGAATTTAAAGTCTCCTTTAAATTCCATTATGAAACTGGCCCTAAGAACTAAGTACGTTATATTTAGCGTCACTTAGAAAATGTCAACATTATATAAAGTCTGTCTTCGTTGAATTTTATTTGAGGACGCCACGTGCTATGGAGCCGATACATCACTCACTTTCTTTTCGCTTTAGGCCCTTTCTCCACAAGTGCAACTACGTGAGGGTTAAGGTGTGCGAGTAAGCGTGACCTTGACGTTACCATTTGCCTCTTCCCGAACGAGTTTTGCCCTTTCCGAGAGCCTCTTCTACCATAACACCGTCGTTCACTGTTTTGAAACTCTAGAAGAGCTACCGTTGTATAAGTGTTGTACTGTTGTACAAGGTTCGTGTGCCGCAGCCCTTCCAGGCCGAACATAAGGTAGAATTGGTGGGACTCGAGATCGGTATTGTAACAACCTTTTGTATTTACTGCGTTACTTTATATTACGTTAATTGTTGGGTACCTTTTGTGCCACCGTACACCGTTTCTGCCTGCCGAAGGCTTTGGTTCCTTCAGTACCTACGGTTATATGCATGTGACCGTAAATTTTCGTTCTTGAAGTTGCGTTTACTGTCCTTTTGACAGAGTTTATTGTACGTTATTTTGTGAACCGTACGGGATATCCTCGCGTGAATTGACGCCTTGTACAGGGTCCGGCAATAGGTATTGACGGTTTTGTGAGCGCTGTAGTGTGAGTACCAACATAATCTGGGGGAAAATATAATGCGAAAGTCATTCGGTGTGTTACGCAGTTTTAGTGGCCATGAATTCGTGGCCCGTGCAGCAACGTATTTTTTGCGCTACGGCGTTCATTCAAACCGGATCCATATCGACGTTCATCGCCAATCTAAGACGAGAATCTAATATTCCTCAGCGTGGTAGGATTCCTTCGTGCAACACGACATTTCTGTCTGAAATGTTTAATGCTGTTGCTTGACGCGCTGCTGAACGCGTTGGACTTCGAGTTATCGCTTGACATACCCTTTCAATATTTTCTGGCGTACGCACTGTTCTCTGAGTACCGCCGTAAATATTGTTCACGTTTCCAGTTTGATTATACCGTCGATGCCATTGCAAAATTGTGTTGCGCCGAGGAATATCATATTCTCGTCAAAATTGGCATTGAACATCGATTATGGATCCCCTTTGAATGAACGCCGTAACGCAAAAAATAGGTTGCTGCACGGGCCAAGAATTCATGGCTATTAAAACTGCATAACACACAGAATGACTTCCGCATTATATTTTCCACCACATTATGTTGGTACTCACACCACAGCGCTCACAAAACCGTCAGTACCTATTGCCGGACCCTGTATATACTGAATTCTTTAACGTGACGATTTTTTTATTCTCGAGCGTTTTGTTAAGGCCGCTCCTGTATTCGATTTCTGAGCGTTTCGCTCATATTTGTGGGCCATATTGCTGTTGTGATTTAATGAACAACGTATCACCCTTTATCGTAGCTTTTATTTATTTCTCGACAATATACAGTTGTGTCTATATACAGGGTGTCTGATAAACACATTCGCTCTGCGGATTTAAACCTGAGGTAATCTCGAGCTCTTTCAACAACGTGTGGAGTTCTAGCGGTGCCGCGTTTTTCACCGTGCCACTTGGAACATTTTTAGCTAGGTGGCACTCCTTTTAAATCCAGGTGTCGAACTACCGACATTCCATTTGTAGCCCACCTCGTCTTCAGTGAGCTGGGCATAATTCCTTGTAGTTTTCTTTAACATCAACGACTTTCCCCCAGCATTCGCAATTTATATAGGGTCAACTAGTTAGATAATAAAGATAGGTAGCAAGATATAAATGTAAGAGAACTGAAATTATACACGTAATTAAGAAAAGTTATTTTTTATTTTTCGAAATTGTAATTAATTCATGAAGAAAATAATTTGGTTGTTTGCGTTCCCCCAGCATAGCTTGCATAGTACTGGAAATGTCTAGCTTTGTATTTAAATCTTTATCTAATCGTATAAATTGTCGGTAGCTTCTTGAGCAGTAGCTTTTTTCTTTCTTACTTCTTGCTGATATATACATTTTGAAATAGTAAGTGGACATCATTATCCAAATCAAATTTAATAAATATACGTAACTAATAAACTTAGAGGAATTATTATTTTGTGGCATACTATATTGTAATGACTTACAGGAACATGGTGTGCTAAGTTCGTTTATAGAGCTCATCTCATCCTCTATATGCACAGATGAATCTGCCTAAACATGCGATTAATAAGTTTATACATTAAAATTACATAGGGGAGGGTGGGCCACAATGAGACAAAAAATACAATTTTTGGAATAAAAGTTTGAATTTTATACTTTTGGTCAAAATGATAGCATAGGTAAATAATTTAAACTTTTAGCAACATACTACGTTATTAAAATTGTTAAGATGTGACGAGGAAGGCAGTTAAAATTAAAAAAAAAATATAACTGCTTTTGTCTCATTGTGGCCCATGTTATGAGGTAGAATGAGACAGTATTAAAAGATGACATTAATGTAGTAAATTTATTAAAAGACGAATGTAAAGTAAATAAAAATCTTTAAACAAATGTCATAAACACAATGCAATTCCAGTGCATAAGAACAAAAAGAAAAACAAGGCACTTTTTTAGGTTCAATCACTAACGCACATAAATATTATCAAACCTAATTGAAAATTTTATTAAATTGTTCTGGCGCATCAATTTCCACTGGTTGTGGGATGGGAAAAAATGTTTTTCATGTCTGATAAGGCTGCTGAGGCATCATCAGGAATTTTCATATGTCTCATTGTGGCCCATGCAACATTGTCTCATTATGGCCCTGAAGCATCTTGGGATGATTTAAGTTGTGCAAGTTTTAATACAACCCACTAGGTTCATAACCTAACACGTAATAGTAATGGTTAAAGGTATATCAACCACTAAATAAAACAACATTGATGGAATTCCATATACATCAGAGTTATGGCACATTAAATTGTGCATAGCAAAAAAGATTACATACCCGAATATCACACTTTTTACATAAAAGACGGCAGAAATTTGCAATAACGTTGTAATTTTGGCGGCAATTAGTCCTCGATGGGGCTCAACTTTATGTACGAACTAAGCTGCAAAAAGCCTGTAAAGTTCCAATTTATTCTCTCTGTCTCACTATGCCCCGTGTCTCACTGTGGCCCACCCTCCCCTACAATTCATTGATTCTTACTTCACAATATGTAATCCATCACAGACTTAACATTACTGGAAGTAGAAGGTTCTTCATGTGTTGGTGGTGATGTTGTGTTTGTGACATTTCCGTGCCGGTCTCAGGTGTTAACCTATAACCGAATTTTAGTTTAACGCGTTTACCATCACAATCCACAATTCATTGAATTTCCGAATGTATCGAAATGTTATGCTACTGCCATCTCCTAGAACTTCGCACAAATGCCATTTTTCATTACGTCATTACTTTTCAACTAAGACTACGTTGGAAATCAATTAGAATAAGGCCCCAGGGACACACAACATTATGACGCCAGCGGAACGCTGACGTTTCATATGCTTGCATAATGCCCTGCCTTTGTAATGAGTCACCTGTACAGCTGAAATTCTGCGGATGCAATTTTATTGCAGAGGTCAGTCATGACTCATGACCAGGCAACGGACGGAATGATGGAATTCAATGTCGTTCGCATGAACGGCACGCCCTGCGCGGTAACTGGTCGTCTTAATATCCCGAGCGTAAAATTTGGTGTTCGCATCACTACAGTTTAAATTCTAAATAAATATAGTAATCCTTTCAAAATAAGAAATTATAATTTACGGATTATAACTTTATGTTTATTATAGCATATTAATCACTTTTTTAAAAGTAATATATTAATATATTGACTCGGCTTCTGCCCGACGCTCATGGACTTGTTACTTTACGTGCGCGTTGAGTCCTCGAGGCGAAGTGACCGTGAACAGTCATACAAATGTCGTCCGTCCTTTGCTCATGACGGCCAAGGCTTTTGATAAAGCGAGACGCTGTAATGTTTGCTTACATAATTTTTAGGTGAGCATATTTTCCACGGTTTCGTAGGCGACGTTGTATAGAATTTAATTTACGTTATTTGAGTTTTATACCAAATTACCAATAATCATGTTGGTTAAAAGGTGTCTAGCAGACTGGTTCAGTTTCCAGAAATTGCGCAGTATACAAAAGCGAAGGACGTTCAAGATGTTGTATTTGTACAAGAAATTGTCAACGTGAAAATTGATGAAAAATTTGAAATACGATAGACGATTTAGATATAATTATTAAACCTGAAAATTTAGGAGGACTTTCTGACAATAACCTGACTGTAGAGTTAATCTTTAGCAGACGAGCACCGTATGTGCTAAAATTTCCAAACGCACAGGTACACTCCGAGACCAAGGAGTTCAAGAAATTATCATAAACAAGGAAAATGCTATGGACACGCCACCGGAAACGTAGCCCTCATCTAATGATGAAATCTAATTTTTATTTAAATTTGCAAAAAATAATATGATTGATCGATGAAATTCTGGATTCTTAGAGTACAGTAACATGGTTTCAACAAATGTACGACTGAAACGGATTAGTGTGTCCACTCTGCTCGTATCTGTAGCAACCATAAGATCTGTAAACCTATAACTCATTTATTAAAATATTGACTTTTGAAATTTTGTGACAGATACAGGGTGGCACATTAGTGTGACAAAGTTAATTATCACCCTTACCGGACGTAAAATGCAAAAAAGCTTCATACAAAAGTTATATGGCCTTAAAAAGTCCGTATTATAAAATTATTTTCAACGATACAGGACGTTCCATAAATGAGTGACTCTACCGTTGTAATTTTTTTTAAATGGAACAGCCTGTATATTTTTCTATTTTTAAATTTCATGTCAAATAAGGTTTCCAATAAACAAAAGAAATTTGACCTTTGATGCAGAATTACCAACTTACAGACGAAAATCTATAAATTTTAAAAATATTGGGTTACAACATAAATGATGACAGTAGCCGTAATATTACTTCTAGGAAATTAAAATTTGGCAGTTGCGTAGTACAAAGGTACCTCTACGTTGCCCTGAACACAGAGTCTGAATATAACCTGTGAGCAACTAAAAATCAGATTAGAGTCGGCGCTGGAAAGAAAATGTATGTCTGTGATTAACTGAATTAATTAATCTAAAACATTCATGAACTGTCAGATCAGGCTAACGCCGTGTTAGTGACAGACATACTTTTGATGATTTTCAAGGACTTTTTTCTTTGAATTTTCAAATGGAACACCCTGTATTTTATTACTGAAACAGATTTATTTTTTTATAGGCTCTAATTTTTATTAAGGATATTATGTACGTAAAATCATTATTTACGATGATATACGGCTTTTTTAAAATAAATTATCCGATTTACATCTATTAAGTGAAATTTTATAGGCGGCCTGAAAAAACAAACATGTTTCACGGTAACCGTCAATAATTTTCAAGTCAATCGAAAATTTTTGGCTCTATTTAACGTCGAAAATGAATTTTTCTAAAGAAGAAATGAACAATATGATTTACGTATTAGGCGCAAGTGACAGAAATTGTTTACTTGCACAAAGAATTTATCAAGAAAGATATTCGGATAGAAGACAACCAAATAAAAGAACTTTCGAAAACTTAATGGAACGGTTTAACGAAACTGGGTCGGTGTCTTATAAAAAAAAATGAACGAACCAAAACGGTTTTGAATGAAGAAAACGAACTTGAAGTTCTTTTGACTTTGGCCGAAGATTCTCATGGGAGTTCAAGAGTAATTTCAAGACAGTTAGAAATTAATAGAAGATCTGTGCAAAGAATTTTGAAGAAACATCGATTTCATCCGTACCATATTCAACTAGTACAAGAATTGAATCCGACTGATTATGAGACTCGTTTGACCTTCTGTAATTGGGCGCAGAACCAAATGCGATTGCAAAGAAACTTCTTCGAATTTGTGCTTTTCACAGATGAAGCAACGATTCATAAAAATGGCGACGTTAATCGTCATAACTTTCATTATTATGCCACACAAATTCCTTTCCTTACTAAAACAAAAAGTCAAAACCGTTGGTCATTAAATGTATGGGAAGGTATTGTTGGAAATCATGTCATTTGGCAGCATTTTTTTGAAGGTCATTTAAATGGAGAAGCTTATCTTCATTTTTTAATGAACGATTTTCGTATTTTATTAGAAGATGTGCCTTTGAATGTGCGCCAACAAATGTGGTTTTTACATGACGGAGCACAGCAAACATTCGTCAACTTTTAAACACTGAATTACCTCAAAGATGGATTGGTAGAGATGGACCAATAAGATGGCCTCCTCGATCACCCGATTTAACAAAAATGGATTTTTTTCTTTGTGGTTATGTGAAAGAACTGGTTTTATAGCATACCTCCAACTACTAAAGAGAATATAAAAATTAGAATCAGATAAGCCTCTCAAAATATCGATATGATTGTTCTTAGAAATGTAAACCACTCCTACACGACTGTAGGAAGGTGCATTGAGCAATTTGGTGGTCATTTCGAACATATTTTCTAATAGCGTGCAATAATTTATTTTTCCTTAGTTTTCCTTTGTTGATTCAAAGCGCATAGGATATCTATTTGTAGATAATCTTAATTTTTGTGTTGATATTCACTTCGTTTTATTTTGGTTACTGTTTTTTCTTCCTTTCTATTATTCATTATGTTATGACATTTTCTAATGGTTTGATTTATGTTACTAACTGACCCCAGAGAGGACGTGGTTATTGATATTTATTTCATTTTCATTTGTGTTACCCGTTTGCTTTTCCAGCTTGTGTTATTCATTACGTTATAATAATTTTTTCTTGTTCATCATTGATAGTTTGTTTACAAAGAAACCTTTACCATAACTGACCTATCGACTAATTTTATTAAATCGTATGTTCTATATTTTTCATTTGTATTACAGTTTGTTTTTTCTGCGTTCCTAATATTTGTTATGTTATGTTTTGTTTTGTTTCACTTACGTCATTAATAGTATTTACATAAGCCTTAGTAACTAACTCTGCGCAAGAATCTTGTTCATTTCTATATTCAAATTCACTACCAAAATTATCCTAAACCTCAGACCCCGACAACTCGAAAACAACTCGATGATTATTTTTCTCTTTCAAATCGAAAAGAAATTAACAAATATCAAATAGTATTCAAATTTTTGATCAGCAGAATTTGATTTAAGTTAATTGATGGCCTATGTCATCGTAAATAATGATTTTGCGTACATAATATCCTTAATAAAAATTAGAGCCTATGAAAAAATAAATCTATTTCATTAAAAAAATACAGGGTGTTCCATTTGAAAATTCAAAGAAAAAAGCCCCTGAAAATCATCAAATTTGTTCGCCTAGGAAAAACACCCTGTGTAGGATATTCAGACTCTGTGTTCAGGGCAACGTAGAGGTACCTTTGTACTATGTAAATGCCAAATTTTAATTTCCTAGGAGTAATATTACGGCTTCTGTGATCATTTATATAGTAACGTAAAATTTTCAAAATTTATAGGTTTTCGTCTTTAAGTTGGTAATTTTGATTCAAAGGTCAAATTTCTTTTGTTTATTGGAAACCTTATTTAACGTGGAATTTAAAAATAGAAAAATATACAGGCTGTTCCATTTAAAAAAATTACAACGGTATGGAACGCCCTGTATCGTTGAATATAATTTTATAATACGGACTTTTTAAGGCCAACTTTGTCACACTAATGTGCCACCCTGTATATAAAAAGTTATACCCGTGTTTTAGCATCTTACAAAAAGCGAGAAAGGAATGTTACCTTATTAGAGAGTCATATTGAGTCACTAAAACCTGTGTTGAAGTACGTTTGCAAGACTTATTAAATCATACCACCACACGTTTGACGTTATACCTGGAAGAAGTTTTGACAACCCTAAAAACAGAATAAATTGTGGAGCTGCGATGGTTCTCAACAAATGCAAAATAAGCAGAGGTTTGAGAATAACAATGACTCTGACGCAAATATTTTTCAATCTTCAATGGTACTTCTTCAAATTACTTGCCATGTTAATAACAGAATAATTTATGCGAGATTCAACTCCATCGTCTCCTCGATATTGCAGACCTATAAGCATAAGATTTGTCAAAGAATCGCCAGGCGTTACCAACGAGGAAATTAATTTTATTAATAAAGAGATTGGACAATTGGAAAAAAAAACAAAGATAAGGAGACCATCAGAAGACGTGTTCGTAAAACATACTATTTATGATGCTTAGCATGGTTGATGTCAAAATCTGCAATGCTGCAACACAAACAACGTCAACAATGAGGTGTTATATTTGCAAGGCTACTTCAAACGGTTTTAATGATTTGATAAAAGCAAATAAAGTGACTTAAATAATTTGAAGTTTGGTTTATCGGTGTTACATGCACGAATTAGATTTTTTGAAAGTTTGATCCATATGTCTTATAAAACGTCTGTGAAAAAATGGCAAATTAGAACAGAAGCCGTAAAAGAAAATATGACACAAAGGAAGAAAGAAATCCAAGAAAATTTTAGGATTTGATTGGGCCTCATTGATGACGTTTCCAAGCCTAGCTGTGGCGACAGCAACGACGGGAACACAAGTAGAAGATTTTTCGCAAGTTCTCAAGTATATGCAGAAATTACCGGTATTGACTTAAAATTAATTGGAAGGTTTGCTATCGTGCTAGAAGTCATTTCGACTGGTCACAAAATTGATACTGAAAAGTTTTCTACCTATTGTCTAGATGGCATTCTATGTCTACAATAGTACATAAGATACTAATTCATGGGCCCTTTGTCGTGCGTCTTATTGCCAATTGGCAGTTTGTCAGAAGAGGCAGAGGAAGCGAGAAACAAACACTTCCGTCTGTAATCGTGAGGATTTTTCTAGAAAATTTTCTAGAGAACATTGTAGTGTCGATATACTAAATAGGCTACTGTTGACATCAAACATTTTGGTACAGAAGCAAGGGACATGCTACTTCCAAGTAATAAATACACTTGACTTACAAGAGGCTGTTATTAATATTACGTCAGATGAGACAGTGATAGAGATGAGGAGGGATGGAATTCATCTACCGAATACTGTTCTTTTATATTATACAATCAATTTTAAGAATAAGAAAAAATTTTGATTTCGGTTATCTTTTGCTTTTTACTTGAATTACTCTGTAACTTTCAATAATATTACTATGAGTGCTTCATTATAGCAGGTGTCCATTTTGATTACACACAATCTTTTTAAATTGTAAATTCCTTCTTTTCTATCGAATTATCAAGCGTTAAACGGCATAATATGTAGCTTAGCGTTATGCATTAGCCAAGATTATTTTTAGTATTCTTTATATTATCTTAATATTCTTTAATATTACAGTGTTGATGAAGCAAGTAAACTTTCCATTACCAAGCTTTACTGTTTTTTAAAATTTTGTAATAAAAAACATAACAAACATAACTCATATTGAGAAATATTTATTCATAAATTAATAGGTACTATACCAAATGTTTAAATAATTCGCCGTTTACGACATTTTTTTAAATTTCTGTGTAATTCATTAAACTGCCTTACATAAATTGTGCAAAAGTTGATACATTAAAATAATTTATTTCAAAACTGATTTCTTAATTGATTCACTGTCAATTAGAAAAATAAACAATATTTCTCAACGCCGTGTCCTATTCCAACTGCTTATTATTGAATGTTGATGTATTATGAGCGTTATTCAGCGGAAAGGTCAAAAGTTTTCCTTGATACTGGGCGCTTGAAATATCTTTTAGTTTTTTTTTACAAAAATCAATCCCACCAGAAAAACAAAATAAAAAAATCCGTTTTGCTGAATTTATTGAGACACTCGGAACTATAAATTTCTGGATTCCGTTGCAACTGCGTTAAATCTGTGTACGTGAAACGGCGAAATGTTTTACATCACCTTAGTTTGTGCATGTCTTTCAGCATTCATATTCGAAAGTGAAGCTATAAAATCATGTAAGTAAAAATAATTATAATTTTTTGGTAATTATTTATTATGCTGGTTCTTTTCAAATCAATCAATACCTAATACATATTTACTAACAGAAATGTTTTTCCTTGCTTGTTCTTGAGATATAAACGAAACTGTTGAAAAGTTTATTGTCTCTTGTCTTTTATACCTTTTTTTATTATATTAACACTAAAATTCTGAGGCGACTTTCTACAGTAACTTTTCAGGAATTTTGAAAACTGCAAAAGATGTCGTTGAGATTTGCAAAATCTGATCGTTTAGTAATTGAATTTTTTGGTTTGCATAACAACGTGTAGTGAGCTATCAAACATGTAATTTCGTTCTAAAGCGACAGTGTTGACTTGTTTTTACAATGCGCAAAGTACGATTACGTGTTGTGTATAAACAACTCTAAAAGACACATAAAATAATTAAATAAAACTCAGTATTAAATCGTTGACAAATCAAACTTTAAAACAATAAATAAATTGCAGAAACAAAGTCACTGAGTAATTAAAAATAGAAAATTTAATTTTTAAGGAGTTGTAAGATGTTCAAAGTGCCCTCCGTTCTGCTCGAGACATAAATGAATACGCTCATTAAATGCCCGTCTTGCATTTTGTAGCATCACAGGCGTTATTCGTGCCAATGCCTTCCTAATCCCCCTTGCAAAACGTTTAAATTCGTCGGAGAACCAAGCAAAAGTACAAGCTCTTTTAAAAACGGCCAAATAAAAAATCTAAAATGGTAAGATTTGGTGACCTTGCTGGCCATGTTATCGTTCCATGCGTCCCCATCCACCTGTTAAACCTATTATTTAAATATTGTTGGACGATACGGCCATTGTGAGGTGGAGACCCGTCTTGTTGAAAAATTACTTCAATTGCCAAAGGCACATTTCCAAGTTCCTCCTCAAATTCGTTAAGAAGAAAATTTAAATATCTCTCCGCAGTAAGTTGTACTTGGAAAAATATTGACCCTACAATTTAGTTTCCAAGAATACCAAGCCAAATATTGATCCCAAATCCTTCTTGGTATCGACCTTCTACGACTAAATGCATATTTTGTTGGGGCCAGTATCTTTTGTTATTTCTATTAAAAAGACCATTATGTAAATTGTATTTGTACGATTTGTAATTGTTTTTCTTCAAGATTCTCTGCGTCGTTGTTTTAGGTACCCCACATGCAATTTCAATCTCACCCAGAGACGCAAAATGGTCATTTGCTACCTAAGCCAGAATGAACACTTCTTGCACATTGTCATATGTCAGTACGGAAATTGCTGCACCTTCATTGGGAAGTCAACAAAAATCACTCGTTATATAGCATCAAAAACTGGCTCACCAAAACATTGATTATGTCAAGTCAGCTCTGTCAAACCTAATTATAGAATATAATAACATAGACAATTTTTCCTGCGATTCATGTAATCTTGGAAAAATTCACTCTTTCCAGAAAGTGCAACAAAAACTAGTGAACTCTTGTTCACCTAGACCTGTATGGACCAATGGAGGTAGAAAGTTTTGGTGGCTCCAAGTATTTTTTTCTGATAAAAGACGATTACTCCCACTGTTCTGTTCTGTTATATGCTAGCCAATAGATCTCAAGTTCCAGGACTCCTGTGAAAATTTTTGACACTAGCTCAAACAGATACTGGGAGGAAAGTGAAGTGCATAAGGTCCGATAATGGTAAGGAAATCTTTAACATAGAAGTTCAGAAAATGTTCGAAGACGCAGGAATTCGCCATCAAACCTCATCTCCCTATTGCCCTGAGCAAAATGGAAAAACAGAAAGAGAAATGCGCACGGTTGTAGAGGCAGCTCACACCATGTTGCTCTCTGCAGGACTAGATAAACGATATTGGGCAGAAGCCACTGATAGTGCCGTCTACATACTGAACCGCATCGGAACAAGTTCTATTAAGGGAAAGTCTCCTTATGAGTTATGGTTTGAACAGCAACTCAAAATAGATCATTTACAGATTTTTGGTAACAAAGTCTTTGTGCATATCCCTGAACAAAGACGAAAAAAATGGAATGCAAAAGCTAAAGTAGGTGCATTTGTCAGCTATGAAACTGACAGCGAAGCCTATAGAGTATGAACAACAGGTCGCTTCCTGCAGAAATGTGATCTTTTCACCACAAGACATGCACGGTAATGAAGAAATGAAAAATCAAGCTGCAAACACACAAGATTTATTTCCAATTGTAGCGGCAAATGACGAGGAAGTTGTAGAATTTCCCGATGAGCAGAAGATTGAAGATCCTGTAGATGTTGACATCAGTGGAGCCCGGAAAAGAAGAGATAGGAAGAGGTAAAATAATAGGAAAAGTGCCAAAAAAATATGAAGACTGTGTCCTATTCGCCTTTGACGAAGCAATTACTGGAGAGGACAACCAACGTTGGAAGGAAGTAATTGAAGAAGAGAAGCAAGCGCTCAAAGAAAATGATACGTGGAGACTAGTGGATAGAAATGAAGTAGGGATAAGAAAATCCTGACCAGTCGCCGGGTTTTCAAAATAAAAAAATAAAAGACGATGGGAGATGCAAAGCTCGCCTTGTTGTGCGTAAGTGTCAACATAGAGCTAGAATAGATTACGATGATGTTTTTAGCCCAGTCATTGTTAGCCCAGTCAAGTGATGCCTTAAGAATAATGTTAGCACATTCGGCTAAAATGAAATACAAGTTAATGAAGTTTGATGTGAAGTCATCTTTTTTGTATGGCACAGTTAATAAAGATTTGTATATGCAGTTGCCAGAAGGGTATCAAGACAATGGTAAAGTGTGCAGATTACAGAAGGCCCTGTATGGTCTACGTCAGGCTTCCGCCAGACGGAGTGACAGACTCAAAACCTTTCTGGCAAGTCAAGGATTCATTCAGTTAAAAACTGAGCACTGTATCTTTATAAATGATGAACTACTATGTACCTTGGAATTCATGTGGATGATGATATCCGATGAGGATCAGACACAAACTTAATGACTACGCTCCTGAAGGTGCTGCAAAAACAATTCAGCATAACTTTTGAAGAAAACCCAAGAGTCTACCTTGGTATGAATATTGATTAGTCTCAAGAATCCCTTAAGTTGTCACAAAAGCTCTATGCCGATCAAATTGTTCTAAGTACAAGATGTCTGATGCCAAACCGACATATACCCCAATGACTGTAGGTGAAAACGCAACCATGACAGAAAAACCTGTTGTGTTTCCCTTTAGAGAGGCTGTTGGAAGCTTACTCTACTTATCAACAAGTACACGACCAGATTTGGCTCTGGTTGTCAGTATCAGCGGGCGACATGTAGGAAACACTACTAATTCAGATCTTATAAACTTGAAGAGGATTCTAAAGTACGTAAACACAAAGGACCTAGGAATTTCTTAATCCACCAAATACAGCGAAGGCGAGACATTAACTGCATTCTGCGATGCAGAATTCGCGGGCGATCAAAAGAGTCGCAAGAACATACAAGTTTTGTGGTGTTTTACAATGGAGGACCAGTCAGCTGGATATCCAGGCGCCAACCAATAGTTACAAGAATATATCGCCGCAGCAGAAGCCTCAAAAATTCTGCTGTATCTGAGAAGCTTTTAGGAGAAACTAACCGGCAGAAACGTTAGTGCAGTGTTAAATATTGACAACAAAAGTGCAATAGACTTAGAAAACAACGGTATGATTAATCGTCGCAGTAAACATATAGATGTACGCTATCATTTCATTAAATAAGAGGTAGAAGAAGGTTTAATTACCATAAAATATTGTCCATCCGAACACCAAATTGCCGATGTTCTTTCTAAGCCTTTAAAGTGCATAAAATTTGAAAAAAACAAATTTTAACTTGTGAAATGAGATGTTTACATTAACCTTTTCTTTTATGATTTCACCCTGTGACAATTAGAGGAATATGTTAGAACACTGTTTGAGAAGACAATGCTTTATTTTCAGAGGTTATTTCACTATTTCTTGCCCTGCTTTAAGACGTTGTTCTTCTGTTATCAAACGACAAGTTAAATTGTCAATTGTTTGCTTTGAAGGGTCCACCGATTCCTAGGATGTAACAAAATATGATAGACATTCAGAAAGTCACATTAGAATTTTGGTGTAAAACTTGTTTATCAGAGATGTTTTCATCCAAATGCTTCAATTTTGTCATAATATCTAAAATATCTGAAATGTGCGAAGCAATTTCTTGATTTGCATATCTGTACAAGAAAAAGGTTTCATGCAAATGAGCATTTATGTCAGATTTCTGTTCAAAAACTGCGAAAAGTTTTGCCCACATTTCTGCGGCTGTACTGCATGCAAGAATATGAACCATAGGTTCCTCTTCTAACCTCGAAACTATGAGTTCCTTAGCTTTTGAATTCTTAGCTGACCACAAATCTTCCCCACTCGGAAACAGTTTCTCCAGCTGTCTTTCCTCTTCATCCCCATTCATTGGCAGTCTCGGTTTCAGATTTAACTTTTTTATTACAATTTGATAAGCTTTGCCCCAGATATCCACGTCTAGTTCCAGGAGAAGATTATCCTATCATTTTGATTTTTGGATCTTTATTTTTCTTTTCTGTATGCGGCCCAGGTATGTTCTTTTTCAGTATTGTTTTGGTTTTTATTCAGCCTTACCACCTTTCTTCTGTTCCTTATGCATGCCCTGCATAGTTCCGCGATGGTTTATGTCCACCAAGAAGCCAGTTTTTGTTTATAGGTTTTCCTCTTCTTTGGTAGGTATTTGTTGCAGAGTCCCCCTAAGACAAACCTGGCCGCATCGGTAATTATACAGGGTCATTTAAGTAACATGTAACAGTTAATATCTCGGTAAGTGCAAGTGTAATCTGATATTTATTTTTTATATGGAATCAAATTCCATTATAAGAAATACTAAGTAAAAATTTTATATAGAAATTAAAATATCGCAGTTTAAAAGTAACTTTCAATTTCAGAAGAACTCTTGCAACATTGCAAAGCAACGGATCCTCTCATTAAGAATGTCACATTCAGAAATATGAAAACTTGAGCCCCTATGAAGTGAGAGGAATTCCGGAACTGAAAGTACCTCCCTTGAACCCGCTGTATATTCGCAGATTGACAGTAGGTAGAAGAAGACTAGAGAAGTCTATTGAGTCTTATGAGGGACAGTTCAGAAATATCGTATTTACCGGATTGAAGAATTACAAAATTTTGGACGTCAGTGTTGATTCTGATGCGTTAGTATACAAATTGAAGGCATTTCTACCCGAAATTCACCTTACTGCTTCCTATTATGTGAGAGGAACCGTATTGGGTTTCGAACTGGATGAAGAAGGAAGGTTCGAGTTGGATATAAGTAAGTACCGACTCACGAGAAGATTAAATTAAAGTGATTCTTTACATTTGCGTTTTGCTTTTAGCAAATTTGGTCCTAGAGTATGTTTGGATGGAGAACGTTACATCAAGGATGGCCGAGAACACGTACGATGGAAGCAAAGTTCTGTCGAAATACTATATGATACCATTTATTTTCAAGCATACGATTTAATTAAGGATCCTCTTGAGTTGTTGCTCTTTAATCAGGCACTCAATGAAAACGCTGAAGCTATGCGTCCTACTGTAGTATCTTTCCTGGATCGTACTATCGGCAATTACATTTTGAATGGTTTAAATCTTGTGAACGAAGTTGTCCCAAAGGAAAATCTCTATCCGACTTATTAATCTGGGAAGATGTAAACTTCAAGATCGTTAAGGACGATTTTCTTGAAATGTAAATCAGTAAATACATACGTAGCTGAATTGTTATTTTCAATTAATCAATCAATTAAATCATAAAATATTTAAACAAAATTTCCTACAAACTTTGTTTCCACCATTAACTTGACGGTATTGTCCGGGGATACCTTTTGTCCGGTCACACTATTTCGCCCTGCTCGTATGTCCTCCCACCTGATGCATTCAAATAATGTGTGTTCCGCATTGTCCACTTCTTCGTGGCAATATCTGCAACTAGGGGATAAACTAAGTTTATATTTCGCCTTATAGTCTTCGCAGCACATCCGGTGCCCACTGTTGGCTTCCGTAATGCAAAACGTATCGTCAAGAAGGCACCTGTTTACTCATCTCTCAATTTCCAGGATTAGTCTACGCGTCCATTTGGCTTTGGTAGAGGTTTCCAATTGACTTTGCCATAGTGACGGCCCTCTCGACGGTGACAGTTCTCACTTCTATCTGCGTTTCTTGTTCTCTCCAGGTTTAGCGGAATTTATCTCGCTAGTAAAAGCACTGCATCGGTAGAAATGGTTCTATAAGCTCGGCAGTTACGGATTGCCACGATTCGCTGGTTCTTTAACAGGAGCCCACGATGTTCTTGGACCTCGCACGCCTTGGCCCGTACTGGTGCCGCATACAAAATGGCCGACTCAAACAATGTGGCCAGTAGTCTCCCCTTTCCCTCCGACGATCCTCGAGTTCTCGGCATCGGTCTAGATAACGTCAATGCTGTCCTGTGTGCCTTCTCCCCCCACATATGCTATATGCTCCCCAAAAGAAAGATGTTGGTCCACGATTACTCCCAGAGACTTGCCAGATGTTCGTGTCTTGAAAGACATACCCATCGGCTTCACGAGGATGTCTCTGTGTCTCTTTATTCCGGACATCATAATCACTTCGATCTTTTGAGGAGCAAGTTTCAGCTTATGTTTCACCATCCACTCAGAGATCCTAAGCAGAGACTCATTTGCTCCATACTCCAGATCATCTTCGCTTTAGGTTATCACTACAGCCAGATTATCAGCGAATGTAATGGTCTGCACTCCCTCAGGCATAGACATAGTAAGCACCCCGTCATACATAGCAGCACCGAACCCTACACCTACCCCTGTGAAACCCCGCATGTAGTCGGCACCAGGGTTGCATCACCTATTTTAAGGTACCCAGGTAGAATCCTATGATAACCCTTAATGGCGTTGAGATGCTTACTTGCAATTGTTGTTTGACCTCGTTCCAAGTTGCCGTATTGAAAGCATTTTTTACGTCTCACGGGTGATCAGCATACAGAACTTTCTTGTCTTCAAAGTCTTTTTCATTTCGGCCTCTGCAAAAGGCAATACCTTGCGGATTGCTTGGACGGTGGAGCGACACCGTCGAATAATGTAGAATAATGTAGGTAAGGGAAGTCGGCAAATTGTATCCGTAACTTCGGGATAGCAATAGACTAAGGATTGGCTCTGAGGATCGGGGCGCGTCGGGCTTGGTCGGGACGCGGGTACCGGGTCTGTGCGAGTTGAAGTGCGCTCCAACGTAACGGAAGCGAGCTCGGTCCCGTGCCTTGGCTTCTCGCGGAACTTCCTTGCTGCGAGGCCCTTCGAACGGTTCGCGCCGCCCTTAGGTGTCCTCTTCGGCCGCCATTCAATGGTCAACTCAGAACTGGCACGGACTCAGCGAATCCGACTGTCTAATTAAAACAAAGCATTGCGATGGCCCCAGCGGGTGTTGACGCAATGTGATTTCTGCCCAGTACTCTGAGTGTCAACGTGAAGAAATTCAAGCAAGCGCGGGTAAATGGCGGGTGTAACTATCACTCTCTATGATTCTTAATAAAGATGGCAGAACAATAGTCTCCGACGTCACTTTGTGCTGGGAAGACCCTCGGTATCCTCGAATTTCTGCGGACCACAAAACATCATACTACATATTCCGTCTTCATTGTCGCGTTCCATCGACGTTACGAAATAAAAGTCAATCAACTTTGTATCGTATATTAAAAAAAACTAATGTAAATATTGATAACAATAATAAAACGTTAGAAAACCAAAATAAAGCAGTGGTATGAACGTATCTCGCGACTTCTCCGCGAGTTATCCGCGGCTCCTCGTTGTTGCCCGCGTAATTCCTTACCTTTATTCTAAGTCAGCAAAAATTATGAATGTAAGAAGTTACTAAGTAAAATGTTATATACAGGGTTCATCACATGTCCCTCCCGGGGATAAAAAGGATCAACAAAGTTGGTGCTTTTTTTTTCAACATTTAAATTTTATATCCAGCAGATCTAGAGCCCGTGTCAACAGTCAAATTCTCGGTTCCAGTACCTGCTTCATGCTGCGTTAAATTATTTTCATTACATTTAGGTTTACAAAAACGATTCTTAACACTATAACATAAGTAAGTTACAAATGATAACAAAAGAAATACACATATAATATATAAAATAAATGAATGTACGACATTTTTCTGATCATTTTGAATTTGCTCTTCTAACTTTTGACTTTCATTTTCAATAATTGTTAAATCTTTACCTGACTTATCTAGTTCGTTGAGATTATTTAATAAAACAGTTTTATTTAATTTTAAATTACTTTTATAAATATGAAACTTTTCCAAAGTACGATTACAACAATTTTTTAATAATTCAATGTTTGGAATGAAGTCATCGAACTGATTACTAAATTCAAAACTTTTATGTGCTATGGGTAATAAAATAGTATTTTCTGTATAAGCTTTACAATCACGATTCAGTGAAAATATTCCGGTTCCATTAATTGAAATTCTAAAACCATTTTTATTTCGGCAATTTAACATTACTTGCTCTACAGTTTTAGTTACATATAACCAAGAATTTCGGTTTGTTAATCTATGCCATAAAGTGCTAGTTAATGAAATTATTTTCTTGTTACAAGAATTTGGGATTTCTTTAGGATTAAGGAGTATTTTCACTACACAATTTTCTTGTGCATGAGAACTTATTAATTGCTGTTCTTGCTTACAAATATTAAAATTAAGTAAGCGTGTGCATTTTGAAACTTGAGAATCTGAAAGACTTAAATAATAATTCTGTAAGTTATCTATTATTAAATATTCTCTGTCGGGTTGAATAAACATAAAATGATCATTATCTAATCTAATAGGTAAAGGCAAAACTTTATATAAAGTATTGTAACGTTTTTAAAGGTTCTATTATTTTTATTTAAATCAAAACACGAAATAGTTAATAATCTAATTTATTTAAAAGTAACACTAATTAACACTAACTTAACACGTTCACTGCGGAAGTGACTTTTTACAACGTGTCGTATTGTGCGTTACGGGACACATATATCCCATATAGGTCCTGCATCTAGTGCGTTACGGGACCTATGTGTCCTGTAAAACGGTTTCCATGTTTTAATATTTTTTTTATGTAAAGCTCGCTCGAAGGAAAATAATATTGGGTTAATTTAATGTCCAATTGTACCTTAATATTCTACAAACATCGCTCCGGAATTCATAGTAAGATATCGTAAAAAATGCTTAGTAATGATTCATTACTATTTATTTATTATTATAAACATAGAAAATTATAAAACTAAACAAGCACTTCATGAACATTTTAGGCATGTTCATTAAGTATTGCAGACCCCGTATCGCACGCAGATCAGATTTTCTCTGCCGGTGCGATAAGGGACATATGTGCCCCATATTTTTTTCTTTGATTAAAAAATAGAGGAATGTTAATGAATACTAAAGCTACAATTAAAATTTTTATATATAAAATAATTTAGAAGTTACTGCAAACGCACCGTACGGAAATCTAACTTTTTAACCTCCGCACCGAAGAAAAGTTCGATACGGGGTCTATATGACCCTTATCGCAGCGAACGTGTTAAACAATAATTTATTTATAAATTATTAAGTAATTTATGTTAACAGCCGAGCGAAAATTTATAACGCGACTTCAATTCTGCCTGTCAGCTCTGAATTTATTTCGAACTATCTCTCGTTCGGCTGCGTGCATTTTTATATGCCGGCTCTCTCTTCGAGAAGGGCCTGGAACGCGACAGAAAGTCTCAGATTGATTTCATCGCTGACGTGATGTCGCAGCGTCCGAAGCTTCTCGTCTTAGACGCGTCGGTGTTGACGCATCAGACGGGCTGAGACCGCAATCGTCACACTGCCCCCTTCTTAAAAACGTTTCGTCTCGGAACGTTCCTCGTGATAGCCTTGAAGGAGAATGTCGAAATCGGCATGCTGGTCCCTCTTTACAACATCCGGTCTGGAAGAAATAGCAGTCTACGTTTTCCTACTGCCAACAGCTGCCTGTGGGTGGTGACTGCAGACTAGAATTTCAATTCCCGTTCCGTTGAAGATGACTTCTATCATGCTGCGAACGACCCTCCAGTCCAGCCCATCTAGTCCGCAGCCTACCTTGGGAATGGCTAATTTCGTCTCCTTGCCTTCCACCAGCTGTCTCTTCAGGCTCCATAAAGCTCTCCAAATACTGCGATAGTCAGGCTTACCGCTTGATGTCTTCTTGGTGACTAAGTAGTACACGTGTCGTCTTTGTTCCGCCTCCGTGTGGATGATCTGCAGGCTCTTGCCCACCATGGGGTGCTGTCTTAGGAGTTCCTCGACCTGACCAAATTTCTTCCGGAAGACTTGGGCTATCCCCTTGGACATCCTTAGGTCTTCTGCCACACAGTGGGCCAGACTGTACTCTTGTGACACTTGAAAAAGGTCTTGCTGTCTCTCTGTGGTCACTCCGAATCGCGCCTTACTTCCTGTGGCGTGATGAAACATGAAGGTTTCGAAGTTTACTTCGGAACCTTGCGTCCGTTGTACTGTCCCCTCATTTTCTTCTCCGTTGTAAGGAGCCATTCGGTTGAAGTCGATAACTTTAGGTTTGCCATGCGGAACCTTCCTGATGCGGTAGATGACATCGTTGATCCGTTTCATCACTTTGTAAGGACCTTCCCAAGATGTCTGCAGTTTTGGCGATAGACCTCGACGTCTTTGAGGATTATAAAGCCAGACCAGCGCTCCAGGTTCGTATCCCCCATTCTGAGCGTTGATGTCATAATGCTCCTTCAATCGGTCGCTGGCTGTCTGTATGTTGTGACGCACTCGATTGTGAATGTCGTCCATTTTTCTGCGTAGACCGCTCACGTAGTCGTCGTCGGCAGGGACCTCACCGGGCTTCACGCCGAACTTCAAGTCGCAGGGCAGCCTTGGCTCTCGCCCAAATACCACTTTCGCTGGTGTCTCTCCTATTGTCTCATGAACGGACGAACGGTATGCCAGTAGAAAAAGGAGAATGTACGTGTCCCAGTCTCTCTGATGATCGGAGACGACTTTGGACAAATGTCGGTTGATGGTTCTGTTGAATCTTTCCACCATTCCGTCCGACTGCGGGTGAAGTGCAGTGGTTCTAGTTTTCCGGATGCCGAGCAAAGTACACACGTTCTTAAACAAAGCCGATTCGAAGTTCCTTCCTTGATCTGAATGGAGCTCCATGGGCGCGCCATATCGACTGATCCATTCACGGACAAGGGCTTCAGCAATAGTCATCGCCTCTTGGTTTGGTAGGGCGTATGCTTCAACCCACTTGCTAAAGTAGTCCATCACCACGACGATGTACTTATTTCCACTATTCGTTTGTGGAAATGGGCCGGCTACATCTATGGCAATTCTTTCGAAAGGACTTCCCACGTTATACTGTTTCATGGGGGCCTTGCCTCGTCGGTGGGGGCCGTTACTAGCTGCGCAGACTACGCACTTCCTACACCAGTCCTTTATGTCTTCCTTGCAGTTCCTTGCAGAACCGTTCGCGCACCTTTTCCATAGTCTTCTTGATTCCCAGATGCCCTCCCGAAGTTCCATCGTGAAGCTCCCTCAGAACTTCCGGCACCCTATTCTTGGGGATCTGCAACTGTGTCTTCTGTTCCGTGCCTTCCTGGTTCTCGATGGTTCGTTTCAGAAGACCATGATCCAGCACTATGGAGTCCCACTGCGCCCAGTACGATTTTACGGATGGTGCACATGGTGCTATCTCTTCCCAAGTAGGCCTTTCCTCCCTACTTTTCCATTCCAGCACCAATTTCAAATCCTGATCGTTCTCCTGGTCTCGTCGCAATTCTTCACCTTGCCATTTGTCGTCTATAACGGCCGTCCTCGCAGTCGTGGCTACTTTCTCCTCCAGACGACTACAGTGCTTACAGTCTTCAGCACAAGGGTGCTTACAGTCTTCAGCACAAGGTCTTCTCGACAGAGCATCGGCATTTCTATGGCTAGTTCCGGCCCGATGCTGGATTTCAAAATCGTATTCCTGAAGTCGTTCAATCCATCGTGCGACTTGTCCTTCAGGATTCTTGAATCGGAGGAGACATTTTAAAGCGGCATGGTCCGTCCTCAGCAGAAAGTGTCTGCCATATAATTACTTGTAGAAATGTTCTATGGACTTTACCACGGCTAGCAATTCCCTTCTAGTGACACAATAATTTCGTTCCGGCTTTGACAGGACTTTACTGAAGTAGCCAATCACCTTCTCCTGCCCTTCTTGTATCTGGGACAGTACGCCACCGATAATGTTTGCTAGCGTCAGTGTCCACGATGAACTTGCCTTCTGGGAGAGGGTAACTTAGAATAGGAGCACTTATCAAGTACTGTTTGAGTTGTTCAAAACTAATTTGGCAATGTTGGTCCCATTCAAATGGACGACCTTCTTCGGTGAGTTTTGTCAACGGCTTAGCGATGTCCGCAAATCCGGGAACATAGCGCCGATAGTAAGTGCATAGGCCTAGAAAACTCCTTATCTGGTGTTTATTCTTGGGAGTTGGCCAGTCTTTCACGACCTGAATCTTCACTGGGTCCACGGCGATTCCATTCCCATTAACAATATGGCCTAGATAATTCACTTCCTTCTGGAACAGGTGGCACTTCTTGAGACTAAGCTTTAGTCCAGCTCCGCGAAGCCGCTGGAACACTCCTTCCAGGTTCTTCAGATGGTCGTCGAAAGTTTTCCCCACCACAATTATGTCGTCCAGGTATACCATGCACGTTGTCCAGGACAGACCCTTCAGAACCGTCTCCATCAGCCTCTCGAATGTCGCTGGGGCATTACATAAGCCGAACGGCATCACCGTGAATTGCCATAGACCCATACCAAGGGAAAACGCCGTTTTTTCTCGATCTTCGGGCGCTAGTTCCACTTGCCAATAACCACTCTTTAGATCCAAGGTTGAGAAGATCTTTGAACCGGCCAGGGTGTCCAGGGTGTCATCAATCCGTGGCAAAGGATAGCTGTCCTTTTTGGTGACGTTGTTGAGCAATCGATAGTCTACGCAGAACCGTGTGGATCCATCCTTTTTCTTCACAAGCACTACCGCTGACGCCCATGGGCTGCTGGATGGCTCAATCACATTGTCTTTTTCCATCTCACGAATAATGCGCTCTGCTTCCTCACGCTTCGCCAATGGTAACCTCCTTGGAGCTTGACGGATGGACCTTTCTTCCCCGGTCTCTATCTTGTGTTTGACTATGTCGGTTCTTCCCTTAGGTCCATTTTCTACCTCGAACACATCTTGATACTGACAGATCAGGTTCTTCGCTTTTGTCTTCTGTTCTGGAGTCAGTTCCTGGGCCGTCGACATGACCATTTCCAACAACTTCTTCGGGACCTTCGTCTCTTGTTGTACGTTTGCTTCTATTTGGCGGGAGATGGAGGACACCATGGCACAGCTTCCCAAGATCGTACCTTTCTTGATGTTGACAGGGAAACAGTTCACATTCATTAGGCGGACTGGTATTTCCTTCTTTGCTGTCAGCAACATTTTTCCAACGAGGACTCCTTTCCCAATCTTCTGATCGTCAGTGTTAGGTTCGACCATAATGACTTGCCCATCTTGGAAAGCGCCGTTCAGGTTTGCATCGACTATAACCTCGGTTCTGCTAGGCAATGCGACATCTTCTGCGAGAACAACTCGAGCGGCCACGTCCTCTCGTTGATGTAGAACCAACTCCTCGTTGTTAACCGCCATCACACCACGCTTCAGATCCAATTGGAACCCATGAGCACACATGACGTCCATGCCCAGAATCGCTTCGTCCTCTATTTCTGCTACCAGCGCACGATGTTTGATGGGGGTCGATCCAATGGTAATGGTCACCTCTACTTCACCATGGACAGTCGCTGATGTTCCCGTTGCTGTCCTCAGTCTCCATTTAGTCGGCTCAGTGCGTCTTGATGACTTGATAACGTCGGGCCTCAAGATAGTCTTCGTCGCACCCGTATCCAATAACATGGTGTGAGGGATGTCATCAATGGTGGCATCCACGAAGACACTGCTGGTTAATCGCCGCAAGGCTATTACTTTCGTGGCTTTTGTCTTTGGGGGCCTTTGAATACGGGTCGACGTTTGCCCCTCTGCACCGACCCGGCTTAGTTTCCCTGTGGCTTCCTTCGTGGAGGTTCCTGCCTAGCCTTGGGACACCGCCTACGAACATGTCCCTCCTCCTGACAATTCCAACACACCAGAGGATTCTTCTGCCTCAGGACTTGTTCCACAATGCGGCGAACATCCTCCGTGGTGGTATAGTCCTTGGGCTGCTCCTCTGCAGCAGATCGCACCTGGATGCTGGCGAGTTCTTGGGAGTCCATGGCAGCTCGTACGTTGACGTGTCCTCTTGAAACTCGCTTCGCCGCCTCGTATTCCAAGGCGTAGGCCAATGCGTTCTTGGATGTCTTAGGGTGGGCCATTCTCAATGCCTGCTGATTGTCCGGATCACGGATTCCAACCACGAAGGTCTGCAGCGTCAAACATTGCAGGAAATCATCAGGAGCTGCAGGATATGCCAACCGGGCTAGGCGCGCTACATCAGCCTCGAATTCCTGAAGACTCTCTCCGGATTTCTGGTAACGGTTTCTCAGCTGCGCATGGTACACGTCGGTCAGATGCGCCTGGCCGTAACGCATCTCCAGCCGGTTCACCAGCTTGTTGAAGTCTTCTTGTTCCTCTAGCGGCATCATTTGTAGCACATCGATAGCGTCCCCCCTCAAGGCCACAATTAACGAAGTGGTGGCTTTTTCACTGGCCGTCCATCCATTCGCTTTTGCTGCAGCTTCAAACTGTTTGAAGTAGTTAGGCCAAGAAAACTTCCCATCGAACGTCGGTGGTTTTATTTTCAATTTAGAAATTTCCGCTGGTCCTACCACAGTTTGGATCTCATTATTTTCTGGTATTTCTGCTGGTGACGGATCCCCGAACATTCGCAACCCTGTCATGATTTGTTCGAGATTCTTAATTTTGTTGTCCTGCTGGAATAATATTTCTTCCACATTTTCTTGCAGATTCCTTGTCTCTTCTGATATTTTCACCACTAGTTTATCTTCGAGCCCTTTTGATTGTTCTAGAAATTCATCCTTCAAATTTCCAGACTGTTCCCGAAGTTTGTCTTCTAAATTTCTAGATTGTTCCAGCAATTTAGTTTCCAGATTTGTCGATTGTTGTATTAATTTATTTTCAAGTTTCTCCTCTAAAATATTCACATTTTCTTCCGTGTTTCTAGAATATTCCATTAATTTATCTAGATCGTCTTTCAAATTTCCGGATTGTTCGAGCAATTCATCTTTGAAACTTCTGGATTGCTCCTTTAATTTATCTTCCAAATTTCCAGATTATTCTCGAAATTTCTCGTCTAATATTTTAGTTAAATCTGCAGGTCCGCTCGAGATTTCGAAAAGAAAGTTTTCCGGGTCCACTCCTGCTTCTAGTAGCGCTTGGTGAAGTCTTTGTTGCAAAATCGATTTCTTTCCGGAAATTTCCAATTCGCGCTCTTCTAATTCGGTTTTTAAGTCGTTCACTTTTAAGTCTTTTAACAGCACTTTCTTTGAAGCCATTGTTTCTTTTTTTCTTTTTCCGACACTGCACTTTGTTTAATAATTTGTTTAATTTTAATTGTTTATTTATTTCCACGAACCTCGCACCTGACACCAATGTAACGTTTTTAAAGGTTCTATTATTTTTATTTTAATCAAAACACGAAATAGTTAATAATCTAATTTATTTAAAAGTAACACTAATTAACACTAACTTAAACAATAATTAATTTATAAATTATTAAGTAATTTATGTTAACAGCCGAGCGAAAATTTATAACGCGACTTCAATTCTGCCTGTCAGCTCTGAATTTATTTCGAACTGTCTCTCGTTCGGCTGCGTACATTTTTATATGCCGGCTCTCTCTTCGAGAAGGGCCTGGAACGCGACAGAAAGTCTCAGATTGATTTCATCGCTGACGTGATGTCGCAGCGTCCGAAGCTTCTCGTCTTAGACGCGTCGGTGTTGACGCATCAGACGGGCTGGGACCGCAATCGTCACAGTATAATCATTCCTACTCACTAAAGGCAAATCAATAACGTACACTAAATTATTAGACTTATAAAATACGCTAAGCTTACTAACATGGATAAACATTATCTTTCCTTAAGTCTATAGGAAAATCACTGTCGTTCGGTACATTAACATGAATTTCCCGTAGTTCTGACAATAATTGTTCAGGGGTGATAATGTGTGGATGTACTTTACCGTTCTGAGCAGCTAGTACAGCATCTACTAAAATTTCTTGTTGAATAGTAAATTCGTTTAATATAATAAAAAGCATAGAGATATGATCGTTTATAGCTTTTTCTACGAAAATTCGATTCAAACGAATTTCTGAGTTGTTTAAGAACGAAGTTATGTTATTCAAAGTATCGGAAAATCTTTTTTCGTTTTCTGACACCTCATTAACTAAATTTTTAAAAGCTACAGTAGCGCTTTTAGTAATATGAATCTGTTCATTCATCAGATGCGTTAGTTTCAGTTCGTTTGAAGATAGATGTTGCAATTTTTTATTATAAAATTCAGCATCATCGGAATCTAACGTACCAAAAAGTATTTTTGCAGTTTTTCCTACTATATTTAGCAAACCTCTTTTTTCACGTTGATTGTTATGTCCGAGTAATGCTAACAAACTTGATTGTTTACCTTTTAAATTATTTATTAAATTTCTCGCAGAATGATGGAAACTAAAACATATTTTGAAATCTTGAAATCCTGAATTAATTAACCTGTTGCAAATATTCGAACTTGAATTAAAATAATATTCAATTTTATCTAATTTAGAATTATAATTAGTTAAATTAACATACGTTATAATCTCCCATTCATCGTTTATCAACTTTACTTGACTTATGGATTCGAAGTAGATACCTGGACTGGATACAAACGTAGAGTCGTTGTAGAGGTTTTGACACCAATACATCTGAAAACTAATCATTAAATATTTTTAAATGATTTTTATGAACTTTAATTTGTTTTCGATTTTTCAGAATAGTAACATTTTCCGAATTATTTACGTTAGTAATTTCGAAAGGACCTTCCCATAAAGCTTCTAACTTTCTGTTGTTATGTTTTTTCAATAGTACTTTATCGCCAACGTGTAAATTAATAGGATTTATTGTTTTATCGTAGTTCAATTTCGATTTGAATTTACTTGTCAAAATATTTTCGCGTGCTATTTTATGGGATTGTTGTAACTTTTATTTTAATTCATATTGATAATTATCGTAATTATATCTCGGTTCTGGTTCCCTTTTAATGGAACTAGGAATTCGAGGTTGAGTTCCAAATAAAAGTTCAAAGGGGGTAAATTTTGTTAAAGTGCGAGGTGTAGTATTATACACAAACAAAGCGTATGGAATATAAGAATCCCAATTCTGGGTGTCTTTATCTACATAATGTCTAAGATATTCCCCAAGTGTTCTATGTGTTCTTTCTATAGGATTCGACTCTGGATGATATGCTGTCGTTTGTAAGGTAGTTATTTTTAACATTTTGCAAGTTTCTCTGAATACTTCGCTAAGAAAATTAGTACCTTGATCAGTCAGAATAGATTCTGGTACTCCATACTGACAAATTACATGTGTTACAAACGCCTTTGCTACGGTGTTCGCGCTTTGATCAGATATCGGTACTGCTAATGAAAATTTGGTTAAGTCATCCTGAATAGTTAACAAATAAGAATTTCCTTCATACGATTTAGGTAGAGGACCAACTATGTCCAAAAATAATTTTTCAAATGGCTTAGTCGACGTTGTAGTTATTTTCATCGGTTGTTTTACATTTCTATTTAAATGTTTATTCATTTGACACGATTTACACGATTTTATTAAATTTTTAACGTCTTGTTTTAAACCAGGCCAATTGTAATATTTCTTTATGCGTTTTATAAATCGCGTTATTCCCTGATATCCACCCGTAGGACAAATATGAAATTCTTTCAAAATTGTTTCTATTTCGTCGGGAGTTAAATCGTTGTACACTTGAAAGTTATAAATTTTAATTAATATGTTCGTATCTGCAAAAATGTACCTTAACATTGAGCGTATGTTACACCATTTTAGAAAATCTAGGCCAGATGCTAATTTTGGTATTGCTAGTTTGGTTATTTGATTGCTTAAGCAAAAGATTTTTAAATTTTGTAACGTTTTGTAAATATCTTGATAAGTTGGTTTTTCATAATATTTATTTTTTGTCATTAAATAGATTATATAACGTTCTCCTTTTTTCAAAAATAAATTTTTTCCTAATTCAGGCTGTTGAGTTAACAAATCAGTAACACTTCCGTATTTTTCTTTGAACAGTTTTGCTATTCCTTTATTCATTTCCAAGTCTTTACTTACTCAATGTGCAAGGCTAAATTCTTCAGGAGCATTAAATAAGTTTCCTTCTATTTCTTCTACATTGGGATTTATGACAACGTTTTCTTCGATGTGTTTCAAATATTCTTCGTACGATTTAGCATCTCTTTTCACACAATTTTTATAAATTCTACTCAGCGCATCCGCATTACTATTTGAAGAACCTTTCTTGTAATTTATTTTATAATCATATTCGTCTAACTTAAGTCTCCATCGCATCAGTCGGGAGCCAGGGTCTTTGACACTAAACAGCCACGTTAAAGGTTTGTGGTCAGTAACAATATTAAAAGTTCGACCATATAGGGAAGGTCTAAAATATTTAGTAGCCCATACGATTGCTAGGAGCTCTTTTTCTGTTGTAGAATAATTGATTTCTGCCGCATTCAAAGTTCTAGAAGCATATCCAATTGGTAGATCGCGTCCTATTTCTCCTTGCGATAGAACGCCACCAATTGCGTATTGGCTAGCATCTGTAGTTAAATTAAATTGCTTTTCAAAATTTGGATACTGTAATATTGGTTCTATCGTCAAATAAGTTTTCAATTCAGTAAAAGCATTTTGACATAAATCGGACCATTCGAATTTAATATTTTTCTTTAAAAGATTTGTGATAGGTTTTGCAACTCGGCTAAAATTCGGTATAAATCTTCGGTAGTATCCTACTAAACCCAAAAACATTTTGACTTCTCTTGAATTAGTCAGAGGAGGATAGTTTGAAATAGAGTTTATTTTTTTCGGATCTGGTTTAATTCCATTTTCCGTAATTTGATGACCAAGATATGTTACTTCCTTACGGAGGAATTCACATTTGTTAGGCTGCAACTTTAAATTATAACGCATTAACTTAGAAACACTTCGCGTAATTTAGTTTCATGATCGATAAGATTTTTCGCGTATATTACAATATCGTCCATATACACGAAACATTTGATACCTTGTAATCCTGACAAAACACTATTCATTAATCTTTGAAACGTTCTGGGCGCGTTTTTTAAACCAAATGGCATTTTAATAATCTCATAATGACCGAAACTAGTACTAAACGCAGTTTTTTCTCTATCTTTAGGATTCACTAAAATTTGATGGAATCCTGAAGCTAAGTCCAATGTTGTGAAATATTTATAGTTTCCAAGTTGATCTAAAATATCCGTTATATTTGGTAACGGGAACGCGTCGTCAACTGTAATATCATTTAACTTTCGAAAATCTACAACAACACGATATTTCTTTTCACCCGAGGCATCACATTTTTTACCAACAATTAATAAGGGTGCATTCCAAGGACTTTCACTTTTTCTAACTATGTTATCTAATTCCATTTGATCCACTTGTCTTTGAATTTCATTTCGTTGACTCTCGGGAAGCCTGTACGGTCTTAAATTTATGGGAGCTGAATTTTCAGGAATTTTTATTTCGTGTAAAACAGCATCGGTATTTGCTAATTTATCACCTACTAAATGAAATACCTTTGAATATTCAAAACAAATTGATAATATAGATTCCCTTTCTTCTTCATTTAAGTGTTCCAACCTCATACATTCAGCTAAACGAATTAATCGATCTTCCTTAGTTTCCGCTTCAAAATGTTCAATTGTATTTATTTCTTCATTGCAAAGTTCATATTCTAAATGATTAAGATTTAAATTATCTAATTCGATTTCATGTTCAGATATATTCATTACACTAATAAGCATTACGTTATTCTTAACTTTATTTAACACATTACCGCAAAATAATTCGTCAGCAATTTCTTGAGAGTGTATTAAAATCGTAGAATTTTCCAGCGAGTTTAGAATTTGAACTGGAACTATTTTCTCAGATCTAGCAGGAATTATTAATTTATTCGGGGACTCATATTTCTTTAGAGTTAACGTTTCATTTTCAACATCAATTATAGCACTATGATTTCGTAAAAATTCTTTACCTAATATACCAGCGCTAGAAATTGGAAATTGGAATTAGAAACTACTTGAAAATCGACGAGCAAATTTTTATCTTCTACATAAACATTTAATTGAGTTCGACCTATTGTTTTAATTACATCCTCCGATATTCCTTTTAAATAAGTAAATTCATCTTCGAAAACTATTACTTCATTTTTAAGTGCAGATATTTTTATTAAATTTACATCAGAACCAGTGTCTATAAGGAAATTCGCTTCATTATTTACACAATCGGAAGATTTATAATTAACGTGGTTATTATTTAATTTTGAAGAAATGTGATAAATAGTCGAGTGTATTTGTTCGACTGGACGACCCGGATTACGTGAATGACTCGGTCGCGATTCGTTTCCAGAAAAATTTTGTTTTGACGTTGAAGGAATATGAGCATTAGCGTTTCGTTCTGTATTTTGATTACGTTCTTCCTGCGTATTAAAATTTCGATATCTCGGCACATTAGTCGCTTGATAATTATTACTCGTATTACGTCTGTTCTCATTGTACTTTCTTTTATAACACTCAGCAATTCTATGTCCCGGCTTCTTGCAATAGTTGCAGTAAATTAACATTACGCTTGAATTACACTTATTTCCAGTATAATATTCACGTTCTTTTGTTCTTGGAAAATTTTTACACTGATTCTTAGTATGACCTACTGCATTGCAATTATAGCATTTCAACGAAAAATTTGGCTTTTTTAATTAACAATATTTTAAAGATTCTTGATCTGATTTAACAACTCTTTCCTCATCAAGTGCGTGTTTTATCGCACTTTCTAAATTAGTTAAATTTTGAGATTTAACCAGCGTTTTTACAGGCTGCATCAACCCCTCAACAAATACATTTAAAGTTTGACTTTTAATTAAATCTTTTATTATTCGCGATTCATTCTCTGGTTTTCCCTTAGTACTTGCGTTACATAATTGATAAAATAATTTTTCAATCCTACATGAATACGTACTAACACTTTCAGATTTCTGTTGCCTACTAGCGTTTAATTCTAACTGTAAATGCCCTACCGTTCGCTGTTCACCCAAAGCTTCATTTAACAAATCTTTTAGAGTTTCCCATGAGTCAATATTTCTATATCTAGTTACCGCAAATGCTTTACCGCTCAACTTTGTTACAATAGCTTGTAAAAGAACTGCTTTTTCTCTCGCACTTATATTTTTTATACAAAATTCGCATGCATTTTCAAAGGCATATAAGTCTTCATCATCTTTTCCGCTATAACTCGGAATTAATTTAATTGCTGTTTGTAAAGAAATCGTGACAGGATGTTCGTTAGGCATATCGATACTCCGATCGTTATTTCTACTATCGTCACTAGGAAAATCACTAGGTGTGTATTCGCTATCTGGTGATGACGCGTTTAAACTAGATGATGATTCTGACATATATGGCTTTCGACATATAAAAATGAATTTAATCTATGCAAAAATTATTACTTAAAATAGCACTACAACTGCCAAAAACATATTCATCTGCCGCCTCACTATCACTGACGCTTGATAATTCTTGATTTTCTTAAAAATTCGGAAAAACTTTGGAGTCGTTGCGGATCTCGAAGTTGTTGAAATCAACCGGTCCTAGCCTCACGATTGACAGGATTTCCTGAGGTCATCAGCTGAAGAAACCATTCCAGGATAACTTTCGATATGGGTCTACGTATTGGCTTAGACTTTGATTCAAACCCTGACTGGAAACTACAGACACTCCGGACGTAGATCAATCAATTAGCTGCTTCGTATTGCTGAGTCGCCTTCGTTTTCATCACTCTGTATAACTGTTTTTGCTTACAGTGATTTTATTCGCGAAAATCGTTTCACTAAACTCCGTTAGTTTAAATGTATTACGCGAAAACACTACACTTTAATTTTCTTTATACTGCTGCCAAATTTTTACATCAGCACCGCTACCACCAGATTTATGTTGCGTTCCATCGACGTTACGAAATAAAAGTCAATCAACTTTCTATCGTATATTAAAAAAAAACTAATGTAAATATTGATAACAATAATAAAACGTTAGAAAACCAAAAGTAGCGTAAAGCAGCGTAAAGCAGTGGTATGGACGTATCTCGCGACTTCTCCGCGAGTTATCCGCGGCTCCCCGTTGTTGCCCGCGTAATTCCTTACCTTTATTCTAAGTCAGCAAAAATTATGAATGTAAGAAGTTACTAAGTAAAATGTTATATACAGGGTTCACCACATCATAAACGTTGTAAAGGCAAAATTTCCTGGTCCCATTGTACAAGTTTCATCTATGGTCGTCGGTGCTAGAGGCATTTGGCCAAACTGCAATCAAAGCCTTATGAATATACACTGCGCCAATAAATTAGAGGAACACCAGCGAGAAACGCAACTAAAAACTGTAATATCTTTTTATTGCCTTAACGTAATTAACTAAAAGTTTTTACATGGCTGCTATAACACCTTATTTGCCAAACAATAGTAATATTTTGTTACTCAAGTCATAATAATAAAGAAACTCAACGGAAACAATTATTAAGAAAAAAGCAATTTGTCACCAGTGAATAATTTTAACAACAATTATACTTAAACAGGTGTAGAAATTTAATATCGAGTATGACCTCCACGAGTTTGAATAACAGCTTGGCATCGTCGTGGCATACTTTCGATTAACCTTTGGATGTTCTCTTGAGGCAGTTCCGTTGAGTTTCTTTATTATTGTCACTTGAGTAACAAAATATGACTCTTGTTTGGCAAATAACGCGTTATAGCAGCCAGGCAAAAATTTTAGTTCATTACGTTAAGGCAATAAAAAGATATTCCAGTTTTTAGTTGCGTTTCTCTGGTGTTCCCCTAATTTATTGGCGCAGTGTATTTCAATTACCTGCGTATTTTAGAAATCAAGTCGTCCATCTCACCATTAAAGGTAGCATTAACTGCCACAGGCACTTCTGCAAATCTGTTTGTAAAAGAAACACATTTAATACGAACCGATGACATATCACATACTTACTTTATTTCAACAATATTACCTAACAGTTATTTCTTGAGCACTTGTGAAATTTTATGAACTAACGGTAGTATACTACCGACAATGTTTGCTTAGCACACGAAACGTACATCTAGTGAATAAAAAAACTTTTGTGAAATCAAGGGTGTTTTTTTCGTATTACGTTAATTTATACTTACCTATTTTCATTACATAGTTACCTCACTTTGTTAAATAGTCATCTTACTTACTGCATACTTACTATACACTCACCTTAGTGTCGCTCGGCTCGCCTTCGGCTGCTCGTCAAAACTCTAAGCCCCTGTACCATGTAAATAGATTTTAGTTGGCTTCGTGTTGTCTTTTTATCTTTACAATATTTTTAATCTGTCCATTTAACTGAACTTTATATATATATAAATATAAATAATAATAATATAAATTCTTCTTACCTGACTCAAGCCCGTTCTGAGGGCTATTTGTCTGTCAACGGGAAGGCGACCAAACCTTTAGGTCTGCCAGCAGTAGCACGGCCCATTGCCAGGGGTTATTTCAATTTTGGGCTGGCTGCTTAAAATCGGTCAATAACACCTTGACCGCCACGGGAGCGGCTTAACAGCAAGGGGGCACCTCCTCGTGGTTCCCGCTGGGCAGCGGCTTCGGCCGACTAAGATCCCCTGGCCCCAACATTTGGACAGCTCTAACTTACTTCCATCTCCATCTACGGAAGTAGAGTTTTTCCAAGCCTGAACATTCCCTACGGTTGGGACAATAGCCAAAACGTTAATGGGAATCGAATTAATTATCTTTATAAAGAGAACAAAGGTGGCGAATTACTACCTGGAACCAACTGTAAATCAATGGCTTTCGCAGATGATCTAGTAATACTTCAAAACGATCCCATCGCTCTTTTGAAAACAAATACTTTTTGTAGAAAACGAGGGTTGAAGATCAACACCAATAAATGCTATGCACTAGCGGCCAAAATGGTACCTAAACAGTAACAAGTTACAATAATTTCCGAACCAATTTTTCAAGTATTATAAATCACAAACAGATCAACCAGACACAATTCTTTCAAATATCTTGGACACAACTTCGGACCAGGGGGAGTTTTGAAACCATCAATATTTGCCCTGCCAACATGGATAGAAAGACCCCCTTAAAACCCATCAAAAATTACATTTAATGAAAATTTTTGTCATCCCAAAAAATGCTATACGGATTGCAAAATACTAAACTGACTGCAAGAATCTTATCCGATTGCGATAGACTTATAAAGCCATTCATCCAAAAAATTCTGCATCTACATCTGCACACTGCCGATGCACATATCTATGTATCAGTGAATGATGGGGGTCTAGGAATATTGTTTTTAGGAGCTTTAATTCCTCAGATTCTCATCAAAAGAATCGACAAAATACGAAACAATACATGAATTAGCCGAAACAAAAAAGTTCAAAAAAACCTACAACCGAATAAAAGCCCTAACACCAGAAACTATCTCGAAAAACCACTGGAACGAAAAACTCTTTTATTAATAGTATCGATACCATATGATACTCGGCAGAAAAGTATAGATATTTTAAAACATCATATCGTTGTAACAGTATCAGGCGAGCTTTTCTTGACAGCACTTACCAAATTGGCAAATTGTGTGTTATTACCGACACTACAGCTTCTCTTTTGATATTCTTATTCATCTAGGATAGAATTCAATTTTTCGCTCAAATCGTAGGTTCCAACGTTGACAGACTGGAGTTTATTATGTTCGTTATTTATGAAGTGAATAGTAACTCCTAAGAAACTTCGGCTTGTCACCATTTAGGTCCAAATGTCGCATGACATAGATACATGTGGGACGTTTCTAAGTTTGTCCTTATAAATTGCAGACAGGAAGTCAAATTTGTGGTACACTCTTTTTTTGATAGGCTCCCTGGTTGGAATCTTATACAGGGTTATCCACATAAACCGTTCGTTAAAAGTTTTTAAGGTTGCAGTTGACATAGATATTTGAAATTTAAAGAGCAAGGACTTTCCGTAGAGATCTCTTTAAATAAAATAAAATAGCCTTTGTATCACTTCCGGTTGTGCCGGAAGTCGCTATCAACTCGCTTATTTTAAATGGAATGCTATATTTTTTTATCACGGTTTTCAATTCTACATGTAAAAATATGTTAAATTGCAATACATTTCCCTATTTTCTTAAAAATTTGGATTCTGCAATCTGATTTTCAAAAAATTGTAACACGGCTATGATTGAAGCAATTTTATTTGTAATAGCTAATATTTATAACAGCTGATATTGTAGTTGAGCTTTAAGATTCTTAAAGATTCCATGTGCATAATCTATTAAGCTACAGGGTGTCTAGAACGCACCACTCCACTCGAAGATATTCAAACACAAAAAAATACTTTTTTTCAAATGGAACGACCAATATTTTAATACGCCGTCGTATGTGGAATCAAATGCTGCGTTGAACTTACTAACATTCCCTATACCTAACTTTAACAGTTTTTGAGTTACGAAACATTCTCGATTTAATTCATAGAAAATTACAATTTTAATAGGTGAAATATTTTTAATTTTGTTAACATGGAAATTATAACAATGATTACTGTTACTACATATTTTGTAGGAAACCAAAGAAAATAGAATTTCGCAAATGGAAATTCACAAATTTTAACTGTTCTTTGATCATCCTTTTCTTGGAACGCTTGTGATCTTATAAAACGAAAAAGGATGAATCTTATTACTTTAAATTGATAAATAAAATAGCTGCTAGTTTGCAATTCTCTGGATTAGCATGAAAGTGTTTTAAAACCATTGCCTAATTCTTCGTTATTTGTTACTGATCTTCGTACATTTTATCTTTCCAAATTGTATAAAGTTAGGTTCAAACTTTCCAAACTGTGTTTTATTCATAGGAGACAAGAGGGGTACATTTTATTAAACACACATTCTCTGCTCTGAACAATTTTAGATCATTCTTCATGAATTTAAAAAATAGATTTAAAATATCAGTGTTTGATAATTTTGATTTTGATTCTCAACTTTTTGTTGCTTTTGCTTAAAATTTGTAGTAACAGGAAACGTTGAATACAATAATTGTTTGTTGTTTTCATGGCTATATCAACAAAATTAGATATATTTAGCCTAACAAATGGTAAATTTTTCTGTAATAAATCAAAAATATCTTATAACTGAAAAACTGTTAAAGGTAGATATAGGGAATGCTAATACAGTTCGACGCAGCATTTAATTCCACATACGATGGTGTATTAAAATATTGGTCGTTCCGTTTGAAAAAAGGTATTTTTCTGTGTTTGAATAACTTCGAGTGGGGCGGTGCGTTTTAGACACCCTGTAGCTTAATAGATTATGCTTATGGAATTTTTAAGAACTTTGAAGCTTCAATTACAATATCAGCTATTATAAATAATTTTGCTTCAATCATAGTTGTCTTACAATATTTTAAAAATCAGATTGCAGAATTCAAATTTTTAAGAAAATGCAAAATATCTCAAAAAATGATGCATTTTAGAGATAGGGAAATGTATTGCAGTTTCACATATTTTTACATGTAGAATTCAAAAACGTAGTAAAAAATATAGCATTCCATTTAAAATAAGCGAGTTGATAGCGACTTTCGGTACAAGCGGAAGTGATACAAAGACAATTTTATTTTATTTAAAGAGATATCTACGGAAAACCCTTGCTCCTTAAATTTCAAATATGTAGGTGAACTGCAACCTTGAAAACTTTTAACGAACGGTTTATGTGGATAACCTTGCATAGCGGTACAATTTTCTTCATCAAGTTGCAGAATCATTTTCCTTCCACAGTAGAAAATGGACGGTTATCAGCGCAAATAAAATAAACAATTAATTGCGTCTGTAATGTTCGCATGAATAAAGAACATAACAATTAGTCTAAATGGATCTTTAGATTTGGAAGTGTTTGTGTTACTTACGGGTAAAAGAACTAATATTTTGAAAAGCTCTCGATATTAAAGGTTGTGACTGTGAAAACGATGAACTCGGTCAGTCATCATTGTCAGAGTTAATCAATCTTTTAGACCTTTTGAGGGTAGGTATGGTACTTGTGGAAGCAAGCTCAGGCTCAGACTGCTGTTGACTTGGGCTGTGGGGGCTAGTTTCAGGATTTATGTTATGTTTCTGCAAGTGTTACCGGTATTTCCACTAGTTTTCAGTACTTTCATGCACGTTTTACACGATACACTGTTTTTGCCTCTTTTATTAAAAAACAACCATAATTTACTCTTGAGCGGCGGCATTTTACACAAGCCACAGCGAACACAACTATGAAACATGAAACGGTTATTATTCATATCGGAACAAAATAAAAAGAAACAAATAAATTTGGAAAACGACGTGTCAAGGTCACAAAAACTTCGTTGAAATTTTGAATTATATTTGCTTCATTGGTACAAGACTAAACTGGATGACATGTTTCTGTTGTAAAATAAACCATTCTCAAATATACAATTAATGAATTTGCGCTTTATAAATAAATAAAAGTAATAAAAGAGTTTGAAACTAATCTGAGTTTACAGGCACGTGGCCATTTTAACTTAAATTGAAATTTTTTCGAATCTATAAATTGGAAACATTCATAGCTGTACACCTTGCTTTATAAATTTTAGTGTTTTTTCAAATTTCTTTGTCAAATTTTGGCCCTAAAGTGGTATTTATATTATCCCGTCATCAGCTTTCAATTTGATTGTTACCCTTAGTGGTATTTATTGTTATTTTTGTTAACTCGCCTTCAGCTTTCAAAGTGAAATGTTTTAGATTTATATTTAATGGTTACCCTAGAGATCCTACGCCACTTACGCGCCAATTTGCTGTCATTTGATTGTTACTTTAAGTTGGTATTGTTTAGAAATTTTTGTTCGCCAGATAATTTTAGGTTCTCGTACTGTTTGTCTTCCAATTTAGGTAGTTAAAATGGCCACGTGCTTGTAAACTCAAGTTAGTTTCAAACTTTTTTATTACTTTCATTTATTTATAAAGCGAAAATTCATTAATTGTAGATTTGAGAATGGTTTATTTTACAACCGAAACATGTCCTCCAGTTTAGTCTTCTACCAATGAAGCAAATATAATTCAAAGTTTTTTGTGACCTTGGCACGTCGTTTTCCAAATTTATTTTGAATCAGTCACAAACATCATGGACAATCCATTATTATTTTATAAAAAGAAACGGTTATTATTCATATCAAAACAAAATAAAAAGAAACGGTTATCATTCATATCGAAACAAAATAAAAAAAAAACGGTTATTATCCATATCGAAACAAAATAAAAAGAAACGGTTATTATTCATATCGAAACAAAATAAAAAGAAACGTTTATTATTCATATCGGAACGAAATAAAAAGAAACGCTTATTATTCATATCGGAACAAAATAAAAAGAAACGGAAGAATGTATTCTGGTGTGCAAAACAAAGATAGAGCACGCTCTGAGTGCGCTCCTAGCGGCGCTGGCACATGGATTCAATGTTTCCAATTGTACTGATAACAAAAAACAAATGTTACTAACATATCACTAAAAGTTGAGTAATCGAAGCGAAGACGAGATTATTATTGTCCATATTCCATCTCTCTATATGCCAATCGATCGATCGATCCATAAGTCAAAAAACTTTTATGCATTTCCTTCTGACTTTCGTGAAACAGCCTTACGACTTTTGTCATGTGCCGTCATTTCGTCGTATATTTTTTTAACATGACCTTTTATGATTTGACAGAAGCTATAACACGTCACTATAAAGAAAAGACAACCGCTACAAATCTCATAAACGCACAATGAAACCCAAAGAAAAATATGCAGACTGGATAGCTGACCTCAGAGGATTGGCACGCACTTGTGAATTTGTTTGCTGTAACCCTGAATGTAAGCGTTCTTATATAGAAAACAATATTCGAAACATATTGTCCATACACCATATGAACGCATTAGAATAGTAGCCCTTCAATTACAACATCCTACACTGGATGACATCGTAAGTATAACAAATACTTACGAATTACAGAATCAGCAAAATTACTTTTTAAAAACACTACAGAGATAGCAAATGACGTTGATGTCAATGTCAAGTCTGATCAGTATCGTACAAGAAGAAAATCAATTAATAATTATTTAAACTCAAATCACTTATCATCAAGAAACGATTTTCTTTCACATCAAAATAAGCGTAAATTAATATGCGACTCTGATCGTCTAAAATCTTGTCAATCACTACAATGATTCACACACGTGCAGAATGTAAATTTCGAAATGTAAGATGCAATACTTGAGGAAAACAAGGTTTGCATGGTTTGCACGAAAAGAAATTTAACAAACACTCAAAAAGACATCGATGTCGAACAGTATAATAATAATGCGGTAAATAAAAAGGAAGAGAAAAAGACTTTTAACCTTCGGGTTAGTCGTTGAGACTCAACGACTAACCCGAAGCAGCAGCCACACCACCACCAGCAGCAGTCCTGAAGAAGTTCTTCTGCAATGAAGAACGAAACGTCGGCAGTAGAAGTCAACGTGTCGCGGTTCCAACCGGAAGCCAATTCAAACTTCGTGTTACATTTTCGCTCGGCCTTTAAAATAAATTAAGTATAAGTTTGTAAATAAATTATTGTTTAAGTTAGTGTTAATTCGTTTGCTTTTAAATAAATTAGTTATTAACTATTTCGTTTTTGTTTAAAAATAAAAATTAATAAAACCCGTAAAATCGTTACATTGGTTTCAGGTGTGGGGTTCGTCGAAATAAATAAACAATTAAAATGAAATTGAATTTAAACAAATTATTAAACAAAGTGCAGTGTCGAAAAAGAAACAATGGCTTCAAAGAAAGTGCTGTTAAAAGATTTAAAACTGACCGACTTGAAAGCCGAATTAGAAAAACGCGAATTGGAAATTTCTGGAAAGAAATCGATTTTGCAACAAAGACTTCACCAAGCGCTACTAAAAGTAGGGGAGGATCCGGAAGTCTTTCTTTTTGAAATCTCGGGCGGTCCTGCAGGTTTAAGTAAGATATTAGAGGATAAATTAAAGGAACAATCGGGAAACTTCAAAGATGAATTGCAAAATAAATTGATGAAACAATCTGGAATTATAGAAGCTAAATTAAAGGAGCAATCCAGAAGTTTCAAAAATGAATTGCTCGAACAATCCGGAAATTTGAAAGACGATCTAGATAAATTAATGGAATATTCTAGAAACACGGAAGAAAATTTGAAAATTTTTGAGGAGAAACTTGAAAATAAATTAATACAACAGTCGAGAAATCTGGAAATTAAATTGCTGGAACAATCTAGAAATTTAGAAGATAAACTTCGAGAACAGTCTGGAAATTTGAAGGATGAATTTCTAGAACAATCAAAAGGGCTCGAAGATAAACTAGTGGTAAAAATATCAGAAGAGACGAGAAATCTGCAGGAAAATGTTGAAGAAATACTATTCCAGCAGGATAACAAAATTAAGAATCTCGAGCAAATCATGGCAGGGTTGCGACTGTTCGGGGATCCGTCACCAGCAGAAATACCAGAAAATAATGAGGCCCAAACTGTGATAGGACCAGCGGAAATTTCTAAATTGAAAATAAAACCACCGACGTTCGATGGGAAGTCATCTTGGCCTAACTATTTCAAACAGTTCGAAGCGGCAGCAAAGGCGAACGGATGGACGGCCAGTGAAAAAGCCACTTCGTTAATTGTGGCCTTGAGGGGGGACGCTAGCGATGTGCTACAAATGATGCCGGCAGAGGAACAAGAAGACTTCCACAAGCTGGTGAACAGGCTGGAGATGCGTTATGGCCAGGCGCATCTGACCGACGTGTACCATGCGCAGCTGAGAAACCGTTGCCAGAAATCCGGAGAGTCTTCAGGAATTCGAGGCTGATGTTGCGCGCCTAGCCCGGTTGGCATATCCTACAGCTCCTGATGATTTCCTGCAATGTTTGACGATGCAGACCTTCGTAGATGGAATCCGTGACCCGGACAACCAGCAGGCATTGAGAATGGCCCACCCTAAGACATCCAAAAACGCATTGGCCTACGCTTTGGAATACGAGGCGGCGAAGCGAGTCTCAAGAGGACATGTCAAGGTACGAGCTGGCATGGACTCCCAAGAAGAGGAACCCGCCAGCATCAAGGTGGGATCTCCTACAGAAGAACAGCACAAGGAGTGTGCCACCGCGGAGGACGTTCGCCGCATTGTGGAACAACTCCTGAAGCAGAAGAATCCGCTGGTGTGCTGGAATTGCCAGGAAGAGGGACATGTTCGAAGGCGGTGTCCCAAGGCCAGGCAGGAACCTCCACGAAGGAAGCCACAGGGAAACTAAGCCGGGTCGGTGCAAAGGGGCAAACGTCGACCCGTATTGAAAGGCCCCCAAAGACAAAAGCCACAAAAGTAATAGCCCTGCGGCGATTAACCAGCAGTGTCTTCGTGGATGTCACCATTGATGACATCCTTCACACCATGTTATTGGATACGGGTGCGACGAAGACTATCTTGAGGCCCGACGTTATCGAATCATCAAGACGCACCGAACCGACTAAATGGAGACTGAGGACAGCAACCGTAACATCAGCGACTGTCCATGGTGAAGTAGATGTGACCATTACCATTGGATCGACCTCCATCAAACACCGTGCGCTGGTAGCAGAAATAGAGGACGAAGCGATTCTGGGCATGGACGTTATGTGTGCTCATGGGTTCCAATTGGATCTGAAGCGTGGCGTGATGGCGGAGCGGTTAACAACGAGGAGTTGGTTCTACATCAACAAGAGGACGTGGCCGCTCGAGTTGTTCTCGCAGATGTCGTATTGCCTAGTAGAACCGAAGTTATAGTCGATGCAAACCTGAACGGCGCTTTCCAAGATGGGCAAGTCAGTATGGTCGAACCTAATACTGACGATCAGAAGATTGGAAAAGGAGTTTTCGTTGGAAAAATGTTGTTGACAGCAAGGAAGGAAATACCAGTCCGCCTAATGAATGTGAACTGTTTCCCCGTCAACATCAAGAAGGGTACGATCTTAGGAAGCTGTGCCATGGTGTCCTCCATCTCCCCCAACTAAAACCAAGTGTGCCGAAGAAGTTGTTGGAAATGGTCATGTCAACGGCCCAGGAACTGACTCCAGAACAAAAGACAAAAGCTACGAACCTGATATGTCGCTATCAAGATGTGTTCGAGGTGGAAAATGGATCTAAGGGAAGAACCGACATCGTCAAACACAAGATAGAGACAGGAGAAGAAAGGCCCATCCGTCAAGCTCCAAGGAGGTTACCATTGGCGAAGCGTGAAGAAGCAGAACGCATTATTCGCGAGATGGAAAAAGATAATGTAATTGAGCCATCGAGCAGCCCATGGGCGTCACCGGTGGTGCTTGTGAAGAAGAAGGATGGATCCACACGGTTCTGCGTAGACTATCGATTGCTCAACAACGTCACCAAAAAGGATAACTATCTTCTGCCACGGATTGATGACACCCTGGACACCCTGGCCGGTTCAAAGATCTTCTCGACCTTGGATCTTGGTTATTGGCAAGTGGAACTAGCGCCCGAAGATAGAGAAAAGACGGCGTTTTCTCTTGATATGGGTCTATGGCAATTCACGGTGATGCCGTTCGGGTTATGTAATGCCCCCGCGACATTCGAGAGGCTAATGGAGACGGTTCTGAAGGGTCTGTCCTGGACAACGTGCATGGCGTACCTGGACGACATAATCGTAGTGGGAAAAACGTTCGAAGACGATCTGACGAACCTGGAAGGAGTGTTCCAGCGGCTTCGCGGAGCTGGACTAAAGCTTAGTCTCAAGAAGTGCCACCTCTTCCAGAAGGAAGTTAATTATCTGGGCCATATTGTCAATGGGAATGGAATCGCCGTTGACCCAGTGAAGATTCAGGTGGTGAAAGACTGGCCAACTCCCAAAAATAAACATCAGATAAAGAGTTTCCTAGGCCTGTGCACTTACTATCGGCGCTATGTTCACGGATTTGCAGATATCGCTAAGCCGTTGACGAAACTCACCGAAGAATTTCGCCCGTTTGAATGGGACCAATACTGCCAAATTAGTTTTGAACAACTAAAACAGTACTTGATAAGTGCTCCTATTCTGAGTTACCCTCTCCCAGAAGGCAAGTTCGTCGTAGACACCGACGCTTGCAATGTTGGTATCGGTGGCGTACTCTCCCAGATACAAGATGGGCAGGAGAAGGTGATCGGCTATTTCAGTAAAGTCCTGTCAAAGCCGGAGCGAAATTATTGCGTCACTAGAAGGGAATTGCTAGCCGTGGTAAAGACCGTAGAACATTTCTACAAGTACTTATATGGCAGACACTTCCTTCTGAGGACGGACCATGCCGCTTTAAAATGGCTCCTCCGATTCAAGAATCCTGAAGGACAAGTCGCACGATGGATCGAACGACTTCAGGAATACGATTTTAAAATTCAGCATCGGACCGGAACTAGCCATAGAAATGCCGATGCTTTGTCGAGATGACCTTGTGCTGAAGACTGTAAGCACTGTAGTCGTCTGGAGGAGAAAGTAGCTACGACTGCGAGGACGGCCGTTATAGACGACGAATGGCAAGGTGAAGAATTGCGACGAGACCAGGAGAACGATCAGGATTTGAAATTGGTGCCGGAATGGAAGAGTAGGGAGGCAAGGCCTACTTGGGAAGAGATAGCACCATATGCACCATCCGTAAAGTCGTACTGGGCGCAATGGGACTCCATAGTGCGGGATCATGGTCTTCTGAAACGAATTGTCGAGAACCAGGAAGGCACGGAACAGAAGACACAGTTACTGATCCCCAAGAATAGGGTGCCGGAAGTTCTGAGGGAACTTCACGATGGAACTTCGTGAGGGCATCTGGGAATCAAGAAGACTATGGAAAAGGTGCGCGAGCGATTCTACTGGGTGAACTGCAAGGAAGACATAAAGGACTGGTGTAGGAACTGCGTAGTCTGCGCAGCCAGTAACGGCCCCCACAGACGAGGCAAGGCTCCTATGAAACAGTATAACGTGGGAAGTCCTTTTGAAAGAGTTGCCATAGATGTAGCCGGCCCATTTCTACAAACGAATAGTGGAAATAAGTACATCGTCGTGGTGATGGACTACTTTAGCAAGTGGGTTGAAGCATACGCCCTACCAAACCAAGAGGCAATAACTGTTGCTGAAGTCCTTGTCCGAGAATGGATCAATCGGTATGGCGCGCCCATGGAGCTGCATTCAGATCAAGGGAAGAACTTTGAATCGGCTTTGTTCAAGAACGTGTGTACTCTGCTCGGCGTCCGGAAAACTAGAACCACTGCACTTTATCCGCAGTCGGACGCAATGGTGGAAAGATTCAACAGAACCATTAACCGACATTTGTCCAAAGTCGTCTCCGATCATCAGAGAGACTGGGACACGTACATTCCCCTTTTTCTACTGGCATACCGCTCGTCCGTTCATGAGACAACAGGAGAGACACCAGCAAAAGTGGTATTTGGGCGAGAGCCAAGACTACCCTGCGACCTGAAATTCGGCGTGAAGCCTGGCGAAGTCCCTGCCGACGAAGATTACGTGAGCGGTCTACGCAGGAAGATGGACGATATTCTCAATCAAGTGCGTCACAATATACAGACGGCCAGCGACCGAATGAAGGAGCATTATGACATCATTGCTCAGAATGGGGGATACCAACCTGGAGCGCTGGCCTGGCTTTATAATCCTCAAAGACGTCGAGGTCTGTCCCCAAACATGCAGACATCTTGGGAAGGTCCTTACATAGTGATGAAACGGATCAACGATGTCATCTACCGCATCAAGAAGGTTCCGCATGGCAAGCCTAAAGTAATCCACTTCAACCGGAATGCTCCTTACAACGGAGAAGAAAATGAAGGGACAGTACAAAGGACGCAAGGTTCCGAAGTGAACTTCGAAACCTTTGTGTCTCATCACGCCACAGGGAGTAAGACACGATTCGAAGTGACCACAGAGAAGCAGCAAGACCTTTCTCAAGTACCACCGGAGTACAGTCTGGCCCATTGAGTGGCAGAAGACCTAAGAATGTCCAAGGGGATCGGGGGGTCGAGGAACTCCGAAGACAGCATCCCATGGTGGACAAGAGCTTGCAGATCATCGACACGGAAGCAGGTCAAAGACGACACGTGTACTACTTAGTCACCAAGAGAACATCAAGCGGTAAGCCCGATTATCGCAACATTTGGAAAGCTTTATGGAGCCTGAGGAGACAGCTGGTAGAAGGCAAGGAGACGAAATTAGCCATTCCTAAATTGGGCTGCGGACTAGACGGACTGGACTGGAGGGTCATTCGAAGCATGATAGAAGTCATCTTCAACGGAACGGGAATTGAAGTCCTAGTCTGCAGTCACCACCCACAGGCAGCTGTCGGCAGTAAGAAAACCGTGGACTGCTATTTCTTCCAGACCGGAAGTTGTAAAAAGGGTCCAGCATGCCGCTTTCGACATCCTCCTTCAAGGCTGTCACGAGGAACGTTCCGAGACGAAACGTTTTTAAGAAGGGGGCAGTGTAATGATTCGTCGACACCAGCCGGCATCAGATTGTCTCTTGCGTCACAGCCGTCTAGTCGACGCGCCTTAGGCGACAACCTAGAGAATTCTGACGGCGGAATAAACTAGACCAGACAGTCCGTCGCCTCCCAGAATGTTCGCGAAAAACAACCCCGGCTTATAAAGCACGGGACCGGGGATGAGAGAGGGGAGCTCAGCGTTGGACAGTTCGGCGTTAAAGTTCGTGTTACATTTTCGCTCGGCCATTAAAATAAATTAAAATATTTTAAAAATAAAAATTAATAAAACCCGTAAAATCGTTACAATATTAATAATTTTCAAAGTTCACTCTTTTAACTTTTTAGAATGTTACAACTTTCTCCCTTCCAAATTCACAAGTTCGGCACAAAACGTAGCGGTGAACGCACTTTCTTTTGTGATCTTCGTCTCTTCAACGAAGATTCAAGAGTCGTGGGCAGTTTTGTTTCTTCCGGTTCAGAATGATAACTTTTCTTAATGTTTCACTTAGGTTGTTATTCGTTCTCATTATGTGAAATTCCTATTTTCCTCATTTGATTGTGATGTCGACGATGACAATCTTTTGGAGACTCGACAAGAGTCTCGACAGCATTTGACCCAGACAACATATTATTCTACCCTTTATCCAGTAGGACGTGTTGTGATGATACATTTTTATGTAGACTATATCGTTCGTTTGAGAATTTTGTTGAATATTCTGATGTATCTGATGTTGAAGTCATTAACGAAAACAGTTCGAAATTCAGGACCATGCAAAAGCTCTGCAGAAGTTTAGTCAGTGTTAGGATTTGACATTGTTCGATAAGTGAATAATAGTTTTCCAAGTCTACAAAAATTGGCGACTGCCAGAAACTATAGTATCTGATAATGGAGCACAATTGAAATCTAATTTATTTCAACGTTTCTGTAAATTAAATTGTATTTGTCACCTTACCACTGCACCTTTCCATTCAATCAATCAAAATATCTTTATTCACTTTTGCTAACAACAAGTTAGATGTGAAACGTCAAACATATACATGTGTATATAATAAAAATTCATTACAGTTGTTATGATACAAAATAGTACAGTCACAAATAAAAATTGTATAAAATAGAAGTTTATTTTTAGTTATGATTGTTTGAAAAATCTAAAAATTCATGCAAACTATAAAAAGCATTTTGTTGTAAATAGCGCTTTAATCGTTTCTTAAATACGTTGTCATCATTGATGCAGCGAAAGTCAAAAGGGAGCCTATTTTACAATTTCTGGACAACATAAAAAAGTGATTTTTCAAATAATGTTGTTTTGTGTTTCTGAACTCGAAATAAGTTATAATTTCTTGTTATTTTACCGTGAACATCTTGATTTGTTACCAAACTAGTTTTGTTATTTAGAACACTTAAAATGCATCTGTAAATATAAATTGACGCTAGAGTCATGATATTATACTGTACAAAAACGTTTTTACAGGTTTGTCTACGTCCTAAGTTAAAAATTAACCTTATAACGCGTTTCTGTGCAACAAACACTCTATTGACTTCTGCTTCTAATGGAGAAGCAGAGCGTTTTGTACGTACTTTTAAAACAGCCATGAACAAATGCATGTGGGGAGGAGTAAATAAGCAAGTTGCATTTGAAAAACTAAGCGTAAGTAACAAAAGAATTGTCAACAGATTTATAGGTTTAATTGAAGTGAAAAAGTCTACTTCATATACAGTGAATTTTTTTTAAGTGTGGTCATAGGGATTTACGTGCTAAAAATTTGACCTCATGTTAATGTATGTTATGGGACAAATTTTAAGTAAATTTTTGTATTTAGTCTTAAATTAAACGATTTACTAGAAGATGAACTTTACTAGAATATTCTAACACGTTTTCCTTAATTTTATTTTATTGTAAAAAGTTGAAAAAAAGAGACACAAATTATTGAACAAATGTAATCCATGTAGGCTGATGATATTAATAATAATAATTTGTCAGTGTGATTAAAGATAAATCAATTATTGCAACATCAATTTATTACCACTTGTAAAAACTACTTCTTCATACCATTGAAAAATGACTGGAACTTGTTACAACGTTCATAATAGATATTTTTAATGCTTGCTTAATAATAAGGGACATTTTATTTATAAATTTGCAGTAGACAGACACTGACGGAACTTTTCTCTTAATGACATTTCAGCTACCTTGATTTTTGACTTCGGTTAATTCTATGCTTATTAATTTCAACTTCTAACCGGAAAATAATTAAATAGAACATGTTCACGTTATTCTAGCAGTGTGCATTTCGTAGAAAAATGTTTGATTTATTAATAAAAATAAAAATTTGCTTCAAATTTGTGCCATAACATACATTAACATGAGGTCGAATTTTTAACATGTAAATCCCTATGGCCACACTTAAAAAAATTCTCTGTATACTTTACGTAGCTCTGAAAGAATATTTGCTGAAATTGAAATTGAAGATTGAAAACATAGTTGGCTTAGGCACGGACGGTGGCAGTAATCAGTGTGGATGCAATAATTCAGTCTATACTTTGTTAAAGAAAGATAATCCCAAGATACAATTGATTAGATGCATTTGCCACTTTTTGGATAATATTAATTAAAAATTTTAGTAAAGTAAACGTGCAAGGTTCCTTGTTTACTCTTTTATTACATCGATATTTCGGGTCTTTTTTTACCCTTCATCAGGATCTACAAGTAGTTCAAAAGATAAGTTGAAAACAATCACGTTGATAGTAAAGTTCATAACTTACGTTAATAGCGAGGTTAATGAGGAATAAGTGTTGTTCTTTGCACAAAATAGTAACGCACTTGATAAAAGGTAAATTGCGAAAGCAATACTATGAAAACTTAATTAACTATTACATTTTAAAAAATTGTAAAAGGACAAAACACGTGTTGCTTAAAATTGGAGGTAAAACGTCAAGTGAAGTTAGAAGCGATGGAATTGACAGTTTGGTGACTAATCGAGTGAATAAAAGTTACCAACATAAGGCGCGCAATTTAAACTAAAACAACGTAAACAAAGAACCGCAAACATTAAGAGTATTGACGTGGTCTGTTATGTAAAGATAAGACATAAGAGTAGATATTACTTAAATTATTGATATCTGATCTTAAATTCACAGCATTGGGCTCCTGATTAATATGTAACATTTCTAAAAAGATCCTGTCCCAGTAACTCCTTTTATTTCCCAACACTCTGACTTCATCAAAATTCATGCTATGATCATTATTAATGCAATGTGAAACAAGAGCTGAAACATTCTGGTTTTTCTTTTTACTTACATCATTCTTGTTGATTGACGCGGTTTTTTAATTTTTGAGCAGTTTGACCCACATAAGCCCCGGTGCAATTGTTGCAAGGAATTCTATAGATCACACTACTATTTTCTAATAAGGGAGTTTTTTCTTTACATTTAGACATGATGTTACTAATGCAGCAAGAATTATTAAGGGCAATGAAAATGTTTCTGTTATGATTGACATTCAAAATTCTTATGATTTTTTGGGATAAGCCCTGTACAAAGGGAAGTGACCTGTAAGAACGGGGGGTAACATTAGCAATATTTAAAGTCTGATTATTCTCAATTTCTGGGGGTGTGTTAATATTAGGGGTGCTAAAAACTAATTTGTTCACCAACTGAGGTGGATATGAATTCTGTATCATCAGATTGTAGAGGATGTGTAGATTTTTGTTTAATAGACTGGGGTGTGATATTTTTTGGATTCTGTTCTTGAGAGCTAAGATTAAATTAGTTTTTATTTTCATGGGATGGTGGGAAAAGAAATTTATCTATCTTCCGGAGGCAGTAGGTTTTCTATACCAATCTAGAATGATGTTGTTGTTCTCAGGTAACCTGATTAGTTTTGTGTCTAAAAAAGGAACACTGTGTTCTAGTTGGTCTTCTTCTACAGTGAACTTAATATGTTCATCATAATTGTTAAATACTTCGAGGATTTCGTTCGTTTTGCCTTCCGGGATAGCACAAATTATATCATCCACGTACTTCTTTATGAAGGGTAAGTTAAAGGGTAATTTGGGAATACAATCATCCAACAGTAAATCCATGACCAATAAAGCAAGTATAGGGCTTAGTTTTGAGCCCATAGGGCAACCCAAGGTTTGTAAGTAAAATTCAGAATTAAAAATAAAATAATTACAGTTAAAAATGAATTCGATAATTTTAACGAAAAATTCCTTGCTACAAGTACAATGGGGGGAAATGTTAATCCATTTTCTGTTAATACCTGATATTATTAAGGGGAGAGATATGTTGCTAAAAAGTGATATCACATCAAGGCTGATCAGAACATAACCACCAGGTAATGTGTGATCCTTCATGAATTGTGCGAACTGAAAGGAATCCCTAACACAGTAATCATTCTCAACAGCAAGAGATTTAGTTAAAATTTCCGCAATAAATTGGGATAAATTTTCAACCGGTGAGTTAACTGATGAAACAA